>NW_024121188.1:8004085-8174064 GCF_016745375.1 Pimephales promelas
GTTTTGACCCTGCTGTACGACTCTGTCTAATAAAAGCTGCAAATGGATTCCTCTGTTCCTTGTGGATCATTACAGAAGACTTCGCCGTCTTCCAATCCAGCAGCTGTTCAACAGTTAACCACTGAACTCACCGCTCAAGCTTCCCGCCTGGATGCTACACCACCAGCAGCTCAGCCATCTTACCACACTCACTGAACAGCTTGTACCAGGGATGCAGGAGCTTCGCACCGCAGTCGGTGCCACACCCAATCCGCCTGAGCCTCTCCGTCACCGATAGTCCCACCTGTAAATGTGAGTACATCAGTCAATCCTCGGCTCGCTTTTCCTGATAAATTTGATGGCACACCAAGTAATGTAAAGGATCCTGCTACAATGCACAATTTTCGTTGACCAACAACCTGCCCTTTATCCCAGTCACGGGAGTCGTATTGCATTCGTATGCTCGCTGCTCACCGGCAGAGCATTGGAGTGGGCTACGGCCATCTTGAAACCAGACGGGAATACGTTCACTACTTTTCAAAGTTCACACAACAGTTTCGACAAGTCTTCGAACATACCACGGGAGAAGGAGATGCGGGAGAACAACTTTTAAATCTCACACAAGGGAGGGACACCACCGCTGATTATGCACTGACTTTGAACGCTCGCTGCACAGACCAACTGGGTAGAGGACACTTTAAAAACTCTATTTAGAAGAGGACTTAAACCCCGAACTCCAGTCTGAGTTAGCCTGTCGCGACGAGGGGAGAAGTTTGAATGAGTATATTTCCCTGGCTATTCAAGTCGACAATCTGATCCGTACACGACGTAAACCCCGGGCAACTAATCGAACTTTTCTCCCGGCAGCAACCCCTCATGAGCCCATGCAGTTGGGTTTCACACCCATTTCTCCAGAGGAACGAGAACGCAGATATCAGAACCGACTGTGCATGTACTGTGGCCAACCCGGACACATGAAGCTCTCCTGTCCCGTACGACCATCCTCTCATAACTCTCCGTGAGTTCGCCCGCTAGAAAGGGAAAATCCTCTAATCATTCTCCAATTCCAGTTCGATTAACAATACAGGAACAAGTGTTTGATACTATAGCCTTTATTGACTCTGAGCCGCTGGAATTTCATGTCTCAATCATTCGCTGAACAATGTAACGTCAAATTGAATCCATGTCATTCTTTAACAGTGGAAGCGCTAGATGGACACCCCATCGGAGAGGGAAAGATCCAATGTATTACGGCAAACATTAGGATGGACATTGGATCTCTGCATTCGGAAAACATCCAATTTTACGTCATTCACGCACCTCTTCACTCTATCATTCTGGGATATCCATGGCTCCGGACTCATAACCCTCAGATCTCCTGGAGAGAAGGTGAGATTATCCGCTGGGACGAAACCTGCCAGAATCACTGTTTAACCAAGGTCACCAGAATAATCCAGTCCATTTCAGCATCCTGCACGAAAATACCCGAACTCGAATCATTACCCCCCAACTATGCAGATCTTACTGAGGCATTCAGTAAAGAAAAGGCGTCGCAACTTCCCGAACATCGTCCCACTGACTGTGCCATAGATTTGATTCCCGTGCCACTCCCCCAAAAGGGAGAATTTTCCCGTTATCCAGACCTGAGTCCGAGGCCATGAAACAATACATTGAAGAAGAACTCGCTAAGGGTTTCATTCGTCCATCAACTTCACCTGCCGCAGCCGGGTTCTTCTTCGTAAAGAAGAAAGACGGAGGACTCAGACCCTGCATTGACTATCGAGGATTAAATGATGTAACAGTCAAATACCGCTATCCACTGCCTCTTGTTCCTGCAGCACTAGAACAGCTTCGACAAGCCAAATATTATACCAAGCTCGATCTACGCAACGCTTACAACCTGGTTCGCATCCGTAAAGGGGACGAATGGAAAACTGCTTTTTCTACCACTAGTGGGCACTATGAGTATTTGGTTATGCCTTTCGGCTTGTCCAACAGTCCTTCAGTCTTCCAGGCATTCATGAATGACATTTTCCGAGATATGCTGGACAGATGGGTGATCGTTTACATTGATGACATCCTGATCTATTCCAATTCATTTGAGGAACACGTCCAACATGTCAGATCGGTCCTTCAACGATTAATTCAATTTCATCTATACGCCAAGATGGAAAAGTGTGAGTTTCATCAAACCAGCGTCTCATTCCTGGGATATATCATCAGTCAAGATGGGGTCGCGATGGATGAGAAGAAGGTGAGGGGAGTAGTGGATTGGCCACTACCTCAAACAGTGAAGGAACTACAAAGATTCCTGGGCTTCGCAAACTTTTACAGAAGATTCATCAGAAACTTCAGCTTAATCACCGCCCCTCTAACCGCCTTAACCAAACGACACACATCTCGCATTTCATGGAACACCGAAGCACAACAGGCCTTTCAAGAACTCAAGAGACGTTTCACTACTGCACCCATTCTGCGTCATCCGGATCCTGAACGCCAGTTCATTGTCGAAGTGGATGCTTCTAACACAGGGGTGGGGGCCATCCTCTCACAGCGTCAAGGGAATCCAGCCAAGATGTTTCCGTGTGCCTTCTTTTCCCGTAAACTCTCCTCAGCCGAACGCAACTATGATGTGGGCAACCGTGAACTACTAGCCATGAAGTTAGCATTGGAAGAATGGCGTCACTGGCTGGAAGGGGCAACCGAACCATTCATCGTACTCACAGATCATAAAAACCTGGAATATCTACGATCAGCCAAGCGCCTCAATCCCCGCCAAGCCAGATGGGCTCTCTTCTTCACGAGATTCAACTTTACTGTTACTTACCGTCCCGGATCCAAGAATACCAAAGCTGATGCTCTCTCTCGTCAAACTGAAGAGACGAACTCCAGTCCCAACCCAGAAAAGATACTCGGTGAGAAATTACTACTAGCTCCTGTTCAGTGGGATATCATGACAGAGATTCAGAACGCCAATGTCCAAAACCCAGCACCGATTGAATGTCCCGCCAATCTCCTCTTTGTCCCAGATGCCTTGCGATCCCGTCTCCTGGATCAAGTCCACTCTAATCCCAGCTCTGGTCACCCTGGAATCAACGCCACAATTCATCTGCTCCAGAACCGGTTTTGGTGGCCTACCATTACTTCAGACACCATAACCCACATCCAAAACTGTACTGAGTGTCAAACTTCAAAATCACCTCGAACACTACCCTCTGGTCTTCTCTGTCCTCTACCCACACCACAACGACCCTGGTCACACATAGCCATTGACTTCATCACCGATCTCCCGAATTCCCAAGGCTACACTACCATCCTCACCATAGTAGACAGATTTTCTAAAGCATGTCGACTGGTCCCCCTCACTAAACTTCCCACAGCTCTCGAAACTGCCGAAACTCTATGTAATCAAGTCTTCCGTTTTTATGGTTTACCCGAAGACATCGTATCTGACCGTGGACCCCAATTCACCTCCCGAGTCTGGACTGCATTCTTCAAGAACCTCAATGTGAACATCAGTCTTACCTCCGGGTACCATCCACAATCCAACGGTCAAACCGAACGCCTCAATCAGGATATCATACGTTTTCTACGCACCTACTGTCAGCAACATCAGGAAGAATGGAGTAGATATCTATTCTGGGCCGAATATGCTCAAAATTCCCTCGTCAAACCAGCAACCGGCATCACACCGTTCAAATGCATCCTTGGATTCCAACCACCTCTATTTCCCTGGTCCGGTGAACCCACAGAACTCCCATCTGTCACGGAATGGCTTCAAAAGAGTGAGGAGGTTTGGGATCAAGCACACACTCATCTGCGGCATGCAGTACGGCGCCAGGAGCATCAGGCCAACCGTCATCGTCGTCCAGCTCCCGAATACCAGGCGGGCCAATGGGTATGGTTGTCCACCAAGGATCTTCGACTCAGACTTCCATGTCGCAAGCTCAGTCCCAGGTATGTTGGTCCCTTCCAAATTTTAAGACAAGTTTCACCTGTATCATTTCGATTAGACCTGCCCGCTAACTACCGCATTTCTCCCACCTTTCATGTGTCTCTGTTGAAACCCGCTGGTGGTCCGAGGGAGAAGCGGAGGAGGGGGCTGCCTCCCGGGGCCTCCTGCCTTTCTGGTTGACGGCGAGGAGGCGTACAAGGTGCACAAGTTGCTGGATTCCAGACGTCGGGGTAACATTCTCCAGTATCTGGTCGATTGGGAGGGGTACGGTCCGGAGGAGCAGTCCTGGGTCAACTCAAGGGATATCCTGGACCCCACTCTCACGGAAGAGTTTCATAGGACATATCCGGAAAAACCGGCCCCTCGACCCCGTGGGAGACCCCGACGACATTTGCCTCCTCGCGTCAGGAGCCGCTCGCAGGGGGGGGGCTCTGTTACAATGGAGGCTCCCGCTCCGCCTCCTCTCCGCCACCAGAGGGAGCCTTCACCAGAATATTGACCATTGGCTTTGAACTCAAATTCCCATCATACCTCTTACCTGGGACTGATTGCGTCACACACCTGCACCGCATTAGCACACACACATAAAAGCCACTTCCACACACCACACCAGTGCGAAGTCTTGATTTGCCCCGGTGATCATTTCTGAGCGTTTATACCCCTGATTCTTATTCTCTGGTTTTGGACTTTGGACTGTTTGACTCCCCCTCGATTGATATCTGCCTGGCCTGAACTCGGACTGTTTCCTGACCACGATTATTGCTGCCTGCCCCGATCTCTGCCTGTATCTTGATTATCCCGCTGTCTTGTCTGCATTGCTCTGTCTGCCCGTTTTGACCCTGCCTGTACGACTCTGTCTAATAAAAGCTGCAAATGGATTCCTCTGTTCCTTGTGGATCATTACAGCAGGGCATTGATATTGCAGACAGGCAGATTATACAGTCAACTTGCGGATGAAACATTGTTTTTGTTATTTTTTACCTCATCAGCATGCTTAATATGTCACTAATGGCATTAGGCAGGCTTACTTGAAAATTCAATATTCAAAAATGAATTATATGTATTGTATATGATGCACATCGTCACTTTGAGTCAAGATCTGGGTTTCTGATACATTTGCCTAGTATTCTAAAAGTGAATCAGTTACAAAACGTATATGGAGACTGCATTACTCCAAACATGTTTTACAGAAACACTATTCGTGCCAATTCTGTTGTCCTTCTGTCCCTTACAGTGGACCATAAACACAGTTTCTCCAGCAAACCCACTTCATGTTAGATCACACACAATGGCACCCTTGTGATCAGACAAGAGTGCCATGATGCATTCATCACTGAGGAATCCCTGACTGTTTGTTAGATCACAAGTCAAAAGGTCAGTCAGTGGTATGTGATGTGTGAAATGGTGGGACCAAGCACTGATGGAGAGAAAGGATTTTCTGTCTCCAATATCCATTCCTGTATGACATGTATGACATGCCATCTCAACCAATGAGAGCCACAAAACATGCATGTCATGGCGATGTTGTTTGGCTGATGGCATCACAAGTGTGCACAGTCAACCCCTTCATTAGGGACTATCCTGAGCTGTGATGTCCAAGACAGCAGATATGGGTGAATATGTTTATTTCACACTTTCATTAGTCCTGGAAATATACTAGGCACTGGTAAAACATTTACAATAATATAATGAATTTTGCGGATATATGTTGCTTTCAGGAATTCTTATTTGGCAAAAATACAGCTAATTTGGAATGGCAGTAAATGTTACAGCAAAACAGCCAGACCTTTACCCCTTGGTCTCAACACACCAGTATCATGAACGTTTGCATGGAGGACCTTTAATTATTTATTTATTTATCAAGCTCATACACACAAAAAATGCTTGCTTATATTTTTATAAAGCAGACCGAACTGGTTTGTTCATGCAATACAGCATTACAATTGACATGATGCTGACAGCGCAGTAAAGGCCAGTCTGATTCAATACTCAAAACACAGAGCATGGATGTCCAAAACCAATGTCAGTTGTGCTCTATGTGGGGGGAATGTGTCAGGAAGAAGTCCCATAGGAGAGAAACTTCAAAAGAGATCTCAGTTGTTTTAGCTGTTAAAATGACCAATTGGAGATTTATCATCATTTCTTTGCGAAGCATCAAAGGCTAAATTAATATTAAAACACACCTAAGAACTCATGAAGAAGTCTACAATATTTTGAAAGAGAAACCAATAAAATGTTCCTCAGGGGCATTGCGTTTTTTACCAGGAATTTGTAAGAATAGTACCTATAGCTGTTTAGCTGTTCATGTAAAACTTTAATTCTCTTGAAAAATTGTTGCATCCAAGATGGTATAATAAACTTTTTCTATGTACATTTCAGATAAAAGCTCCCTTGACGTATCTCTTCAGTCCCAAAGACATTACACAATATTGAAGTTGTCAACACATTTTCAAAGTAAAGTATCATTTTAATTTCACTTGGTACATTTAAATAACAATAAACATATAATTTACTGTGTAAAATGATTCAATATAAAACTGAAATGCTGACCTTTACATTTTAGCTAAATATGATTAGGCCTACAATAGGACCCAAATAACTGCTCATGTTTACATCTGCCTAATTTGCCGAGCTTCAACTACAGTAAGTGAAAGATGAACTTTTAACCCTATAAAAGCCAAATGTACATCATATTGAATACAAGACCTCCACATCAACTTGATCATTATGAAAAACCTACAATCTGAACATATTTTCTGCCCCCTGGTGTCATTCCCAATATGCTGCCCTCTGTGTCACGATGCACACGTCTTCTTACAGTAACACAACATTACAGAGAATATATGTTGTAATTTATTTATTTTCAAGAAGAATATCGGCTAGATTGAAGCAACTTGCATATTCATACTTATTATCGGTTTTTTTTAACTCATTAGGTCGCAACCCACCAGTTGACAACCATAGACAGTAAAAGAAATGGACACAGCGACCCCGTTGATTTCAACGGAGAGAGCTGAAGCTCAACATGGGCACTCACTTCCTGATAGCCAAGCGTTCTGCGCAGGCTCAAACTGAGCTTGACGGCGTAGATGTCACGTGAGCAAACTGACTGACAGTAAATCTTTGAGTAGCTGTGCCAAGACAAATTTTAATCGTGCACAGAGACGGCGAAGCGCGACCTGGAGCAACTTTTGGTAAGGATTCTGATTGATTATTTTGTCATTTTGCTTCTATCTATGCCATGGGCTGACTTTAGACAGTAAAAGATTGCCTGCGAGGCTGTGCTAGCTTCTCCTCCTGTCTATACCGTAACTTCTCTACTGTGCGACGGACAGTCGAGTGGTTATGATGCAATTTTTAGCCTATTTTTACAAGAATGTCTTCTACGTGGCCATAACGTAACATACAAAGTAATGGAGCCTTTTATATATTGTTGTGTTTCTTTAGAAATAAATAATGGATAAATGGTCTTTGGACGCCTCAGATGTAAAGTTATTCGCTGTCAAAGTGACGCCAAAATGAATGGGAGTCAATGGGATGCTAACAGCAGGTGATAGCCCGCTACAATGGCGGCCCCCGGAGGCAGCTTCAACTTCCGGCTGATGGATTACCCCCTTGTTGACAACTACCGGTTCATGTTTTATAAAACTATGGCGAGGGCAGTGTATCAACACAATGAGGAGACTTCCCTTTCCACTTTTTATCAGAGTCCCAAGCGTCCATGAAGTAGTCGGAGTTATCTAAACACAGCTCAGAGATATGCCGTACTGTGATACAGATTGATGATGTCATCCTTGCCCACAGGGTATTAAACCAGCATATGTGATTCATCAAGATGAAAGAATGCACTGCAAAATCTTAAAATGGGTAACATTTTAAGTATGTTGCTACAGTATGTATGTATTTTTTTTTTTTGCAAGTATATTTACGTCGCACAAGCTGCTTTTCAATTTTATCTGACAGACAAAAAAAGGATGGATGTATTTGCAATAACATCAGTGCATTCTTACTTAATTGCAGGTTCCATGGAAACAGCACCTACTTCTACTTAAACCGTGGAATGGCTGTGTGCACACCTCTACGTCCTCTATTGTAACAAACGCACATCCTTGAAATGTGCCACCTCAGCAATGGCTGATTTTGCAGACCACAGACATTCAAGTATGCATTATTCATCCTTGGGGTTGTCTGTAATGCACTTTTCCAAATGAACATCAAAGATGACATGGAATGAAAATGAATCTATTTCCTAAATGCATGTTAAAGATCTTGCTGTGAACAATTTATTCGTGTCCATGAATATATATATATATATATATATATTATTATTATTAACAGTTTGACCTCATACTTTTAAATTAAGTCACATTAATTTATATAGTGTTTTGTACAACAGAGATTGTTTAAAAGCAGATATAGTACATTAATAAACAGGAAAATAACAGTGTAAATGTTGTAAATTTAATCAATTATGAAATAAATGTAGTTTCAGCTTTAAATCAGCTTTGCAGAAGATAACAGTGTCATTATTCTGCAAAAATTTTTTAGTGTTGTTTCAATTCAGTTCAATAACAGTGTCGATGTAGCTGTGACAGGAAGGGCATCCAATGTGAAACCTGTGCCAAATCATGTGTGGGAAGCGGACCCTGGACTCTGAGTGGGAATAACGTTAAGAAAGAGAGAGAAAGAGAGAAAAGTGTCGATGTAGTAAAGTTAGTGTCATTATCCAGCTCAATTTTGTTCCCAGAGAGCAACATAGTGTCAACCCAAACCAGCCCACATCTGTGAGCCGACTCTAGTTTGCTGTCTGGGTTCTTATCCATCCGATATAGTGTCAGAGCAGTTAAATCGATAATATTACTGAATATGAATTGTCATTTAAAAAGTCATAACTGGACCTGCCAGTGGAAATGACAGACATCTCTGTGATGATGTGTGCAAGACTTCTCCAATCATTCAGTCAGCTTAAACTCCACCAGTCCGCATGTTCATTTGCCTCCACTTCTGAGAGAAACGATCACATCTCAAACTCCAATCAACAACCTGTGCATAGAACTAAGTCTTTTCCCTAAATAGTTTCTTTTTCAATAATCTGTTGCCTATAACTTGGATCTATGTCACAATACAGAGGAAAAGATCGGGCACCACAATAAAATGTAGTGTCAACGTAAGGCATGGAATTCCATTGGCCACCTGGTAATAGTGATGCCAAAACATAAAAACTCAACAACAAAGAGAGTCATGTAACAGGTCATTGTTCACTCAGATTGTACATTCACATCCTGAACCTTCAAAGCATGATGTGGTTTGGCATGCACAGATCTATTCAATTCTGCCTTTACATCAATTGAAAGAATCACATAAAAAGCTCAAGCTCCTCTTTCACCGTCTAAAAAACAGTAGTGTTTTATTTCTCTCGTGCTGTTGTGTAATGTGTTTTAAAAGTCTTCATACAACACCTTTCACTTTTTGAGGAGCTCACATGCCCCAGGGAGCCAGGCAGGGTCCTTCAAATTATGACATGCTAACATGTGGATGGAGCTCCCTCTACCCAATATCCAGTATCACATCCGCTAGGAGGCCTTTGTCATCCCAGAGGGCCCAAAAAGCCCCAGCTGTGTCCCTTCGGATTGGAGAGACCACTGACAGGGTATGTTTGTACTGCGGCTCTCTCTCTTGTACATGCACGGACTGCTAATGATGCTGAACTGTCATTGGGAGAAAAGGAGGGAAATGGAACACTGCCCATTTTTAAACCATCTAATTCTGGAAATGCAAAAGGAAGTCAGTGTTAACTGGCAGCTAGATGCAGATTAGGAGTTCCAGGATTGTGAGGCCCCTCAGTACTACACGACGTGTGATTGTGGAATTTACACAGCAATTAGTCCATGAAAAAAAAAAATTATCTCTAATTCAGATATGTGGTTGGACAATAATTCCTGGTTTGTGTTTACCACCTCAGAGTTGATTCGAAGTTCTGCTGGATAACACTGGGCTAAGGGAATTGTTCACCCTAAAAAAAAAACATTTTATCATTTACTGTACTTACTTTATCATTTACTTGTGCTGTACTTGACTTGTACTCTGTTAAACACAGAAATATATATATATATATATATATATATATATATATATATATATTATATCAAAATTGCCTCAGCACTCGACCCAACTGATATTTTTCAAAATATCATCTTTTGTGATAAAATTGTTGAAGTTGTGAACAAAACAAAGATTATTGGAGTATATTTTACAGGAAAATACTATTTCAGTTTTTCTACTTAAAAATGTCTCATCTAATTCAATGTGAAAGTTTCTACGCCATGGTTTTTCAGGACAAGTTTTGGAACGGCATTATGGCGAGTAAATGATGACAGGGTTATCTATTGCTTTAACTGTCTGTGAGAGGGTCTCTTTGGGTTGAGTGAGTTTTGTAAGACCCCTCTGTTCCCCAGTGAGCCACTGAAATAAGGAACAGTGCACACCCTCTTTCTCTTCTCCTACCCCCACTCTACAGAAAACACCCATTTTCATGGTCCCCATGCCTTTGTTGCATGAAAGGGGAGCAAACTTAGAGTGTTAGTGTGTGAGAGAAAATGTCACATTGATAGACCAATAAACAGAACAACTCACCTTTTTGTCCTCAGTAGTACTACCACAGGAAAGCTTCAGCACCTCCCAAGAGTGACTTTAATCCCAACAACCTCCCATGCACTTCCTGCTATGAAATCAGCTGTCTCCTTGAACACATCCTCATCCTCTGTTTATCTGCTGCTGTTGGACTGAGGCCTCTGAGAGGGCGGCAAGAACTGCTGTTTACTTTCCCACAGGCAGCAAGTTCCCGACTCTGCGCACTAACCGCTCCACTCCTCCTTGCTTTCGTAGGCTAAATGAGCCCCCCTCTTCCCCCGGCCTCTGTCGCTCCCGTCTTTTCTTTCGCTCCTTCCCTCCCCTGCTGTTGTGCAGTTAGGCTCTTCTGAACAAGCATAATAGCTGTTAAGCTCCACCAATGGCTGAGCTGCCGACAGACTTGTCATCCAATTAAAGTCAGGCTAGTTGGTCATGGGGCAGAGTCTAGAAGGGAGAAAAAAGAGTAAGACAAGCCTGGAGAAGGAGGGAGGGAGGGAGGGAGAGAGAGAGAAAGACAGAAAGAGAGACAGGGATTACAGCATCTCCAAGCTGTGCAAAAGTGGACTAAATAGTATTAACCGTGCTGGTGATCATTATTGTGCAGTGATGGCATTCAAACATATCAGATTTGAGGATACATAACATGCAGTGGGAAAAACAAATTTCTATCCTTCTATAAATGTATATGTAAATTATATAAAAATCCACATTTTCAACACAGTACCTATCAATGACCAAGAAATTAGCTCATCTTGCAGTCAGCAAGACAACGGGAATCATCTCGCAACCTTCAGACTTTAATGTGAGGGCATGCATTTATAATGCAAAAGCCCTCTAAAACACTTTATGTGAAAACACCAAAAGCACAAACCTATTTTAAAGTCGTTGTTTTTTCATAAGCAAACACTGAATTAAGAAAACAAAACAAAGTATGACTTCACTTGATGCAACAACCTCAATATTCCTCGAGACAGACGCTTTTTTGAGTAGTCAGACGTCAGACGCACATCCGTTCACTAATCCAATCAATGTCAAGATGCAGCCCACATAGATGATGACGACAGGACGCACGTATGTCCCGTAAAGATCTTTAGTGCGCTTGCTAAATTGCAGTGTGAAACCAGACCAAAACTTTCTAAAAGTTTTGGACCTTGGTGCGGATTTTTAGGTGTGAAAACGCCCTGAGTGTATGGAGTTGCAGGATCTTGAAAGCATGTATGGGCTGGACAGATTGCACCACAGACTCATAGCTTGAAGAAAGTGCTACATTACTGGGTTGCTCCAGAGGTTGGGAACCAAGACTGGAACAAGACCCATGACTTGACTGCTCTGACATAGGAAAGACCTGGAATCCAGGCTGCTGGGACACAGATTGGTAGCAAATTTGTGCTGACTGGTGGCCACTGGATTGGGACTGGTAGCTGGGCTGTCCTGGTTGTTGGCCACAGGCTGGTCACTGGCTAGTACTGAACACAGTGAACAGAAAGACAGCACACAAAGCACTTTTTGGGATGAATTAAAATACATTATTTTTGTATTGAGAATATTTTTTTGCATTTAAGGGAGCAGTATATGTGCTGCCTGTTCAAAAGTCTTATAGCATTGGTTTGGTCAAGCAGCTGTATATATATTTTTAAAATATATATTGTATATATATATTTATATTAATATCGAATTAATTCAATGATAACAGTTTTTCCCCCTCACAAATTTGCATGGCTTTTGGCTTTATGTTGTGTCAATAATGTACAGTTCTGTTTAGAGCTTTAGGAGGTATATTTATTATCTGCAGTTCTCAAATGCAAAAATACAGATGTTTCGTCTTTATTGAAATTGTGTGTAAAAAAAAAAACTGGAGCAAAGTGCTGGTAATTTTAGTCCAGATTTGTTATGAGAAAATACATGCCAACAGAAAAATCTAGCAGGACTATTCCTGTGAGCTTTCCTGTGGTGAGAGCTGTTTTCAGATGAGACCCTCATCTGCTGAATGGGCATTTTTATTACAGAGATGTCAACACTGTGCTCTTTATGGACTTATGGGGTGTGTCAGTCTGACTCAGGGGTGATTAATCTGACTCCAGTGAGCCCTAGCCACATTTAATATATGGCATGTTTATGAAAGTATAATAAATAAATACTGTGTAGCTGACTGGATCCATTTTTGGGATAACGAACATGGTGACTGGTGTGCCCACCCCTGTTTTAACATCAGACATGCATTGAGGACTATAGCATTATGAGGTACTCAATTATACCTGGTGTCAAAACATGTTTTAGGTGATCTATTTACATGTGTCCAAAACGTGTCTGTGATCAGATTTCGATCTCTGATTTCATCATTTTTACGAGCACATCATGCATGTCTGTGTGTTACTGACTGTTAGTTGATAAAGCAGAAATTGTGCATTGTTTTTCTAAGTATACTTCAATTCTAATTGAACCACGAGCATGATGTCTACTTTTTCCAAATGTTTGGACTGCAAGGTTATTTTTGTTTAAAGCTGCATAGATGCAGTAGATGATTGTAGATGATTAGTAGATGATTGAGCAGTAAGTAAGAAAATTTATATTCATGAAAAAGGCGACCAATAAGGAATATTAATATTTGCATTTGATCATTTAGCAGACACTTTTATCCAAAACGACTCACAAATTGGGAGTACACAAATCAACGTACACAGAGCAACGCCATAACAGGTAAAGGGAGGTTATGAGGGATAGACTTACCAGGTTTTCAATCACCTGTGTAAATTGCTGCAATCTCATATCACAGCTCATGTTGTCTGGAGTTTGGTTCACTGAAATTTCTTGGAAAGATTTTGCAGTGTTTTTCAAAAAACAGCAGAGCATTGCAAAATCACATTAAATAACAGTACAACCCACCGAAGAGATGTGCCTATCCCTCACAGCCTCGCTTTCATTCCCTATAAAAATCAAAGAAACTGCTGTGAATGATGTGACTGTCCCAGTTGAGATGCTCATCTGAGGTGATGCGTGCTGTAGTAGCACCGTCATATCTGACTATAACATGACATATAGCCTATAACACGCTCTCACACGATTATTTTTTAGCATTTTTGGGAGGAGTAAAATTTAAATACATGGTTTCAACAACCAGATTCCAGATCAAGCCAAGAGCCTGAGAGATGAGATCTATTGTCACCGGAATGGGCCACAGGGCTATCTGTGACAGCTCCGGGAACCAAGTCTGATTCTCCCAACGCGGGGCTATGAGGAGCACCGAGTGGCGCGTTTCCCTGATTCTCTTTATTACCTGTGGCAACAGTGAGACAGGTGGGAAGGCGTAAAAGCAGGCGGCTGGGCCAGTTTTGGGCCAGCGCGTCCTCGCTCTTCAAATTATATCAAAATTTGATATAATATTATAAAATCTGGATAAGAATTGCAATAGTAAACATTTATGCATTTCCAACAAATGAATGATGTAAACATCATGAGAAAAATGATGGGCCTTTCTCAATCTGCGTTCATCTGTACTTGTGTCCTTGCGTTCTTATGAAACGTCATCTTTGTGGCCCAAGTACTGTCCCAATACACAAGTTTGCATTTTGGCAAGAATGGTAAAAAATCCCGGATGTGTAACTCGGTACCAAAATGTGCGGTTGGTAACTTGAGAGAACTTGACGGCAGAACTATCCCAGGGATTCCCAGCATTCAAATCAGCATTCGAGGAAAGAGAGGCAGGTCAATACAGTAAGTAGCAAATCCAGCTAAGTGAGCTAGCGACAGATGAAGAAGCTCGTGAAAAATGGAGGCAAAAACAAAAGTTTTGCGTTTATAACATTAATTTTGTTCAGCGTATACGCTGAACAAAATTAATGTTATAAACGCAAAACTTTTGTTTTGTATATATATATATGTCCATATAACCATACAATATTCAAGCACTGATTAGATTCAGGACCACGTCACATGTCTCTCTACTACATTCTAAATGATCTTTTTAACTAAATTACCACATGAAATGTGAATTAACCAAAGTTATCAAATGACATTTTAATACTAGTTCTTACATAACACTAACTTTTAACAATATTCTTTGTATCAGCATAAAATTAACTCACCCTTAGTGTGAGTTAATGTGATCAATACACAATAAACCTTAAAGCAAAAATAACAAAACATATTCTTTGTTTGCATGAAACTCTTTGACAACATACTTATACAAAACGTATCTTTTACTCATAAAAAACAGTAACATAACGTAATATATTATCAACATATATTACTGTTTTTATGAGTAAAAGATACGTTTTGTATGAGTATGTTGTCAAAGAGTTTCATGCTAACTCAGAAGATGTTTTGTTATATTATCAACATATGTTAAAGTTTACATTGCTTTGTGAGTGGCAATTACCTTAAAAGGGGAAAAGTAACGGGTGAAGGTTGAGGAAACACACGCGACTCTCGCCTTCACTTGTCTGTATTGAATGAGGAAGAGAACTTTCCCCCTACTGGAGACCCAAGGCATTACCAACACATCGACGAATAATCGACCCACCAGACAAGGATCAGCATTATCTGCATTCCACTTCTTACTATTATTCGTTGACTAGTTTTAAACAGTAACAAAACGTAATACACATTAATATAACAGACTATTGTAAATGAAATGTCCTGAAAATGGAATATTATAGCACTGTAATAGTCTTCAAAATTATTAACGTATCAAATAGATTACTTGTTAATATGGTCACATACCACTTGTCACAATTGTAACAATTATTTCCACTTCAAATAGAATAATAATCGATGCTCATAAAAATGTTTTAAATTGTGTGCTTTCTGTTAATTAATTATAGTACATAAAAATAAATATTATGAATGAAACGATAGTTGTCATGATCAGAGTTGTGACACCTGAACCTGCTAATTAGGGATTAGATGTTCCCATGACAACTGATTGTCAGGAAACAATTCATAAATGGTAGTTGATGGCACTATAAAAAGCCCAGTTCAGAAACACTAACATGTGTTGGGGAGAAAGTATGTTTTTATAATTTTATAGTGGTTTTGCTGAGTTGTGTTTTTGGCTGGCTATGGAGGGTACTACCATCCGACTCTTAAGGTATGGTGATAAATTGATGTATTTGGCATTTGTTTTTTTGTTTTTTTGTATTTGGCTTTTAACACTGGCATTTTTCTAAAAAACAATTTTTTTTTTCACAGTTTTTCTTTGGCACTTCTCAGTCTTCGTGTCTGTAGCCATATTGGAAGTGGTAAGGTTTATCCAGCAAAATTCTATAATTCAGGTTTGCTAACATGTCTATTTGACTTGTATCCTTTTTTTCTTGTTTCTAGTTGATGGTTTTGTTAAGAGTGTACGTTATCCTGTATACAATGAGGCTGTTTTCCCTGTGAAGGATGATGTGAAATCACAAAGTTTCTACAGCATCCAACAGGCCCGCTATCAGCCTGTGTCCCGGCCTAGTGGCCTCCAGTTAACACAAGCCAGCTCACAATCTGTGTACCAATCCAGCAGTCAACAGCCAGCCCAATCTAACTCTCAGTCTGTGGTTAATCCTGGTGGTGTGCAGTCAGCACAAGCTCACTACCACTCTTTGTCCAGGCCCAGTGGACTGCAGTCAGCAAAAGCCTCTTACCAGTCTGTCTCACGGCCCATTGATCTGCTATCAGCACAAGCCAACTCACAGTCTGGGGAACAGTCCAGTCGCCTGCACTTGGCACAAGCTAGATACCAGTCTGTGGTCCGGCCTAGTGGTCAACATCCAGGACAGGCCCGATACCAGCCTAGTGGCCTGCAGTCTCAACAATCCCGCTCTCAGTCCATGTCCAAGCCCAGTGGCCTGCAGTCTGCACAATCCAGCTTACAGTCTGTAGACCAGTCCAGTGGCTTGCAGTCAGCACCAGCTAGATACCAACAACTAGGACAGGACTGTTACCAATCTGTGTCCCGAACCAGTGGACTGCAGTCAGCACATACCCACTACCCTTCTATGTCCTGGCCTATTAGCCTGCAATCTGCACAATTCAGCTCACAGTTCGTGGACCAGTCCAGCTTTCAACAACCAGCACAAGCCAGCTCTCAGTCTGTGGACCAGTCCAGCATCCAACAGCCAGCTGAATCTAGTTCACAGTCTGTCGACCAGTCCAGCAACAACCAACCAGCCCAATATATCTCCCAGTTGGATCAGTCCAGTGGCCTGCAGTTAGCACAAGCTAGATACCAGTCTATGGTCTGGCCTAGTGGCCAACAACCAGGACAGGCCCGCTTCCAGTCTGTGGTTCATCCTGGTGGTGTGCAGTCAGCACAAGCTCGCTACCACTCTTCATCCAGGCCCACTGGCCTGCAGTCAGCAAAAGCCTCTTACCAGTCTGTCTCACAGCCCATTGGTCTGCTGTCAGCACAAGCCAGCCCACAATCTGGGGAACAGTCCAGTCCCCTGCAGTTAGCACCAGCTAGATACCAGTCTGTGGTCTGGCCTAGTGGCCAACAACCTGGACAGGCCCGCTACCAGTCTGTGTCCCAGACCAGTGGACCGCAGTCTGCACATTCCCGCTACCCTTCTGTGTCCTGGCCTGTTAGCCTGCAGTCTGCACAAGTCAGCTCACAGTCTGTGGACCAGTCCAGCATTCAACAACCAGCACAAGCGAGCTCTCAGTCTGTGGACCAGTCCAGCATCCAACATCCAGCGCCAGCTGAATCTAGCTCGCAGTCTGTGGACCAGTCCAGTGGCCTATCGTCAGCACAAGCCAGCTTGCAGACTGTGGACCAGTCCAGCGTCCAACAGCCAACTGAATCTAGCTCGCAGTCTGTGGACCAGTCCAGTGGCCTATCGTCAGCACAAGCCAGTTTGCAGACTGTGGACCAGTCCAGTGTTCAACAGCCAACTGAATATAGCTTTCAGTCTGTGGACCAATCCAGCATCCAACAGCCAACTGAATCTAGCTTGCAGTCTGTGGACCAGTTCAGTCTCCAACAGCAAGCTGAAAATAGCTTGCAGTCTGTGGACCAGTCCAGTGGCCTATTGTCAGCACAAGCTAGCTCACCGTCTGTGGACCAGTCCAGCATCCAACAGCCAGCTGAATCTAGCTTGCAGTCTGTGGACCAATCGAGTGGTCTGTCAGCACAAGCCAGCTCACAGTATGTGGACCAGTCCAGCATCCAACAACCAACTGAATCTAGCTCACAGTCTGTGGACCAGTCCAGCAACAACCAACCAGCCCAACCCGTCTCCCAGTCGGTGGATCAGTCCAGTGGCCTGCCGTTAGCACAAGCTAGATACCAGTCTGTGGTTTGGCCTGCTGGTCAACATCCAGCACAAGCTCACTACCAGTCTGTGTCCCAGCCCAGTGGCCTGCAGTTAGCACAAGCTAGATACCAGTCTGTGGTCTGGCCTAGTGGCCAACAACCAGGACAGGCCCACTTCCAGTCTGTGGTTCATCCTGGTGGTGTGCAATCAGCACAAGCTTGCTACCACTCTTCATCCAGGCCCACTGGCCTGCAGTCAGCGCAAGCCTCTTACCAGTCTGTCTCACAGCCCATTGGTCTGCTGTCAGCACAAGCCAGCTCACAATCTGGAGAACAGTCCAGTCGCCTGCACTTGGCACAAGCTAGAGACCAGTCTGTGGTCTGGCCTAGTGGTCAACATCCAGGACAGGCCCGATACCAGCCTAGTGGCCTGCAATCTGCACAATCCAGCTCAAAGACTGTAGAACACTCCAATGGCTTGCAGTTAGCACCAGCTAGATACCAGTCTGTGCTCTGGCCTAGTGGCCAACAACCAGGACAGGCCCGCTACCAGTCTGTGTCCCAGACCAGTGAACTGCAGTCAGCACATTCCCGCTACCCTTCTATGTCCTGGCCTGTCAGCCTGCAGTCTGCACAAGTCAGCTCACAGTCTGTGGACCAGTCCAGCATTCAACAACCAGCACAAGCCACCTCTCAGTCTGTGGACCAGTCCAGCATCCAACAGCCAGCTGAATCTAGCTCCCTGTTTGTGGACCAGTCCAGTGGCCTATTGTCAGCACAAGCCAGCTCACAGACTGTGGACCAGTCCAGCATCCAACAGCCAGCTGAATCTAGCTCGCTGTCTGTGGACCAGTCCAGTGGCCTATTGTCAGCACAAGCCAGCTTGCAGACTGTGGACCAGTCCAGCATCCAACAGCCAGCTGAATCTAGCTCACTGTCTGTGGACCAGTCCAGTGGCCTATTGTCAGCACAAGCCAGCTCGCAGACTGTGGACCAGTCCAGCATCCAACAGCCAGCGGAATCTAGCTCACTGTCTGTGGACCAGTCCAGCATCCAACACCCAGCTGAATCTAGCTCACTGTCTGTGGACCAGTCCAGTGGCCTGTCAGCACAATCCAGCTCACAGTATGTGGACCAGTCCAGCATCCAACAACCAACTGAATCTAGCACACAGTCTGTGGACCAGTCCAGTGGTCTGTCAGCACAATCCAGCTCACAGTATGTGGACCAGTCCAGCATCCAACAACCAGTCCAATCCAGTTCACAGTCTGTTGACCAGTCCAGCAACAACCAACCAGCCCAACCCATCTCCCAGACAGTGGATCAGTCCAGTGGTCTGCAGTTAACACAAGCTAGATACCAGTCTGTGGTTTGGCCTGCTGGTCAACATCCAGCACATGCTCACTACCAGTCTGTGTCCCAGCCCAGTGGCCTGCCGTTAGCACAAGCCAGATACCAATCTGTGGTCTGGCCTAGTGGCCAACAAGCAGGACAGGCCCGCTTCCAGTCTGTGGTCCATCCTGGTGGGATGCAATCAGCACAAGCCTCTTATCAGTCTGTCTCACAGCCCATTGGTCTGCTATCAGCACAAGCCAGCTCACAGTCTGGGGAACAGTCGAGTCGCCAGCAGTCAGCACAAGCTAGATACCAGTCTGTGGTCTGGCCTAGTGGTCAACATCAAGGACCGGCCCGATACCAGCCTAGTGGCCTGCAATCAGAACAATCCAGCTCAAAGACTGTAGAACACTCCAGTGGCTTGCAGTTAGCACCAGCTAGATACCAGTCTGTGCTCTGGCCTAGTGGCCAACAACCAGGACAGGCCCGCTACCAGTCTGTGTCCCGGACCAGTGGACTGCAGTCAACACATTCCCGCTACCCTTTGGTGTCCTGGCCTGTTAGCCTGCAGTCTGGACAAGTCAGCTCACAGTCCGTGGACCAGTCCAACATCCATCAGCCAGCTGAATCTAGCTCGCAGTCTGTGGACCAATCCAGCGTTCAACAGCCAACTGAATCTAGCTCGCAGTTTGTGGACCAATCCAGTGGCCTATTGTCAGCACAAGCCAGCTCACAGACTGTGGACCAGTCCAGCATCCAACAGCCAGCTGAATCTAGCTCGCTGTCTGTGGACCAGTCCAGTGGCCTATTGTCCGCACAAGCCAGCTCGCAGACTGTGGACCAGTCCAGCATCCAACAGCCAGCTGAATCTAGCTCACTGTCTGTGGACCAGTCCAGTGGCCTATTGTCAGCACAAGCCAGCTCGCAGACTGTGGACCAGTCCAGCATCCAACAGCCAGCGGAATCTAGCTCACTGTCTGTGGACCAGTCCAGCATCCAACACCCAGCTGAATCTAGCTCACTGTCTGTGGACCAGTCCAGTGGCCTGTCAGCACAATCCAGCTCACAGTATGTGGACCAGTCCAGCATCCAACAACCAACTGAATCTAGCACACAGTCTGTGGACCAGTCCAGTGGTCTGTCAGCACAATCCAGCTCACAGTCTGTTGACCAGTCCAGCAACAACCAACCAGCCCAACCCATCTCCCAGACAGTGGATCAGTCCAGTGGTCTGCAGTTAACACAAGCTAGATACCAGTCTGTGGTTTGGCCTGCTGGTCAACATCCAGCACATGCTCACTACCAGTCTGTGTCCCAGCCCAGTGGCCTGCCGTTAGCACAAGCCAGATACCAATCTGTGGTCTGGCCTAGTGGCCAACAAGCAGGACCGGCCCGCTTCCAGTCTGTGGTCCATCCTGGTGGGATGCAATCAGCACAAGCCTCTTATCAGTCTGTCTCACAGCCCATTGGTCTGCTATCAGCACAAGCCAGCTCACAGTCTGGGGAACAGTCCAGTCGCCGGCAGTCAGCACAAGCTAGATACCAGTCTGTGGTCTGGCCTAGTGGTCAACATCAAGGACCGGCCCGATACCAGCCTAGTGGCCTGCAATCAGAACAATCCAGCTCAAAGACTGTAGAACACTCCAGTGGCTTGCAGTTAGCACCAGCTAGATACCAGTCTGTGCTCTGGCCTAGTGGCCAACAACCAGGACAGGCCCGCTACCAGTCTGTGTCCCGGACCAGTGGACTGCAGTCAACACATTCCCGCTACCCTTTGGTGTCCTGGCCTGTTAGCCTGCAGTCTGGACAAGTCAGCTCACAGTCCGTGGACCAGTCCAACATCCATCAGCCAGCTGAATCTAGCTCGCAGTCTGTGGACCAATCCAGCGTTCAACAGCCAACTGAATCTAGCTCGCAGTCTGTGGACCAGTCCAATGGCCTATCGTCAGCACAAGCCAGCTCGCCGTCTGTGGACCAGTCCAGCATCGAACAGCCAACTGAATCTAGCTCGCAGTTTGTGGAGCAGTCCAATGGCCTGTCGTCAGCACAAGCCAGCTCGCCGTCTGTGGACCAGTCCAGCATCCAACAGCCAACTGAATCTAGCTCGCAGTCTGTGGACCACTCCATCCAACAGCCAGCTGAATCTAGCTCACAGTCTGTGGACCAGTCCAATGGCTTATCGTCAGTACAAGCCAGCTCGCCGTCAGTGGACCAGTCCAGCATCGAGCAGCCAACTGAATCTAGCTCTCAGTCTGTGGACCAGTCCAATGGCCTGTCAACACAAGCCAGCTCACAGTCTGTGGACCAGTCCAGCATCCAACAGCCAGCTGAATCTAGCTCACATTCTGTGGACCAGTCCAGTGGTCTGTCAGCTCAATCCAGCAGTCAACAGCCAGCCCAATCTAACTCCCAGTCTGTGGTTCCTGCTGGTGATGTGCAGTCAGCACAAGCTCGCTACCACTCTGTGTCCAGGCCCAGTGGCCTGCAGTTAGCACAAGCTAGATACCAGTCTGTGGTCTGGCCTAGTGGTCAACTACCGGGACAGGCCCGCTTCCAGTCTGTGGTTCATCCTAGTGGTGTCCAGTCAGCAGAAGCTCGCTACCACTCTTTGTCCAGGCCCAGTGGTCTGCCGTCAGCACAAGCCAGCATACAGTCTCGGGAACAGTCCAGTAGCATGCAGTTAGCACAAGCTAGATACCAGTCTGTGGTCTGGCCTAGTGGTCAACATCCAGCACAGTCCCGCTACCAGACTATTTCCCACCCCAGTGGCCAACATTCAGCACTAGCCCGCTATCAGTCAGTGTCCAAACCCAGTGGCATGCAGTTAGCACAAGCTAGATACCAGTCTGTGGTCCATCCTGGTGGTATGCTGTCAGCACAAGCCCATTACCAGACTGTGAACCAGCCCAGTAGCTTGCAGTCCACCCAAGCCAGGTCACAGATTGTGGACCAGTCAGCACTAGCCCGATATAATTCTGTGCCCCAGCCCATCAGTCTACAGCCAGCACAAGCTCATTACCAGTCTGTTCACCAACCCAGTGGCCATCAGTCAGCACAAAACCATCACAAATCTGTGTCCCAGCAGCCTGTATTCCAGGTCTCTCCTATGTCAGAGCAGTCAAGTTACCGTTATTTCAGTCTTGGCTCCCAACCTCTGGAGAAACCCAGTAATGTAGCACTTTCTTCAAGCTCTGAGTCTGTGGTGCAATCTGTCCAGCCTTGCTTTCAAGATCCTACAACTCCATACACTCAGACTACTCAAAACAAGCGTCTTTCACCAGGAATATTGAGGTGGCTGCATCAAGTGAAGTCATAGCTGCATACTAATCTAGTATTTACTTTGTTTTGAAAAATAAATCTTTATAAAACGGCTTTGTGGTTTTGGTGTTTACTAGGTGGGGGGAGGTTACAGACTTGTAACCTCAAGTGTCTACTGTGGAAGTTTGACTTGTAGTCTTCAGTATTCTTTGTGCTTTTTTTTTTTGGACAATCTGCTTTGTTCTCTCTTATGCAGTGTTTACACCTGGTGGTAAGATGAGTTTTGGTTTATCAGATCAAACAAGTGGATGACGCTAAATGCAGGTTAAAATGGGGTCTAATATTTTCAGTTTATCCACTTTAAACAATTTCCAGAGGTAGACAAATGCATTTGACTGAGGAACCCAAGTGTAGTTTTACACAACCAGCTGTACAGGGAACAAGATAAGAGACTCAAAACAGGAGGTCAATAACTAGACTAAAAATAACTTATTGAACATGTTTGTGGGTTTAGTGTTTACTGGGTTATGTCTATTCTCACTGTCCATTCCTCAAATAATTTATTGGTCAACATGTCTATTTTATTTAACTCAAATTTAATTTCCTCAAAATTAAAGTAAGACCATGAATCTTATTGGAGAGAATTTATTAAAACACATTAAACAAATACACTGAGTACAAAGTGAAATGATGGTAGTTCACTTGTATTTTCCATATTCTTATCTCTGCAGAATAGCAATATTGTTTTGCTCATAGCTGTTTAGAAACCAGGACAAAGTCTGAAGACATCTCACATGCAGTGCGTTCATTGCAACAAAGGTGTCTTGACCAAGGTCTTTTGGTAGCTTTTGAAGCCTAGTATGAACTTGAATGACGAGACTTCTAACATTAGACTGAAGCTTTTTTTTAAATACTTCATACATTCATTTTGGCTTCAGTTTGATTGCATTTAAATGGAGCTCAATATCAATACTGTTATAAAAAGAATAAATGAAATGGTGTAAACTCATCACACAGGATAAAAACAACTTAACTTCACAACACATTTTATGCTGCTGGCTCTCACTTTATAATCTTGGGTTTAAGTTCCCTTGACTCTTGAGGCTGCCTTTGTGTTTCATTGAAATCCTTTGAGGTTTCTCATGTGTGGACCCCCCCCCCCCCCCCCCCCCCCATGAACCCCTTAAGTTATAACTACTGCAAAAGAAACTGTGATCACATTTACAATCAGCCATGACACTTCAGTGCCATTTACATTGATGCTGAGATGCAGAAAACAAACAAAATACCTCATCTACATTAATTAACATGACTACCACAGACTGAAACTGAGTATACGAGTTATTGAAGGAGGTTTCTACTGCGTTTGAAATGGCCCATAGGAGATGTCGTCTCTATGGTCACATCCGATCTCCATATAAAGTGCGCTGCTTAAAACACAGTTACACAAGGCATATCATTTCAGATAAAAAAAAAAAAGAAATCCATATCCACACCACTTATGGCACCAGAACAATCATGTCAATACTATCCATTAACTCGGCTTAGTAAACTGACGCACTCAGGGTCCAAGTTTTTACAAAATGTCAAGCAAACTGCATCTGACAATAGAAAGAATATGATAATAATAATACAAAATGTGGGTAATTAAGTGTACAAATTCAGTGTATCCACATGTGAGCCCATTCAGGGACAATTTGGAAACACTGCACTAATATTCCTGTTGATCTGATATCACTTTGAAATTAAAAACTAGAAGAAATATTTCAGGCATGCCATTGATAACTACAGAATTTAATTTGGCTTGTCCCTCAATTTGTAAAATCAAACAAAAGGTCTTTACAAAGGTCTTTAAAAATGCATTGTATCGTTTGAGAGTGTTTAAAAGCATGTGAAACTTATTTTTGTTTAATACCTACATGAATAATTCAGCATTTAAAATATAAAAAATAAAATGTAAAAAATTTACATTTATGTCTTAAATTAAAATAAATTTCAACCTATAAATTGTCCTTTGAAGTGAGACTACTTTTATATGTTACCAACACATTTCCAGACATGGAATTATGGGCGGAGTTTGTTTCATTTTAACATGTATTCTGACGATGATGTATTCATGTTTCCCCTTAGACTTACATTGCAAATTAATTACTATTAAATACTTTTGTTGTTTTTACAAACAGAGGGACAAAATAATTTCTGTATAATTCTACAGCTGGCCACAGATGATGTCAATAGAGTTCACGTTGCATTTATAATTAAACATTCCCTTAAAGTCGTTGGTAAGCTCTAACGTTTGACAGCAAACACCACAATTGGGATGTTTTTTGGATTTTTCCAAATTATCAGCTTAGTTCACAAAAACATTCCATTTGCCATTGATTTATTACCGCTTTTAGGTGCAATCTGAAATTTTTGTTTAGTTCGTATTATTCGTATTATCCACGCTTTTATTAGGCTGTCAATTCATTTGAGTGTACACTGTTTCAATTGTTTTTTTTTTTCAAAAGTACTATTCATTTCCTTGGGGCTTATATGTTTTTTAATGTTTTTATAATGAAATAAAATTACTAAAAGCACAATTTAAACGTCCAAGGGTCAACTCATTTTCCTCTTAAAGAGTAAATTTAAACTGAAAAAAAAAAAATATATATATATATAGTACAATTCAAAAAGATAACATTAGTGGTGACATACCGTAAAATCATCTGAAGTATTCCAGAGAAAAATGACAGTCATTGCACTATTCTGTTTTTAGATGCACTACACAGCAATTACCTGTAGGGGCAGCAATAACACACCATTCATGAGCAGAATCAGGAGCAAAGCAGAGGCAGGTGGGATGTCCGGTCCTTGAGCTGGCCAGGAACTAGTATCATCTCCAGATGGCTCACTGTTAGCAGAGATGAAAATGTCTTTCATGGCCATCAAGAAAAACACATCATGATGTAAAAATAATAATATAAAAACAAAGCTCAAAGGACTGTCAGAACAATGGTGCCCTCTACATAAGCGTCCTCAGTCTCTCCTTAACCGATCAAGACTTTCGTATCGCAGAAGTTAAAAAAGAATGAAAGAGAAACGGAACTCTAGCGAATAAAACTTGTAGGCGTATACAAGTACAGATTCTGAAAGACAAAAAGTGCAACTGATAAGGTTCGCTGTTTAATATTTGTTGTTTGGAGGAGTTCTCTGTGGTCCTGTCTGTGTCGTAGAGATAGAAGATGGAATGGCTGCGGGCTAGTCCTCGATGCATATAACATCGCTGGGTTTGCCTGATTTCAAATCGGGGGTGGCCACATCTCGCAGAGCATCACTGGACTTCTTCTCCAGGTAGCTGCTTGGTGCTGGAGGTCCATTTGAGGACACTAAGAAAAAGAAAAAAGCAGAATTATACTTCCATATATTAAACCTAGATGCTGCCAACTTTCTCAGTGGTCACCGGGTAAGTCTTAAAGCCCGTTCACACCAAGGACGATAACTATAAAGAGAATGATAAATGCTATAATGCTATTTTAAGCATGCATGCTTGGCCATAATGTAGCGGGAATCATACACTTTGATTCTCTCATCGACACAGATGCAGCAGTTTTCATTTTTGCAAATCATACATTATAACAAGGAAAAATATTAACACATGAGGGAAATCATTGTGGTTTACATGAAGATGAAAAAACCAATTACCCAATTTTTTTAAGGCTAATTCTACTACTGAAGGATCAGACCTGTTTGCCCAATAGTGGCAAGAAACATGTTTATATAATGTTTAATACAAGTTATTTTTCAAAACAGCCAATAAGAGCAGAACTCCTCATTATTATTCATGACCATTCTAAATAAGGTAAAAACAGACTATTTCATTCTAGGGCCAATTTCTAGAGTTGGAAATGGACCTGTAAAACCATATCTGGACATCTTAAATAAGCAAAATACCCTCTATGTAGATATGAGACTAACTTAAAATATTATTTCAACATTCTAGGGCACCAAAATATTCATTTCAAGACTAATGTAGGCCACTAACCACTGACGTACGGCCCCAGGGGCATCTGGCTGTAGTTCACCATCGCTGTGCCTCCAGGTCCACGGAACCCTCCGGCAAAACTACTATTATACATCTGAGAACAGCTGAAAGAGCCCTGAGGGAAAGGCTGAGGGGAGATGAAACACAACATTCTAATATAAAGGTTCATTCACATTAGGCCCATTTATTATTCATCTTTTATAGACTACACATATAGCAAGAGACGTGTCACCTGCTGAGGTGGCGGCTCGTTGCCCCGGCTGGTGAGCCTGCTGAGGATGCCCCGCTCTGACATCTGGAGCCGGGCGGACACGGGTGGGACCCGCGAAAGCATGGAGGGCAACCGCGTCACGTCAGCCTTCATATCGCTTAACAGCTCCTCCAGCTGGTTCAACACTGAAATGACACCAGTGAATATCAAAATAATACTAATAAAATACAAATCTCCATCTCTTGTAGATTGGCATAAGGTCATTTTTGAGTTGATTCCTCTTTATTACATCAAAACATGCCAGTGTTATAAAGTCTGGACCCCGTATCTGGAATTTTGCAATTGTATAACTCTCTGGACATTTAATCTTTGTCCTCTTCTACATCTTTTTGAAATATGTTATTGTTTTGTTTGTATTCTCTAATCTGTTTTATTAAGGTTTATATGTAAATCTGAGCAAATGGTGTTCCTTTATTGTATTTTGTTGTATTGTATTTTTTTTTTTTTTTTTTTTGATGAGCGTAAGAACCCAACCTTTTGAACAGTAGCGTATATTTAGTTTTTATTCGGTTTATAAAGCTTCTAAGCATCAGGGTGTTTATTGTATTTTTAGAATAACACCTTTGTGCAGCACAGCATTGGCTGGCTTGTTACCAGCCAATGACTCTTTGGAGAGGTGCTGATGGGACTCAGCCAGGCACTCCACCTCTGCGAAACGCGTGTTGAGGGCCATGGCTGGGTGACTGGGGTCCTGAGTCATATTCAGGTACGCCGCGCGCCGTAGCTGCTCCTCGATTACCAAAGCCTGTTCCAGGAGCTAAAACGTGAATATGAAATGAGTGAATATGAAAGATTCTTTTTATTGAATTCAAATAAAACACATAATAACTTGTACCTTAAAACGTCTGGCGAGAAATTTATTCTTCATTTCTAAGTAGTTCCCTTTGTGCATTTCAGTCTTGAAAGGTTCATTGAGAATGGTGTACCGTGGGTCATTCTGAATGTCCTGCCAACGGGCATAGCCATGTCTGAGAGTACCTGGTTAAGGATTACCTTATATACTAAAAAGGTTTTACACACAATTCCAATAAAGCACACAACCCACAAAAATTTGTGTGATTTGAGCATTAAATTAAATAAAAAAAAATGGCAGTGTAAAATTAAAATTTCTGAACTTCAACATTCCAAATATTAAAATTGGCCCATAACACTCAGTTATTCTTGTAACTTCATTAAGAAAAGAAAACAACAAAACCAACAAAATTACAAAACACTCAATTACAGTAAGATAGAAGCCATTATCATAGCAATATCAAGACAGCTCAAAAGGTCTATGGAAAGAACAGGTAAGGATACGTTACGATGCCAGCTAGCAGCCAGTAGTCATGGCGACGGTGCCAGATGTCGTACATTTTGCCAGATGACACAGCTGCGCGTTCCTCGTTCTGCCACAATGTGTGTAATTCTGAACACACAAAATCAATCATGCACATACATGCATTCTTTATCTCTGCCATAATTCACACAGAATTCTGAATCCGCTGTCCACGAGACAGCAAATCAGAACAACATCAATAAGACTGCAACTCACCTGTGAATCCTCCATCTGCGATGTTGAACATGAACCGAGTCTTGACGCTGTTCTTGTCATCTCTGTGGCTCTCGTCTGTGTCGTCCCTCGCATCTTTCTCTCCATTCAATTGGCTCACAATTTGTTCTTCAGACTTTAAATCATCAGGAATGGCTGCAAAAAAACATGCCATTTTTTGACAGGAAGCAGAAAATAAGGGTTATATATATATATATATATATATACAATAAATACAAACCAACATTTGGGTCCCAATTTATATTAGGTCCTAATTGATTTCATTTTATTCTATTTTTAAATTTTTATTTTCCAAATGTTGTCTATTTACGTTGGATGTCTGTATAATTTGTAATGCTAGAAAAAAAAAATCAAAAATCAGGGTTTAAACATTAATCAGACAAGATTTTGGTTGCAGGGTTTCACAATAAAATGCAAAGAAAATGAATAGAACATAAAACGCAAGTAATATTTATTTTGACCTCCTGAGGGAGACAAACTCTCTGAAGACACCTATTTTTCCTGACCATTTTTTGAAGAAAAAAAAAAAAGTTTCAGGCCCTATTGTGTAGAAAGTGCACATTTTAAGAATCTCGGTGACCCCTTTTATTATTTTCTTCTTTTTAAGCATCATAAGCAAATACTGACCTGGTTTTTGCTCCTTTTCGTCTAATTTTGCTGGGCTGGGTTTATTTTCCCCTCTCTCCGGAGAAGTTTCTTTCCCTTTACCGCAGTCTTAAATACACAACATATTTTAATATTTTGTTTATAGAGAGAAATTTTTCATAGAATCATTATATGCATGTTGAAGAATCCTTACCCAAAGGTGTCTGATTGGCTGACTGCTCACTAGGCTTAGTGGGCGGCTGTGCTTGATTGGACGATGACTCTGAAGGGACAGGAAGGGTGTCATTCTTCTCATTCTCTTCTATTCGTTTCTCCTCCGGACTGCCGCTCTTTGACTCTTCTCCCTCACTGGTTTTCTCTGGTGCAGGGGAGGGTTCTGGTATAGCTGGCTGATGTGAGAAGAGATACATTTTAATAAAGTCAAGAAATGAGAGACAGAGGAGATATTTCTTGATGACTTCAGTCTAACCTCAGGGTCCAGCGATTTGGTGCTCTCTGGTTCTGTAATCTCCTTGTCTTCTTGAGAACCGGACATCGACTCGGTCTTATCTTTTTTTTGTTAAAGAAACAAAAGGCAAATGTTACTGTCTAATTAAGCACAAACCAGCAGCTTTTCATTATATAAAACGCATACACTCTCACACACCTGAAGGAACAGGTGTGCTGGGTTGAGTCGGAACCGGACTGGCAGGAACAGGCGTGTTGGGGTCCGATGAGACACTTTCAGTGAGTTTTTTCAGCTCCAATCCCACAGGAATCAAATCTGGTGTACTAAACTTCCCATTTACATGCTCAAACTCCTGAACCTACATACACAACAAAAACAAGAGCAAGAGAAAATTTAAGTCTCCTCAAAAGTTTCAGGCAACATCTCAACAACATCACACACTATGCTCATATTTTTCTCCTAAGCTAGAGGAACTGGAGAATGTTTGTCTCTAAAAGTTTAGAAGACACCTCAATATCACACAATGTGCTCAGAATTTTCTCCTAAACTAAAAACCCCGGTAGTCTCATATTTGTCTCCTCCAAAGTTTCAGGCAAAATCTCAATTAATAACAATAACAATATGATAATAATTAAAATACAAAAAAAAAATGTTGGACTCTTTTTCTCAGAACTTTTTCATGTCTTTAGGAGAAACATCTGAGACACTTTTAATACTAAAATGAACGATATTTGAGAATCACAACTAATTTGTTTTTCTTAAATATACATGCATGTGTGTGCACCCACATATATTATGTAAACAAACTTTTATTTTGGATGTGATTAATTGCGATTAATCATTTGACAGCCCTAATATACATACATATATATATATATATATATATATATATATATATATATATATAGTGTGTGTGTGATGATTCAGTTATATATATATAAAACCCATAAATTAATAATAAAAATAATAAGAATTCCATAAAAAGTCCACATATGATGCAGTAAGTAATTCATCACCTTCTTGCGCACCAGAGACATGACACCGATCCGAGTGAGAACGTGTTGGCGGGACAGGCCTTCCCTCGGGACCCCATCTGCAAATGTCTCTGCTCCATCTGCCCCCGGCTCACACAGGTGCCTCATGAACAGAGACACGTAAGCTCTGAAAAACACACAAGAATAAAGACCAACGAATGAAAATGCAGAAAAAATATGAACAGACTATTACAGAGAGAAATACCTGAACTCCTTTTCACTTTTCCCTCTCAGGTCACGGACCAGCCAGTGAGAGTTGAAGGCATCTTGTGGGGGCATTCCCCAGCGCATAATCGCATTCAGGAAGGCTTTCCGCTGCCGGGCATTAAATCCCAATACCTAAAATCCCAAAGGTAAATAGCCAAATGAAAGGTTGAAATGATGAAAAGGAATTACCTGATGAAAGGAATTACAAAATGCACTTCTCATAATATTGTAAGAAGATTCACCTCTATATTTCCACCAACTCTAGCCAGCAACGGCGGCAACGGTTTGTCCCGATCACTCTTCAACTGTCTGCGGGATTGTCTGCGTCCTCCTGGAGGAAGAGTAACTCATTTAGGTGACTGAAAATCTCCAAATACTTTGATATCTGCCATCAAGCATTTACTACTGTCCATAAATGTGGGGTCAGATTTTATTTTTGTTTTTTTCATAAGTCATGCTCACCATGATATCATGCTCACCATGGCTGCATTGATTTAAACTTTAGTGAAATTATTTATAAATAAATAACAAATAATTTCTATTTATTATCACTATTTCTATTTTAACATCTTTTAAAATGTATTCCTGTGATGGCAAAGCTGAATTTTCATGTCAAATGATCCTTCAGAAATCATTCTAATATGCTAATTTGGTGCTCAAGAAACATTTTTTATTATTATAAACATTGAAAACTGCTTGACTGTTGAGCTGCTTAATATTATATGGAAACCGAGATTTCCAAACTTTGCTCCGGGATTTTTTGATGAATAGAAAGTTCAAAAGAACAGCATTTATTTGAAATAGAAATTAATGTAATGCTTTTTTTAATGTTAGAAATATCTTAACTGTTACTTTTGATCTATTTAATGCACCCTTGCTGAATAAAAGTATTAATTTCTTTAAAAAAAAAATCATACTGATCCCAAACGTTTGAACAGCAGTGTGAATGTAAGGACGCCTACCTTCAGGTCGTTCCTCAAAATCTTCATCCTCATCCTCGGACCCGACAGAGTACTCTGACTGATTATCTGAAAGATCATCCTGCCATTCTGAGAACAGGATTGAGACGGAAATTCTTGTACATATATATAATGCAGTTTTATGCTGAGTTATAGCACTGTCAGCATCAGTGTTTGGGTACCTTGATCCTCCTGAGATGCGTCATTATAGTTGACCTGTTTGCGGATGCGTTTCCCTTTGCCCAGGTTCCTGGCCAGATCCTCCTGCTGCTGCTCATAATGATGCCTCAAGAGCTTCTCCCAGTAATCTGGATCAACATTCTCTTCCTGCTTAATAATCTCCCTCTGGACCTCCTCCTGCAGGAACAACACAAATACAGATGATACATCACTGGCCTCTTATTGACTTCAGTTAAGATTATTATTAGACTAATAACATTAGACTAATAATAATTAGACTAAGAATAATCCTAAATATTTGGGATTTGTATATAAGATAATATAATAGTTTTTGTATTATTTGGTCCCTTTAAGCTACACAAAGCCATTCCTCTATTATACAGGTTTTTGGCCCAACAAAGAAGCATTCCTTACTAAAAGAACTGTGGTGGTACCATAGTACAGTGAAGGTATGGTTAATGGTATTTTGATATATAACGAGGTACTGAATGATTACCATATTCATATACCATGGTACTCCAAGGTAGAAAATCCACACACATCCAAGTCTTTATATTTAGGACTTACTGTCTGCACTGTCATTTTTATATGGCCGAAATCAAATTCCTGTTCACACAGCTGTGTATCTATATGGGTTGCTAAAGTAATGATGTAAGCATCAGCATGATCCCAAAAGACTTTCTTAAATTGATAATAGTTGTCAGTCACGGTGGAAAATGAATGGAAAACTGTAGAATTTTCTATCATGACATCTCCCAATCCAATAGTAAGAGAGAATAATTGACATTTTACACATTCATGTCCAAAACTGCTGACTTTCTCACTCACTCACAATTGACTATCACTACATACAAAAAAGACAGAGAGAGTTAAAATGAGCACATTCGAACATAACTCCAAACACTGCATACAAGTTTCCAAAGACCTCGGCTACATTTATTTGATCAAAAATACAGTATAAACAGTATTATTGTGAAATATTATTACAATAAAAAACAACGTTTTTTTATTTTTTATTTATTCTTGTGATGGCAAAGCTGAATTCTTTGATGAATAGAAAGTACAGAAGAACAGCTTTTATTTGAAACAAAAATCTTCTGTAACATTATACATGTTTTACTGCCACTTTAGAACAATTTAATCCCTCCTTGTTAAATAGAAGTATTAAAACATACTTGAATGGCAGCGTATGCGTCAGGTCACAAATTACAGAAAATGATTTGCAACCCGATGTGACTGTTTAATTGAAAAGAAAAATCAATTTAATAATAAAAAAAGAACGAAAAGATTTTTTGTCTTTTCAGACTGCTAAAAAAAAACAAAAGACTTCAGAGATGCCCGATAATCAGATTTTTTTTCAGCCAGCAGGAACAATGCCGCCCCTCCACATAATACTAAAACCATAAGCAAACAACAATCCAAGGGGCTTTTGTGAAAAAGCTGCAACTTGCAAAACTATGCCCTCTTGAGTATAGAAGAGTCAAATAAATAAAGGGTTGTCATTCTGAAAGGATGAGCTACCATTCATCTTTGATCCTTTGTTTAATAAAAAAGAGGAATAAGGAACAGACAGTAAAGGATCTGTATCTCACCTCTCCATCCTCCTCTCTCACCACATACTGAGCCACCTTAAATGAGCTCAGGTACTCGTTCATGTTCTGGATTTCAGTGTCTTCAGTGGCATCCTGACTACGATCCAGGAGTTTAGAGATGGCATTATCGTCATAATGTATCACACTACCCTCTTCTCCTTCTTTATTGTCTCCTGCGAAAAAGATTTAGGACGTGACCTACTAGAATCCCCTAAATCCACAAACAAAGTGCAGAAACATTTATCTTAAACCACTTCAGCTTACCCATCGTCCTGGCAGCTTCCACATCGTCTTTGAAAAGCTCCTCAGTGCCAAACTTGAGGATGTCGTCTAGTTCCTGTTTGGACATGGAGCCTGTCTTAGAGCCCAAGCCAGGACGCACCACCAGGTGGGTCAGCATCATCTTTCGCTTGGCCACCTGGGTAATACGCTCCTCTACGGATGCCCGAGTTACAAAGCGATAGATCATCACCTTTTTATTTTGCCCTATACGATGCGCCCTGCTGAATGCCTGCATGGACAAAGAGAATACATGAAGACAAAGTGAAACATTATACCTATAATATATATATAAAAACACACACATTATATATATTAATATACATATATATAAAATTTCTCATATACATAAACATACTTTTTTAAATACAATTCATATAATAAAAAAATAAAAAATACTGTCACTTTAGATAGCTTCAGTTTTTTCCAGTAGTTTGTAATGCAGTTGAATACTTTTAATAGTATTTAAACTATTTCAGCACTGGCGTTTGCATTACCTGAATATCATTGTGTGGGTTCCAGTCAGAGTCATAAATGATCACTGTGTCTGCGGTTGCCAGATTGATGCCCAATCCTCCAGCACGTGTAGAGAGCAAAAAACAGAACTGCTGAGCTCCGGGTGCTGCACACAGGGTGACACAGAGTCAGTATGAGTGCCTTAGTATTCACTATCCCACACACGCACAGACATCACTGCAGGTTTACTACCGGCATACTCACCGTTAAATCGATCGATGGCCTCCTGTCGCAGGCCGCCTGTGATCCCCCCATCAATACGCTCATATTTATATCCCTCAAACTCCAGGAAGTCCTCTAGCAAATCCAGCATCTTTGTCATCTGAGACAGAAACAAAAAAGATACGTTTATCCAACAAAGGAGAAAATGGCAGCATTAAGCAAACCTGGCTCGCCAGCTCATACTTAATTCCATCCATGCAAAATACAACAACAAGAGGGGACAGAGGCATGGCACTCGCCTTTAATCAAGCTGAGGAAACGACTATAACATTAATATGTTTATTCTCAAGCACTTAGAAAAGAAAAGGGTGGAAAAAGTCTCATCGAGAAAACCCTCCTTTACCTGTGCCATTCATCAAATTAATGGATGCATTGATTCCACAGGCAATTTAAAATGGGAGGGAAAAAAGTCAGAGGACTAAACAACAAAGCAGAGATATATATAGGCTCCGCCTTTTCATTTGTCAACTCCGTTTAAAAGATGAATGAGCTCCCCTTTTATTTTCTATTCAGTTTACCATCTAATTAATCTTCCATTGAAATAGAGGCAAGTCCGCCACATACAGTATTTCTGTTTTTTTATTTTTTATTTTTTTCATGGCATTTTGAGCTTCAAAAGAGGGAATAAATACCACACACTATACCTGAGAGAAAATAAGAACCCTGTGCCCTTCATCTTTGAGTTTTTTTAGCATCTTCTGAAGCAGGGTGAGTTTCCCTGAGGATTTCACCAGGAGGTTACCGTCGTAAGAACCGTTGGGTAAAACCGGAGCTTCCTGCATGCATAAAAATTAAAAGATTTTAGTTCATTTCAACACTATTTTAACATACGGAAATGCCATATCTTATAATGACCAAGGCTGCATTTATATGATTTGGGGAGGGGGGGTCACAGAAATATCACATTAAAAATGAAATATCACAATTTAAATTATATTTCATTCACAATTCTTGTGATGGCAAAGCTGAATTTTCAGGCTAGTGTCACATGATCCTTAGAAAATTATTCTAATATGTTGATTAGATGATCAAGAAACATTTCTTCAATTACCAATAAAAATACTAATAACAGTAAATTCATATAAATTAATATTTTTGTGGAAACCGTGATCTATTTTTTGTTATGATTCTTTGGAGAAGAATGTTTGTTAGGAAAGTATAAAAGAAAAAACTGCATTTTGTAACATTTGATATTAACTTCTGATAGTAAAATAAGGATCATATTTGATGACGTTTGCATCATTGATTCTGTTATTCTCCTGTTTACTACTGTAAAGCTGATTTGAAACAATCTGTCTTGTATAATAGCACTATATGAATAAAGGTGACCTAAACAACTTCATTATGACAGAACTTTTTGTCCTTGAACATGAGTATGTAATATAAGACTAGTATTATGCATCAAAGTCGCTTCAGGACACAAAGAAACAATACACTCCTAAACAAAAGCTTCTCAGCCTTTAAATAGCTCTTATAAAACAGAAACTGCATTGCCATTACATGTGCTAAAAATAAATAACAGTAGTGGTATAAATTGAGGGCCTCCATATGTTCTCCTCCTCACCACTGCAGCCACTGGAAACAAGTAGGGATGGTTGCAGCATTTCTTCAAGTCCATCATGATGTTAAGAAGGGACACCTGGTTCCCCCCTCCCTTGGAATTCAATGCCTCAAAGTTACGTGTTAAAATGAACTTGTAGTATTTCCTGTGAGAGAAAAAATATTAAACGATCTTGCATGTGAAACAGGGGTATCATAATTCATGGAAAAGTAAAACCATACAATTTCTTTTTACATTAACATTTTAACATTAAAGGCACACTATGCAAGATTTGTACCTTAATATAACAGCTTCAAAGTCATAGTAGGGTGAATCATACTGGTAGTAAAGCTTGGGGAGGATGCCGCTGGAAAAACCAGCAATGCAAGTTTGAGAGGAGCATCCCGTCAATTCTCGCGGCAACGATGACACACACATCAACAACAACATATTGCACGCATTTCGGACGATGGAAAAATTCTAAGAAAATCTAAGGCGGCGGTGAAGGGGTTGGATGGGGGGTTACGGCTATTTACGACACTGCAAGTACACCACAGCGGCTCTAGGGGTCGCTGTTTCACAAAACCACCAAAGCTGCATAGTGTGCCTTTAATGGAAATAATTTAAAAAAAAACATAAAACAATTAGGAAGAGACAAACTATGACTGACTTCTGCATGGGGCTGAGTTCTACTCGCACTATGAGCTCGGTTTTTGCCGGCATGTTCTTAAACACATCTGCCTTCAGTCTTCTGAGCATGTGTGGCCCCAGCAGGTCGTGTAGTTTTTTAATCTGGTCCTCTTTCGAGATGTCCGCAAACTCCTCCAGAAAGCCCTCCAGGTTACTGCGCACAGCAACATTTTCATTTGTATAGAAGGGAAGATAGAATTCACTTCCATCAAATCATATGAAAAACATGTTCCATTATAAGCCCAGAGATTGCTCAGCGGGGGATCATTATTCTACGAGCGGATCTACAGTATGAATCACCGGGTGAATCATGCAGTCTGCAATCTTACTTGAAGCGCTCCGGGGTGAGAAAGTTGAGCAGGTGAAAAAGCTCTTCGAGATTGTTCTGCAAAGGGGTTCCGGTCAGGAGCAGCTTATAGTAGATTTTGTAGCCGTTCAGAATTCTGAAAAACTGAGCGTTGATTTATTGATTATTTATTCATAATTCATAATAATATTACGAAAGTGGGGCACAAAAGGAAGAGACACTGAAGAATCTGTTATTCAAAATCTTATTTAAACCTGAAAATGTTTTAGTTTTGATTACATACATACTTTTTTTTTTTTTTAGATTGAATACTCATACTTTTTTTTTTTTTGAAACAATGTACAACTAAGGTAAAATGTAAAATGTAAAATTGAAAAATATATATGTTTCAATTCGGTACTATTGGAAAAAACTGGTAATAAATAAAATATTTAATATTAGTAACAAAAAAATATTTTTTTATTTACATTTTACAATTATTATGACTATGATGATGCAAATGTAAATCTTTCATTGAATTCTGTACCTTTGACTGGTTATTCTTCAGTCGGTGGGCTTCATCCACAACCAGACATGCCCAGGTAATAGAGCCAAGTATGGCCTGATCAATGGTGATCAGTTCATATGATGTCAACAGGACGTGAAACTTTATCGGCGTGTCCTTCTGTGATGGAAAAGTGTGATATAACTGACTCTGATCATAATCAATGCATCGCTAAATTAAACTTTTCAGAAGCTAGGATACATTGTAAATTGTTTGGATGATGGTACCAGTAAAAATCATCTTTGAAAACATTTGTGAACAACAACAGTGCAAAATATTGCTTTGGTTGGAACACAGTAAAAAGCATTATGTTTCACTCTGAATTAATTATAACAATCGGGTTGACATTAATGAAAAACTTTCTCTCACCTTCATGCGGAAAACCTTGCGACCAGTTTTGACGGCGCTGTCCTCAAAGGTAAATTCATTCTCGCGTATGACGGCCCTGCTGTCTTTGTCCCCTGTGTAAGTCACCACGTAGAAATCCGGAGCCCACATCTCGAACTCTCTCTCCCAGTTGATGATGGTGGAGAGTGGTGCACTGACCAGAAACGGCCCTTTGGAGTGACCCTGAAACAAGCAACTCTGTTACACTCTGTTTCCTTTCACTCTCAAATGCATTTGAAAGAAAGTTCAAGTGGCGCCCAGACCTCTTTGTAGAGTGAGTACAGGAACACTATAGTCTGCACAGTCTTGCCAAGGCCCATTTCATCAGCCAAGATTGTGTCGGTTCCTTGGGCCCAAGAGAAGCGCAACCAGTTCAGGCCTTCCAGCTGGTATGGGTGCAAAGTTCCCCCTGTGTCATCGATGTACCATGTCTGCTGTTCAAACTTGATGGTGGGCTGTGTCCAATGACATATAAATTTGGGAGGGAGTGATAGTGGGATTCAATCTACGCAAAAAAAAAGTGAAAACTGAAATAAAGTGGCAAAAAATACATTAAACAAAATAGCAACTCACATCCACAACTGGAGTGTCTGGTGGAGGTTCTCTCCTCTTCCCTTCCTCTTTGAGTCTCTTTCCCTTTCTAAACAGCAGAGGGTGATAACTTTCACCGAGCACCTGATTCCTGGAAAACGTGTGAGTGTAAGTGCTTTTCACACATAGCGTTTTAAGCATTAGAGGCACAAAATATATTGTGAGAAGTTTATCATATTAGATATAGATAAAATATGATTTAACATAAAGTGAACCTAGCATAAACACATCAAATATCTGTATTTCTGCCTTACAATTGTGGTTTTGGTTTTCAACCATGTCATAATTTTGACCTTTTTAACTGATATGTAGTTTACAGTATAAAAATGAAAAATGTATTTGTAATGTTATTGTAGTAAAAAAAATATGAACTAATTCTAAATAGCAAAACTACCATTGAAATATAACACATTAATATTTGAAAAATGTAAAAAATATATATATATATATATATATATATATATATATATATATACAGTATATACAATGAAATACTTTTCTAAAGCATTAAACATGTACATTTCAACCATTCAACCAAAGACTTGTTTACCGGTCAACTTTGAAAGTAAAAAAATATAAAAATTATATTAATATTAATTGAAATTTTATTCAATTACAGGTATTAATTGTATTTTGCCTGAGGGCCATCCAATTTAAAAAAAAAAAATTATGAAATATACCTTTAAATTTGAAACACTGTTACTAATTCTGCTGTGTGTGTGTGTGTGTGTGTGTGTGTGTGTGTGTGTGTATATACTGCTAAAAAAATAAAGGGAACACTTAAACAACACTTAAAAAGTAAAAACAAGAAAAAAGTATTTAATAAGATTATTTCATTCATTCAGATCTATGATGTGTTATTTTAGTGTTCCCTTTATTTTTTGGAGCAATATATATATATATAAACAAAACCTGTTGGTTTAATTTGGATATGTTTGTTTATTGCTAAAATGCATTGCAGGGATGCAGAAATCGCAAGCCTTCAACTAAATTAATAAAAAAATTGAAATATAAAATATTTAGCTTTAATTTCTAAGGCTGATGATTAGGAGCTTCAGGCCATACAATATTTAGTACCCTCTTCAGGAAAGTTCTACATTTGTGTTGACGTACCATCTAAATCCAAACTTGTAACGGCTTACCTGTGGTCCCAGTAGGCTTGTTTAAAGCTGTCATAATCTGGGACGTTGAAGTCATCAGTCTCCCAGGTGCACTGGTCATATGGCAAATCTCTCCACTTGATCAGGTAGTGTACATCTCCATCCTTATCAAAACTTCAACATACGCAACACAGTCTTAAAGCATATAAATAAATCAGAATTGTCAGCAAGAAAGGGAGTAGTGACTGTGGCCCACCGTACCTGTGGTTGAGAATCCGGTGCATGATCATCCATTCCGGCTTGATGCCGTAACGGTAGAATTGTTCCTCCATGGCTGCATACTGAGGGTCTTTGCTCCTCCTCTTCTCGTTGTTAAGCTCCTCCTCCCCAGAGCCATAGTCGTACGGTGGCGGTTCGTCCATGTCGTTCTTCCTCTGGTAGTTACGGTACATTACTGTGTGATATAGCTCCAACTGCATCAAGGGAAAGAACTTCAGCTGAGATGCAGGAACAAGCCAAAAGAGCTTCGTGATTTAATTAACGTTGGCTCTTCTGAGGTAATGTGGGAATCCCACCTGAAGTTCGCTGACCCAGGAGCAGTGCCAGTAGGACAGGCCAGCCCATTTCACAAACAGCTGCCTCTCTGGACGGCCCTTCAGTGGTATTTTGGCCAACGCGTCCACCTTCTCTCCATCCTGCCCAGGGGGGACCTCAGGTGGTAGAGGAGGATCGCCCCACGCCCAGTGCAGAATCTTCTGGACTTTCCCTTTTAGTGGTGGGCACTAGGGGAAATGTGGATAAGGAAATATTGTTCAACTGCAAACAATGTTCAAAACAATTTGTATATTTACTTGCGGTGTGAGTTTATATTGTAATAATATTTTAAAATGTGTTGTTTTTCATCAAAATAAATGCAGCCTTGGAGAGCATAAAACACTTTTTTCAAAAACATCTTAAAAAAATGACGTTCGTTCGTTTGTTGAATGAACCAAATGACTCGGAAAAAGATTTGTTCATGTTGATGAACAAGTTCGAACAGGAGAGTCACAGAACAGAGCAAGGCATGCATTTGAGCTTATAAAACTTAAACTTTGTTATTTATTTATTAAATAAGCAATCGTTTCGCTTGATAAGACCCTTATTCATAATCTGGAATCATTTAAAGCCCTTTGACCAGTTTGCAGTTTGTACTGAAAGTGTCTTTTGGACCTTGAACTGTTTGGTTCCCACTGAAGTGCATTATATGGGGAAAAATCCTGGAATGTTTTCATCAAAAACCTTAATTTCTTTTCGACTGAAGAAAAAATGACATGGACAACTTGGATGACATGGGGGTGAGTAAATTATCAGCAAAAGATGTTTCAAAAGCTGATTAGTTACATTATGGTGACTTTAAAATTTGATAATGGGCACTTGGACACTTTTTAAATGGACAATTTTAAAAACCTTATTATGAAATATAGCACACACATCATCTTCAAAGCAAGTTTTATTTTCAGCTCCTTGAGAGACTGCGATTTGTCTCAGAGAAAATGCTTTGCAACTGCATTGACCTAAACTGATCCATGCATACGTTTCTCACCATGCATCGTGGACACAGCCACTCTCCATTGGGAATCTCAGGAAGAGGTGGGTTGAGACAGTGGATGTGGTAAGAGGAAGGGCATGTATCACAGCACAGCAGCTCTCCTCCATCCTTACACACTCTGCAGAACTCCATGTGGTCATCTTCCTCCTCACCAGCAACCTCGTCTTCCTCCTCCTCGTCATCTTTGGCCTCCCACTGAATGCCTTCTTTTTCCTGAAAGATGAGGCAGTAAACTGTCATTTCAAATAGCACAGGTTCTGTGGCCTTGGATATCCTAACTACTGTAGAATGTATTGTTTTGAATGAATATGCTCGTTTTCAAGCAGGAAGCTATTTCCTCACGCAGTGGGGGCAGCTCCATTTGCCTTCTGGGGCTTTCTCCAGTTCTGGATCCAGGCAAACCAGGTGATATGCTCTGGGACAGGTGTCACATAGAATGATCTCTCCTCCCTGCTGACAAACCTCACAGTAGTCTTGATGGTCTGTCTCGTAGCCGTCTCCATCCTCTCCTACATGAATACAGTTTAATGAGAAACCTGTTATTGTTTTATGGAACATAAGTATTGTGCAATTTTAACACATAGTACTTACAATACAATATTTCAGTACAAACAATGATTCTATCATTAAGACACCACTGCTTATTTTTTTTTTAAAGAAAGAAATGATTACTTTTATTCAGCAAGGATTGAATCAAAATTGATCAAAAGTGACAGTAAATGCATGTATAATGTCTACAAAATATTTCTAATTAAAATCAGTTTGTTTCTGTTGAACTTTCTATTCATCAAAGACTAGCGAAAATAATTTATCGGTTTCCACAAAAATGTTAAGCAGCACAACTGTTTTCAATATTGATAATAACAAGATCAAAATCTGAAGCATCAAATCAGCTTATTAGAATGATTTCTGAAGTGTCATATGAGTAATAATGCTGAAAATTCAGCTTTGCCTTTACAGGAATAAATTACCCTTTAAAATATATTAAATAATTTTTCATAATAATACAGATATTACTACACTGTTTATCAAAAAAAAAAAAAGAAGCAGCCCTGATGAGCATAGAAGATTACTGACCACAAACAATTTTTTTAATTTTAAAGTTTTAATTTTTTTAATTAAAACTATACATAAAAAACTTTTATTGTTATTTGAAATAAATCTGAAATAAATAAATATAAATATTAGACTGAAATAAACTGAATCTGAAATAATGAAAAACTATTCAGAAATATTTATAATAGTAATAATAATAATGACAAACGGACATAATTACAAAATTACTATAATCATAATTATTATAAATAGTAAAAGCACTTCACTTTTTCTTTTTTTTCGCCCTCGGCGGGTCGACTTCTTTTTTGGTGCCGCTGAAGTGTCTGAGAGTACAGAGGCACTGTGAATGCTGATGTCATCAAAGTCTGAAAAGTCATCCAGGAAATCTTCCTCACTCTAAGAAATGAAACGTTAAAAAGTCTCCGATCAGAACATGAGAAGGTCATAACATGAACATGAACTTCAGAAAGTACCTAATAGAACTGGGTGGAACCAGAAATCTGGGCAAGTATATCTATACCAACAATTCATTAATTGTTCTGGGAAGTGGAAACTATTAGGAGCAGTAAAGAAATCTAGGGAATCTTTCCATGTGGTATAGGTTAAGCCCTTGTAAATTTTCAGACAGTGAAAAGGCACTCACCGAGGATCCTTTTTTCCTTTTTCCACCCTGGCCAGCTTTCGACTTGGACTTCTTCGGTTTCCCTTTCTTTTTTGTTTCTTTCACTGACTTACTTTTTTTTTTAGCACCAGGCCCTGCAATGCAGTCCAGATGAGATAAACAAAACACAACCGTTTTTTTTTTTTGTGAGATCTCTGAAAAGAATACTCTATTCTTTCAGACATAAATAAAACACATTTTCATGTAAAGAAACGATACATGTATGTAAATGATATTAACAAATTCATATTTTTATGTTAAAATACTTCCTCTTATCCAAGCTTAACATCCAGTCAAATATAAATAAACCATTCATAGGATGAAATTACACTCTTCACTTTTAAGCTGCACGCACATTTGGATAAATGTCAAATGTCAATCATTAATCATGTTACATATGTAAACAATGTAAAACCCCCCACTAACTGCTTTAGAAATCCAACCCAAGATAAACAAAACGATTATTATGTTACCCTTTCCCTCTTTGGTTTTGGCTTTTTTGATTGGCCCAGATGGTGAGATCTGTTGGATACTTCTAATACAAATGGGCGGAGCCACATTGACGGTTTCCACGGCAGCCGCCACAGCAGCCGCCACAGCAGTTGCAGAGGTGCCTTTAAAAGGGTTGTTCGCGCTGAACTCTCGCCATTTTGCTCCAAGCACTGTCATCATTTTTGACATGGGGATCTTGGGGTTCTTCTTGGCAATGAGGGGCCTAACCACAAAGAAAAAACTCTTCTTAGACACTGAAGTTGAGATTAGTGTGGCAAATTAGCTACGCTATGCCATGCATTGATGGGTAAAGTATGTTCTCATACTTCAGAAATTGGAAATATATACTAAAAAGAGTGTCTATCACATAAAATATCATGCTGGTTACAATAGACGTGCATTGTGTGGGTCTGACAGCTCGACTTGTTTCAATCCCTGTTATTAGAAAACCTGTCATCATAATGTAATTACTTCATACAGACATTAGCACTTGCCAGAAGGAATGTTTTAAAATAGAACGCAACGTCTTGACAGCAGAGCATTAGGACGTCCAATCAGAAGGACTTTGCAAATCCTACCTAAGAAACTGGCTAAAGGCTTTGTAGTTGGTGATGGTTTTATAGTCGTCCTCTGAGAAGGCGTACTGCACATCCTCGAGACCCCACTCCTGCATCAGCTGACTGGATGACTTTGGTTCCTGGTGTCACATGAGAAACCGTTATTCATTTATTCCCCTGGCTAATAGAGAATAATAGAGAATTTCTATGTGAGAACCTTCATGTTTCCATCATCGTCGTCATCATCGTCCTCGTCATCCTCTTTCTTTCGCTGTTTTGTTTTCCTCTCCTTCTTCTCTTTGGGTTTCTTCTTTTTCTTCTTCAGGGTGCTGTAGGTGCTGCTCTCACTCCCCGACCTGTGACCACGATCCTCTCTATCTGACATGTCATCCAGCCCGCTAGGAAGCCCCTGTGGGTGCAAACACAGACATTAATGGGAGAAATTGTAATGCTCAATATGGCGGCTGTTGAAAAAAAATAATGTCCGGTCTAGCCTTTCAGTTAAAAGAGCCATCTGCTTTTTAGTGGAGTTTGCATATATATTTCCCGGACCCAGCTGAAAGATACTCAGGTTTAAGCGTGATTTTAGTGTGAAGCACAATTTATGATACCAACATGACCTTAACAAACAGTTTTAACAAAGTCATAATCAAACCAGATGATAATCAAACCAGATGATTCATAATTCTAAAAGTATAGTTCTCATGATAACATAAAAGATCTTCACCGTTATATTTTTTGTCCAATTGCTTTAGCAAAACAAACAATGAAATGGCAATATGTCTCAGTGCTCTTATAAAATCGCAGTTTCCGAGTGTGCAGAACTGTGTTGCGCAACAGCTCATGATGATGTGTTGTTCAACATGCAGTTGGAAACACAATGTGCGCCAGTTATGCTTTCTTTTCACATTCCCATAATAAACCATAATTACCCTAAAAGACAGATGATGACAGTCTTTCACTAAATTTGCAATGAGAAGCATTTTACAACCTGTTACAAAAAATTAAAGGTCAAAGTCATCCCACCATTGACAGGCCACACACCTACCTCTTTGTAACTTGGTTGTTTAAGGTAACACTTTATTTCGATAGTCCACTTTAGTCCACTAACTATAAGTAACTTTTCAACTACATGTCAAATAACTGTCATAAGAGTATTAGTAGACTGTCAGCTTAATATCTGCTAACAGTTCGTTTTTTTGGTCCTCCAACAGACATTCAACTTGGCGACTACAAGTCAACTTATTCTCTAACCCAAAGCCTAATACCTACCTAACCATAATCTAACAGTCTACTATAATATACTAATACTCTAATGAGAGTTACTTGACATGTAGTTAAAAAGTTACTTATAATTAGTAGAATGTCTAAAGTGACTATCAAAATAAAGTGTAACCGATTGTAAACTAATACATAAGTATTGAGCGGTTTAGTCCAAATTTTCACAGATTGAATTTAGGCTTTTATTCACATAAACATTGATCAGCAAAAATAAACAGAAGCTCAACTGTATGTGCTAGATGCGTAAGAACAAATCCTATTGGTTCTTGCGGAAGCTCAAACATGCTGCGTAACACGAGAATGAACCCTATTGGTTCTCGCACGCCAAGAAGCTACCATATCTGATGTGTGCGTTCTGAATAACAGCCTAAATAAAATCTATTTGTCATAAAAAGCAACATGTCTCTTCAGAAAAGTTGCACTTAACTACATTCTTATAAATTAGTTTTACAATCTCTTTATAAACTTTTTGGGGGTCAAAGTGGCATAAACTGTCAATAGAGGGTCAGAAATCTCTCAAATTTCATTAAAATATCGTGATTTGTGTTTTGAAGATAAACAAAAGTCTTATGGGTTTGGAATGACATGAGTAGATGATGACAGAATTTCCATATTTCGGTGTATGTTCAAGGATTTAACTCTTGCAAGCGGAGAAATAAAGACAAAAATAATTATTACAATATAAAATCATTTATTTATTTTACACCACAGTTGTATTACAATAGTGAAATATTTTTGTCTAAGAGATCATAATAATAATTTTAAATGATGATATAATTACTATTATGAATTACCCCATTCATTGTTGCTAATACATGGTTATGTCCTCAGTACACAGAAAATAGCTTGTCCTAAAGTGACTTTGGTGCAGGCTTATTAAAAATAGCACTACAAACTTTATGATGGACAATTTAAGTATTTGGGAGCACAAAAATCTTGCCTCTGGAAAAATATAACTTCAGTACTTTGTAGGAGCATTGAAAGACCTTGCATCCATAGATCTTAGGCCAAATTAAAAACAGGCTTTTACAATGTCATAACTATTGATAAATGAACAATAAACTCCACATTTTCAATAAAGGAAAAAAAAAAAACAGATCATTACACCACTATTATTAGTAACATCTGGAAGCAGGGAAACTAATCAAAATGATCATACTGCTAGGGAACGCACGTTTCTGTGGGTGAATTACTGTGAGTGTGTGATTGGGAGAAAGCCTGTTGCTGTGCTGCAGCTGTGCACCGGCATTGCCGCAGAGCGCACAAGCTCCACCAGCAGCCGTTCGGAGTTGCCATGGAAACCAAACTGTGCAGTGTTGGGGGGTGTGGGGGGGGAGCTCTCTCCACTGCAGCAGCCAATGGAACAGCGCCATCCAATCAGATGCGTTTGCATAACGAGCTTGTTATGAAGAGTCCCCATGGTTGCAGTGCCTGTGTTCTAGGGCCCGTCTAGACAAATCTCTATCACGTACATGGGGGAGGGAGAGCGAGAAAGTGAGAGAGGGAAAGAGGAGGGATGCTTGTGTGAGAGGCAAAAACTAGAACCACTAAAAAGCTCCACAGCTGGAGTTGAAAGGTCTCCCAAAATCTAAACCACAATAATCTGACAATGTATCTCAAATGGAAAAAAGATCCAATGTAAATAATGTGCCACAAAGAGCTTTTCAGGCTGATACCATCATGCACTTCTTCCCAATAGAAAATGCTGTATTTTTGATTTAAGGATAGGTCAGCTAAAAATGCTAATTCTGTCATAATTTATTTAGCGTCATGTTGTTACAAACCTGTCTGAGTTTCTTTCATCTGTGTAACCCGAAAAAGAAATGTGAGGCAGATTTGTCGTTTTACAGGCATCATCATTGGCTCTTGTGACTTTTACAATAGCCTACATTGAATGTTAAATCTAGTTCAGTGATCTATGGCAAATGGGAAGATATTGAACAAACAGATATAATTTCAGGCTTTTCCACATTTTTTGATGGCTTCACAAGTTAGAGTCGTATGAGTTGCATATGAGTCGTAAGAACAAAAAATGTATTAATCTGTATTTTCATCTTATTTTACAGTAAAAATATACTTATACTTAAATATACTTAAAACAATACACATTTATTCCAGAATCAATATTGCATCTTAAATTAAGCTTATTTTACTAACCCCAATTTGTAGTTTTGTTTGGTAACATCATAAAATAAGGTCCTAATTAATGTTAGTTAATGCATTAGCAATACAATTAGCATTTTTTACAGTGACTGTTCGTTGTAAATTCATGTTAGCTCAGGCTCATTAAATAATATTAACAGATTAACTTTTGATTATAATAATGTATTAGCAAATTAAAAAAGCATTGTTAATTAAATTACTGATGTAGTAAACGTATAATGGGACTTATTGTAAAATGTTACCTTTTGTCTTGTTTTAAACATAAAATAAACCAAATTTATTAAAGGGTTAGTTCACCCAAAAATGAAAATTCTGTCAGTATTTACTCACCCTCATGTTGTTCCAACCCCGTAAGACCTTCGTTCATCTTCGGAACACAAATTAAGATATTTAAGATATTAAGATCGCTCCTGCATACAGTCCATAGGCTTCTTGAGGGACTGGCTCTTGCCGTCCCCGAAAAGTCATAAAAGACATCGTTAAAATAGTCCAAGTGACTACAGGGGCTCAATCTTAAGTTTATCAAACGACGAGAACACTTTTGTGCGCAAAAAAACAACAAAAATAACGACTTTATTTCAACTATTCGTTTATTTCTCCCTCTGCGCGGGTCAGGTAACTAGTTTAATAGCGTAAGCTTCTGTTATTGTACGTCACACGCATCACACACACATGACCAGCGTCGGCCAATAGTGAGCCTACGTGTGACGTAGCTCTACGCAATCACACTACGTTAACGGACTTACAGGCTCATGGAGAAGGAAGTGAATAGTTGAAATAAAGTCGTTATTTTTGTTGTTTTTTTGCGCACAAAAGTGTTCTCGTCGTTTGATAAACTTAAGATTGAGCCCCTGTAGTCACTTGGACTATTTTAACGATGTCTTCAATTACTTTTCGAGGACAGCAAGGGAATGCACTGCATAATAGTGTCAGACATATTTTTTCAGGTGAAATATTTTTTTTTTCCAAAAACATCCTCGTCTTCAACACACCCAGACCAGAAAAAAACAAAACACTTATCTGTACAACTGAAATGTCACTTATCATTGTTTACACCTGATAAAAGCATCAGTTCTCACTCTCCTGTCACAATCCCCAGACTCTCCACAGTCCATCAGGCCCCGGCGCAGGTGGCCGGCTTTGGCGAGCTGAGCTGTTAGATTTGCGGACAGCAGAAGGGCAGGCAGAGGTTTTGACCCGCATTGATTTGAGCCTGTGTCTGACACGGCACTGCAGGGAGAGCATGTCTGACGCCAAGCGGGGCTCTTAGCTGCTGAAGGGAGACCTCTCTGCCCTCTCCACGGCACATTTAACACTGCTGAGAAGGAGGGAGGGTTGAGAGAAAGACTGAATATGTGCAAGGAGGCAGAGAGATAGTGAGGGAGGGTTTAGGGAAGAGAAAGAGAGGAATCCCTCTCATTATCTCAATGGTAAGCACAGTCAGCTGGGGGGACTGTGACCGACTAACCTGTCAAACGTTTTATCTCTTGCCAAGGCGTGAGGTAGGACTGACTGAAGGGGGAAAAAAGCTGATCGGTAAACAATATACAACAATATACCCCGAGGTCAGGACAGTCGTCTGATCATTCACCTCATGAGAGCAGCGCTTATGCCACAGCGGTGTCAACAATAGCGCACCTGGCCTTTCTTATGAGTGCTATTATGTTTTTTGTGCTGAAGTCAGACCAGGACGCTACTTGTTATATGGATGGTCAGCATAGAAACCCTGTTTTTCATAAGATAGTTTCCATTTTTAGTGCCTTGTCTTCTGTGGAATACAAAAGAAGATATATTTTGTTGGATAGTTTAGAAATTAAAAAAAAAAAAAATCATACTTTGAAAGTACTGTATGTGGGGTTCAAAGTTCCCATTGACTTTCTTCGAAATATCCTCTTTTGTGTATTGTTCAGAAGAAAGAAAGTCATGTAGGTTTGGATTGACATGAGGGGGAGTAAATGATGAGAAAAATTCTGTTTAATATGTACGTCATCCCCCAACAATTTTTCAATCTATCTTTCATGAATCGCAAAATCAAAGAAAGAAATATAATTTTGGAGCAACATGAGGATGAGTAAATGATTTTGGGGTGAATTATGATCTTGAGTGTGGGCTGAATTGGAATTGTTACTTTTTTCATAAAAATAAATGGATATTTAAATGATAACTTGACCAAACTAGTAGTATCTGACTGAACTTTTGAACTGTCCCAGGTTTTCCAATTCAAAATCTTGTCACCTCAATGATGACACATTTGTAGTAACTGATCATTACATTTAAAGCCATTCAAAAACAAAAATGTAATAAATACCATAATTGCAGGTTTAACAAATGTGCGTCACATGAAAATAAACTGCATTCTGATTATGTCACATATGGCATAGTGTATATTTCATCCATGCTTCAAACTATCAGATAACAATTATTAAGTGTCTTACCTCCTTCTTCTTTTTCTTAACTTTGGGCTCCTTTCCCTCCATTATCTTGCTGGGTTTCTTCTTCTTATGCTGTTTAACCGAATCATCCTCAGAGAAGAATCTCTCTAGCGGCGACAAGGGGACACTCCTCTGACGTTCACCTTCCTCTTCCTCATCTGAGAAAAAACAGGAGGTTCACAGTTAAATGATACATCACATCTCCACCATCCATCCATCCATCTATCTGTCCATCCATCTCTCCATCCCTCATTCCATCCATCCATCTCTCAATCCATCTCTTCATCCTTCCATCCATCTATCCATCCATCCATCTCTCCATCCGTCCATCCATCTCTTCATCCATCCATCCATCCATCCGTCCGTCCATCCATCTCTCCATCCATCTCTCCATCCATCCGTCCATCCATCTCTCCATCCGTCCATCCATCTCTCCATCCGTCCATCCATCTCTCCATCCATCTCTCCATCCGTCCATCCATCTCTTCATCCATCCATCCATCCATCTATCCATCCGTCCATCCATCCATCCGTCCGTCCATCCATCTCTCCATCCATCCATCTCTTCATCCATCCATCCATCCATCCATCTATCTGTCCATCCATCTCTCCATCCCTCCTTTCATCCATCCATCTCTTCATCCAACTCTTCATCCCTCCATCCATCCATCTCTTCATCCATCCATCCATCCATCTCTTCATCCCTCCATCCATCCATCCATCTCTCCATCCATCCATCCATCCATCCATCCAACTCTCCAGCCATCCCTCCATCCATCCATCCATCCATCTCTCCATCCCTCCGTTCATCTATCCATCCATCTACAATTCATCCATCCCGATTTCATGAAAAAAGTAACTATGTTACGATTATGCATGAATTTATACAAAATCTATCCTTGATTGTTTATTTATATTTTTTTATAAATTGGCGATTTCATATGAAATAGTAAGACATCCATCTATCTATCTATCTATCTATCTATCTATCTATCTATCTATCTATCTATCTGTCTTCTCCTGGGGGCTTGCCTGTGAAGCGGAGACTTTTTTGGAGAAAAAGCAAAGATTTTAGTTGACACCATGAAAGGGGAGCGAAAATAGAGAGGTGAGGTCTTTGCCACCTGCTGAACTGTGAATCTCACTGTAAACAAAGAAACTACTGTCTGGCAGCACATATTCACTGTAACACTTCAATAATGCCACGCTGTCAAAAAGGCAAAGCTCAACAAAAAAAAATAAATAAAAAGACGTCAGTGAGGCATCCTTTGCCACAGGAGCTCTACAGTACGACTCCTGCCGACTGTCTATCGTCAGCTCAGACGGCGGCCCATGAAATATGCAGCGCGTGTGGTGGAGTCAATCAGCTAAAGCCCTGTCCCGCAGCCCACCATGCCCCGTGGGAGCTGCCAGAGATGGGGCTTTCCCAGCCTCTTGGATGCTATCCTCAAAATCCACTTAACCTTCATTTAGCTGCTACTGTTTGAGGACTTCAGCTCCGGTGAGAGCAGCCCCTACGCGGTTCAAGCCCGGCTAGCAGCCCTACAGGGCATTTTGGGTATTTACTCGCGTAAAATACAGAGCTACCAATCTTTCTGTCAGCTGCAGGGAGCCTTTTTCTTATTTCAATCTTCCACTGCACATAAACAGAGCGATGACGGATATTTAGGGCTGTGCGTCTGCAGTACAGTTCATCTCACAGGGAGGTTCTTTCATGTCGGCAGAATATGTCTGCTGCCTGCCAGGCGCATCAAGCTCACATCTCGTCTCCATTCATCTCTCACTTACAGTCGCGGTGATGCAACACAGCCCTCTTGAAGTGGGGATATCTGGCAAAGGTTTTACATCGTCAACTGACTTTTAAGGTGAAAATTCATATGTATAAATCAAACCAATGTGAATATTAATATCAATACAAATAAGCTGAAGTGTGTGTTTTTTTCATAAATACCATTTAATATGCAAAGAAAATGCCATTTTTGCATCACATGCAAAAAACAGAGCCTCGGCCAGGAACCGCCAGGTGTTTAAAAGCTGTGCTGCTGCCATTTGCTAACTGGTACCAAGCCTGAAAATGTCATGACATGCAGCCATACATTTCGGTGTCAGCTAACCACGGACATTTGGGTAACTTTGACCTTGTAACAAGGGCTGGGTCATTGCCACACTCCATTAGAGAGACGGGATTCAAGGCCGGGCTCGCTGTTAAGAAGGGGAACGTTTACAGAAAAATGCATTAGCTGGCTGACAGAGTGTGTATGTTAATAGTGCCCCGACCGTTAATGTGATGAGACAGCATGGTTAGAACACCCCCTCATTGGGAGCTTCAATTTTTATAGGTGCTATCTCAACTTTCTAAAGATTATATCCTTTCTCTAAGTCCAAGGCTGATTCACAATCCTTTGCTTTGCAAAGACATACAGTGCAAGTACACAAGCTAAAGTGAATGTCCTAATAACCCATAAAACTAGAACAAAGGCACTGAAATTGAGTTTAGATGCTCTAATTATTTTACTCCAGCATGCATATTCTATACTCCAGTAATTTGTGGGTAAAATTCATAAGACGTTTTAATTTGACACACACCGTGGAGTCTGATGACACACAGACATGTGTGTAATGCAACAAGGATTTACACACATGCACAAACTCCAGCAAAAAAAAGAAGGGGTGTCAGCTTTCACAGCGCAGCTTCCAAAAATAACCCCCACCAATCAGAGCGATGAGCAGAGGGAAGCTCATGATAATCTTTCAATTTCAAAGATAAGACTATGTAAAAGAAAACCAGACTGCGAGTGGAGGAAATAGAGGCAAAAAAAACACTCAAATGACTTTGGATCAGTTTCACCCTAATGCGTCCTAATGAGAATCACCACAAACAGAACTCCATTGTTGGGACACGACATACAAATGAAAGAGTGCTAACAAGAACAGAGCAGGAAATGATCTTTTTTTCTCATCATTTACTCATTCCAAACCTCCATGACTTTTTTCTTCAACACAAAAGAACGTTTTTGCCTATGTATAAGAAAGTCAATGGGGTCCAAAACAACAGTGGACCCCCACTGATTTGCATTGTATGGAAAAAACATTTTTCAAAATGTCTTCATTTTTCACGATACAGGTTTTGAACGAGTAATTTAGGGAATTTAATTTGTAGGTATATTATCGATTGAATCTGCTATTTTGAGACTGCAAACCTTTGAAAATCTGGGAAAAATCCCTCTTTCTCTCTGGAGCCGCTCCATCCTTTGTTCCTGGTGTGGCACACAAGGAATGGGGAGTCAAGATGCAACAACTTAAAAGTAACTGATTAAAATGTACATATCTTAACAGAGCTGATGCACATCCATTAACCAAATCCGATGAAGGTGAAATAGCATGCAAATTTCGAGCTTGCTTTTGAATTGTTTGTCATGCTTCATTCTCTTAACGTCCTAATAAATCATCCGTTTGTTTCTTTGTATGTGCGTTTATAGGGCATGCACCAGTGATCACTTCATTGCTCCTACTGTGGGCACCAGTCATGTGTTCTGCAGTGTTTGGATAGATCTGTTTGCAAATCTCACTTTGATGGCCTGCTACAATGCATTCTCAATATAATCACGTTACTACAGCTGAGACTCACTGTAATGAATTCAAAATAAAGAAAAATATGATTTACGTTCTTTGCGGAGAAGCTAGAGATGAATTGTTTAAATGTAATATTGCACAGTGGTTTGCAACTAATAAATAAAAAATCATTTCACATCTTAAATATTAGCTAAATTGAGGTTGTATTTAATAATCTCACCAAAAAGGCATCAGGACCTCGTGTTCTGGCCTGCACAATGAAAGCAATCACAGTGAATGGGACTAGCATAACCCAAAATCCTGGCTAGTCCTGCACTGCATAGATTTCTCATTTTTAGCACATGCGGGGGCTTACTGTCTACACGGAAAGAGCATGCTGGCTCATAAATTATTTCTCAATTATTAATTCTTCTGCATAATGCACATTATTTCAAACCATTTGCAGCCCGCAGCAGCTTCATCTCTGGCATGTTGCCGCCTAGCAAAAAAGGTAAATACGCGATTGGGGTGCAAATGAGATAGTCGTGCTCAGGTCGGTCACGTGATTAATTTGTGACTAATTCAGAGGCAGCCTAGACCGAGCTGTGAGCGAAAAACTATAAATGTATTGATTTTATTGAACTGAGGGCCATGAATGTATAAAAGGCAAGCATGCAGGCTTCACGATCACACCATTGAGAACCACACTCTCACAATCTATGGCTTTTGAGACCAATCTATCGTAAAAAAAACAAGATTGATGAGTCTTTTTTGAAAAAAGATGCACTTCCACCTACACTGGAGGCATAAACAAACAGTGTGACATAAGAATATAGTCAAACAGAGATTGTCAACAGCAGTGATGAACCTATGGATAACATTGGCTTTGGAGTTAACCTTGAATATTACCAGAGAACCCAATACCCCGCATCAATGTGAAGAATAAAAACAATAAGAACAGAAAACAAAAAAATCGTGTTACATATATCCATTCAAATTGAGCAAATACCCCTCTTTCAGGCAACACCACACGTCTACTGTGATTCCAGCCTATCAGTATCCAGTACATTGTACAGTAGCAAACAGATTAATAATACATCAACTAGGTTTGTCATTATATAATCCAATTGCAAAATATAAAATCACCAAACCTATAAAAATTTCCTCACTTTTTTCAGTGTAGAAAAGCAAACTCGTATAGGATACTGTGAACTGCCTTGGCTCAAGTCTGTGTCAAATAGACCACAGAGGCAGAGGATCATTGTAGCTGATGTTTTCCTGTCACACGTGGCTCTGTCAAGCAACATGCACTACTTTTACAAGACAGTGTGACCACAGAGAAGCTTTGTCACCATCAGCACTTAAATATTCGTCGGAGGAATGCCATAACACCTTTTTGGGAAACTGATGATGCTCCCTTTTTGTGTGTTTAGATCAGCTCTAAACGATGCATAAATCATACCAGCTCGATCTTGCATAACAATATGTCTGCAGCATGCCATGCATTAGACTTTATATTAAAACAGTCCATCAGGTAAACATATAATTGTGCACAGTGGGTGCAATATCAAAGCAGCCTGACTGGAAAGAAAAAAAGACAGTGGGTGCATGCATAACTCATTTATATGCAAAGACAAATGCGCCTGTAAAAACAAACCGCCGGATGATGGAATACAAAACATAGCAGAGAAATGAGAATCGCAGACTGGTGGTCTGCTGGCGGACAGTCGCGCTTTAATGACTCAAATACAGTCGGACAGTGTAGCTACCGTTATTTTTGGACGAACAGTGTCCGGTGTGAGAAGAACAGAAGCTACTGAGACTATAATAAATCGCACGCGCGTCAAGCCCCTTTTCCTCCGCATTCAACTAGGCGTAGCAGCGCAGTTGTGAAGGGCAGAACTCTCCCTCCCCTGTGACTCTTTACCCCCTCACCTGGCACGTCGTCCTCAAAATCCACATCGTCTTGCCCCTCATCTTCATTGCTTAGCGATCCGGGCATCTTTACCGCATAACAAGAAAATCACATCCGAGATACAGGGACAAAGTCCTGAAACTTAACCCTCTCAATGCCCGGATTTTCAGATTCTGAGGAGACGTCTACTAAAGGTGAGGTATTTTTTTTCTTTTAATATGCTCTCAATAAAAATAAAAGATGGCTGCCCTGTTTTAAAACATCTTTTCCTTTCTCCCTCTTCTCTATCCAAATCCTCCAGTCTGAAAATAAGAAAGAGACAAAAATGGAACACACATGCCCAGATTGTGACGTCTGGTCGGTTGCCATGGAAATCCATCCCATAGTTTCCCCGACACAACTAGTTAGTGCTGTTCACCGGCTTAACTAGTACTGAGAGTGGCGGCGTCGGTGGCGCGTGCAACGGTCTCTTGCTGGCATTGCCCTTTTCCCGCTCAAGTTCGAGGAATGCGAGGTTATACAGGGAGACACGGGCGAAAGTTCCCTCACAAACCCTTTTCAGTCAGGCGAGGGAAACGCATAATAAGAGCGAGGGGGGGGGGGTGGTATAGTTGTCACGCTTCTTTTATTTTACAAATTTAGGTCGAAAAAATTATACATTCAAGGTCACGGCTAAATATCTGACGAGTTTATTGACGTTTTAAAGGGACGGTTCACTCAAAAAGAAAATTGTGTGGGGGGTCTCGGTCACCATTCGCTTTCACTGCAATTCTATAAATGTGAATGGTGACTGAGGATGTCATTCTGCTTTCGCATTTTGGCTGAACAAAATATTACCATGTTTCTGTTATTTAAACGAAATGTTATTCCTTACGATATTATTTTTAAGGCAAATAAACATCCAATTTTTCTTATTCTTGTGAACCTCCTTCAGGACAATCCGCGAATCATGAGCTGTTGCCAAGGATACTGCTGCCAGACGCTCTACATAATAAAGCAAAACATTTAAAATAATCTTGACTGCCTGCACCAAATCAAGAACAATTAAAAACCATATACCATTATAGGGCGGCTGGTTCCTGGTCTGCCTTTCCAGTGTGGTTTTAGATACTTTTCAGCTGGTCCTAAGAGTTGGGCACAAGCTTGGGAGATTTGCTAAAACGACCAACCATTTCATGCCGGTTTGAGTTGTTCCCTGATAAATGAACTCTGTGAACCCTGTGAGTGCACAAACTTCAGTTGCTATGGAAATTATTGGTCCTGTCTGAGTCTGACTGGTGGTAAGAGTCCTATATGCTTAAATGGAACAGACTTTTGTTGCTCTAATAATAGAAAGATAATGCATAATTATAAATCAAATGGATTTTGCCAGCACTGTTGCAACCTCAGAGCAAACAACACAATGTTTTGAACATGCTGGAATGAGCGCACCAGACACAAAGAAACCGATTTCTTTTGAAAATTTATTGAATTTACAAAAGAGTGGCATGGAATTATTTAATCTTCATCGTCTTCCTCCTCCTCATCCTGATTTATCTGGAAGTAGCGCAGTTCATAGCTCTCCTTGGTGTTCGCTACTACACGCAGCCAGTCACGCAGGTTGTTCTTCTTGAGGTACTTCTTGGTGAGATACTTCAGGTACCTGAAGACAACAAATTAACACTAAAGTGTGACCATTCACAAATTGCATTGAGCTATGATATGGTAATATAGCCATAAACACTGCAAAGAGGTCTGAGTTTACAGCCTCTTCCAATGTGTATGTGTGTGAAAAAAAAAAAAAAAAAATATATATATATATATATATATATATATACACACACACACACACACTTTATATTTTTTTAGTCAATATCCAATCAATTATAAATAAATTAGAGAGACAAATCTTTAAAATAAACATGCTTATAGATGGCAACTTCTTGAATCTGCAATCCTATAACAGTATTTTTCACAAATAAAGTTATGGTTTAAAATATATTAATAAAACGGAAGTAAACACTATAACGGCACTCACTAATCTGGTAATTTTGTGTGCACTGGTAATCATGTTTTTTTCTAATAAAGATGAGGTAACAATTTTACATACAACACAGTGAAAACACTGAATATGACACAATGGGCAACTGGATATACTTTGGGCAACTTTGTCTTTTCTGTTACAAAAAATATAAAAGCAAACGCTTTACTTTTTCACATACCTTTTACTTTCTTTTTTTACCAGTTCTGTCTAACAAAGTATTAGATATGACTGACCGATATCACAAACTAATGAAAATGTAGAATGTGAGTGATGTGTGATCAGCCACTGCCGTTCTCTTAAGAATAAAATGCCCGTCAAAATAAAAGTCCGGAGCGCCGTCAAAATAAAAGTACAACACATCAGTTCCAACACATCAGCCCTTTTCAGAAAAACTTATCGGCCGATGCTGATATTTTAAAAATGCCAAATATCGGCCGATATATATCGGTCAACCACTACTTACATATATACAGGATCATCCTAGCCTAGATGCCAGCCCAATAACTGCCCACAACATTTTTTTGGTCGGGAAATTTGATGGAGTAATATTCATCAGTTCAGAAATCATCAGGCCAATAAAATTGCCAGGACAGGCTTTATACGATGAAGGACAGATGATCTGCAGTTACGTAATCATCACGTTATCAAAGAGCGCTTGGGTTGAAATGGTTTCCCTCAAAGTTGACTGTAGCTGGGTAATTGAAATGTATAGATACTGCTATCGCGTCTGTTGTAAAATAAATCGACAGTGCATTAATTTTAAAAGATGCACAGAGAACTGCAATCAAGGCATTTGTCGATCAGAAAGATCATGTGTTTGCCGTCCTTCCTTCCCACAGGATTCAGCAGAAGTTTAATTTATCAGCCTGCTCTGACAGTCGTTAAGATGGGACGCATAAAAACCCTGTGGTCATTGTGGTTTCTCCTTTTGCCGCACTCATGAAGGACCAAGTAAAAGAAGCAACACTCCTTTTACTACTTCTTCCAGCTGCCTGCAGATGAGTTTTATTGGCAACTATGCGTAGCTCAACGTACGTCACTTACTGCGTTGCACTGATTGGTTGTAGGTCTATCCAATTAAGTGCAGAGGTTTTTTTGGGTTTTTTTTAAGACACGCCTCACATTCTGACTAGAATATGAGTATGACGAAATCAGGATAGGATTATCCGTATCAGCCAAAAATATTTATATCAGTGCCTCCATGTAATGCCTTGTAAATGCCTTGCTTGAAACTTCACAGTATTAGTGAAATATTAGTCATTACACAAAGATCATAGTAATGTATCCAAATTACAACAATTCAACAATTAACTTTTAAGCCACTGCAAAATAAAATCAGATAAACGAGAAAACCTTATAGGCTAGACATCACAGTAACTCTCAAAATGATTTAATACCGTATATCCAACACTAACAATGATAAATCTGACATTAATCCACAGTATGGGTTGCTTTGTTTTTAATAACAGCTCTTCTGAAACGCCTTTTTTAGTAAGCAGGCTGGAATTCAGCATCCAGAGGCTGCACGAATTAACTGCAACGCAGTTTGCGATTTTTTTTATGCGCAGCTTGTCAGAGCAGTGCGGCTGATCGGTAGTAAATGCGGCTTAATCTAAACACCAGAGGGTGCTCTCAGGCACACGCCAAATATGCCCCCAGGAAATCTCTATGGGGCATCATCGCTGTAGCTAAATAAACAGAAGATTTAAACACTTTGTTGATTAAACATGACTTCTAAATAGACGACTGCCTTATTCTGTGTAAGAAGTCACATCATCTAACAGAAGGATGCTCAACTGTCGTTATGAAGTGAGTTTGGAGTAAAGCATGTTATTAAATGTTGTCTTTAGCTGGTTCATAAATGATTCTCATGTTTAAAAGATGTTTGTCTGTTGCTTTTTCAAATGCACACTATAAGTGACTCAAACTCACAGTGCTTTCAGATTAAGAGTAGTACATCAATGACAATCTGCACATAAAAAAACAATCACAGCCTTTGCAATTTCAAAAGGCCGATTTGCCAAATTGGTTTAAAGGGCAATTAAATGGAAATTGCAATTAATTGTGCAGCCCTACCCCCTGCAGCATCAAAAGAAATGCATGATTATTGTCTATATATAATAGAAAAAAGTAATTTTGACAGTACTTACACCAAAACACACATTTGATAGCAAGATGCAAGCACAATACTTCAGTTCGTCATTAAAGCTGCTGTAAAAAAATATTTTTTTCATATTTATTAAAACTGTCATTATGTCCTGACAGTACAATTTGAGACAGATAATCTGTGAATAAATAAATAAAGCTCCTCCCAGTAGTCCTATTGCCATTTTCAGAAACACACTGCTCCAGGTCAGAAACCACCATCAGAGCCAGGAGGAATGTCTTAGCAGTGTCAATCACGCTTGTGTACGCGCTGATCACACCCCTCTCCTGCACAGCGCGTACCGCCGTTCAAACTCAAGATAGCTGTGCTAATGGTAGAGAAACAACCTAAACTGCCAATTTCTCAAGTGGCACCTGTTCATAAAACAAAGACGGGTAAAAGGAAAAAGACTGATGACGATAAACAAGCAAGAATTAGACAGAGCGCATTGACTCGTTGTCAAAACTCTAGCGTGATGTGTAGATAAAAATGTCACGCACTGTGCAAAGAAACAATTGAAACCTGCTAATTCACTGGCTTGTCATGTTGCTGAAATCTTGTGGCGAGCAGGACGAGGCCGATGGTGTGAGTGATAATGAACGACACCTGTGAGATGCACCGGTCTCGCATCTCTCACAGAGGAGTGGAGGCATAAAGGAGGAGCGACGACAGTGGAGAGAGGACAGTGCTCAAATATTCTTTTGGCGTTTGGTAATACATGTACAACATTTTTCAGTTCCAATACCTTAATAACTACTTTTACATCTCATTTTTGTTTTAAAATCTAAATTTAACATAATGGTCAGAGTAATAACAGTAATAAGTTAATAGTTAGCATCCCTTCCTAATTTAACTTCAGAAAAGTGGATCTCTAAGGCCACCCTTAAAAATATTCTTGTTTGCCGTAACCCGACCGACCCTGTCAATTTAGGGCCGACCCAATTTTTTATTTTTTTTCCCTTTTGGTCCGACCGACTTGCCGGTTGTAACTTGCGTTCAGACCGACCGATTTTTTTTTTTTACTCAAACGACTAATTCAAATTCAATATAATAATATTAATTATATTTTAGTTAGTAGGCTATTGTGGAAGTTGCTTATGTCTACATACAAACGTAGCCAGGCTACGTTCTTTCTTTTAAATAAAAACCCGTGGCGTCATTATGTTTACACTATTGGTTTACGCGTGTCACACTGGCTTGTACGTTCGCTTCGTTTCATTCAGTGTTCCCGCTTGGTAAACCCGGTATTAAACGGGCAACGGGGCTGAATATCAAACATTTCTATATATAATATTAAACAATTTGTCTGTGATGCAATTTTGCTATTCGCAGTCCAGAAGAGAGAGAGCGATCTCTCACCCGGAGCCACAGCGCGGACAACACGACAGCCCTGCTTAATGAGTGACAATGAGGACGGAACGTGTTACACTTAGATCTGGGATATTATACTAATTGTATTTAAGAAGATATTTGAGATGAAACAATTACAGACGCGTCTAGCGTAACTTCCTTCCCTTCACAGCGTTGCGCTGTCATTTCTTCCTAAAGCCCAAACGTACCGTCAGAATCAGCACGACCGGTAATTGTTGTAAAATGCAGTCTGTACTGTTGCTAAACTGCGGACGCGTTCAATCATTAAAAGAGCTATTAAAAGCACAAAAGTCTGCGCAAGAGACGCGGTTCACAAGGCTGCACTGCAACGAGACAAGAAAAGTAGGCTATAGCCTCATTTTGGGCTTCATGTGCGCAGCTAAACAATCAAATATACATAAAATATAAAATGACCTGCTCTGAGATTCATTTAAACAGTTTATGTCTTAAATGGACGTAAATAGTTGGGAGTAAATGATGGTGCGTCAGTCATCTATTCTATTTGATCCGCATTCGGTCTTAAAGGAGCAGTAGTCTAATAAACATGTGACGATTGAGCCAGTAATGCGAATCAAACAACAAAAGGCAGAGAAAAATCACTCGCAGCTCTTGAATGAATAACTTAAACTTTAATAAGCGTTAATCTAACTATGATAAGCCATGCAGTGTCATTTTACATTTGATTACTAAATTAAATTTATTTTCAGACAGAGCGACACACTTAACTGAAAAGTAGATAATTTAAGACCTTCCTGAAATTAAAGCACTGTGTATATAGGCTAATGTATTGTACCATGTATTTGTACTTGTTTTTGCTTATATCTCATGTATATATATAGGTTATATATATATATATATATATATATATATATATAAAAGCCTGCACACTGCTGCATAACAAACAGATATTTTATTCATTTTGTGATTGGCCTAAAACGTAACCGGTTGTAGGTTGCATTGACACCTAGCAGTGGATGCACAGTTTGAAGACCCAGTCAGTGACATCACAATATGCAATTTTTAAAAAATTCATGATCACCATGACCAAAATTGTACTTTTTTTTTTTCACTGAATCTTGAAAAAAAAAATATTGACCTACCTACCGACCCTTTAAAAAAAATTTTTTGCTGTTACTGCAAACCAAAATATTTTTAAGGATGGCCTAATCTCAGACTCACCTTTTAGAGAAGGGGACCTCTGATGTCACTGTGATTTTGCTTTTGCTCCTTTCGATGGAGACCACGCCACCACCCAAGTTACCAGCTTTACCATTTACTTTGATACGCTCCTGAAGGAACTGTTCCTAAAGAGAGACACATCCAGAAATGCCTATAATATCATACAGAAATACAACTGCAAGCCATCAACCCCTGTCCCTACTTTTATCACAGCTGCACAAACATCCATCAGCTATTGAAAATTAAATAAAATAAATTTTACCTATCAGAACAAGTACACTTTGCCAACTAATTGATAAAATTGGTTATTATCAACAATGAATTTGATTATCGATTAATAACGTCGGCACACTGTGCCTGGGAAAACTGTTTGAATAAATTGGTTAAAATAGTGGATTAAAATCCATCTACTTAAATTTTGGTGAATGTATAATAGATTTTTCCTTCAATTGGGCTATTAAAAAAAAGACAGATTAAATCGATTATACAAATAATCATTAGTTGCAGCGCTATAACAGACAAATTATAGTTTTGTATCATGGGGCATGTCTACCTGAAATGGATACAAGCAGGAAATGCAGTTGTACATGTGTACATAAAAAAGACCCAGTTCTGATATTTTGATTAAACATTATGAGGTTGAAAAAATTAAAACATATGGAAGGATGAAAACTTCACAATCAGATCTATAATATATATTTAAATTGTACGGGATAAATTTGTTTCACTGCAAACTTTAAAAACATGACGTTACACAACACCCAAAACGGCTAGTCAGTCAGGTAATCTGATTGGAGATTTCTAGTTTTGTGTGCACTATGCATCAGAAAACCAATGAACACTTACAAAGTTAGCAGCATCCATGATGCCATCCTCCACAGGGTGGGTGCAGTCCAAGGTGAACTTTAGGACCTGCTTTTTCTTCTTCCCACCCTTGGTCACCTGCTTTTTCTGAGACACAATCAGAAGCACAGGAGGAAATCAATAGAGATCAACGTTTCCATTAAAGATCTGGATGGCTATGTAAATAAATCTAAGTTACATTAATCAATGCACGTATGTTTCTCCGATCATTCATTAAAAATAGCTCTAGCAAAACGGGAATCTGACAGCATATATGACAACTACCTATAGTTACACATATTTCAAAGCAATAACGAAATGAGTTTAAAAATGCTGAGGTAAATGGAAAATTAAATCTCTAACGCAGGCATATCATGTATGGCTAAGTTAGCTTTGTGGTTTCAATTCTTTGGCTAAGAAATTGCTTTCAAAACAAAATACAAAAAATATATAAATGATCTAGAGCATGTCGATAGATATCAGTATTCTCGAGAAACGATCAGTATTCTAGTAACTTATCTAGTTATTCTAGTTATCCTGTGTCGGCTCTATGAGAAATGCTAATCCGCTAACTGGTAACGTTGCTACAACGTGGTTGCTCACGAGCAGGCCTCCCTCCACACCTCCGGTAAACAAACGCTTTTAAAAACAGCACTGATGCACAAAATCTTCCGTTAGTCAAATTACTCAAAATCTATATGATTCGCCTTTAATATTCGCTGATATCTGCGAGCCTGGAGGGACGTGACGAAACGTATTTTGTCGTTTTTCAGAAAATTTGCTCGTACTCACAATCGGGGCCATGGCCGACAGTTTGGCAGAAAGAGAGAGGAGAGGGAGCGCATGCGCATTGAATCTTCCTGTTATAATCTATTCCAAACACAATCGATTGAATCAGTTATTCTGAGATTGATTAGTACAGTCAATGGGTCTTGACAAATCCAGTTTATTTATTTGTTCCTAATCGAATGCCTTGTCTAAATTATGTTGTTGAGCGGAAAAATCACTGGAAAATGAGATTACACATAGCCTATAAAGACTTGAGATATATCAACTATAATCAGAACATAGGCTACAGACAATATGAACCTATTTTTTTATTTTATAATTTTTTTTCTACAGGGACAATGTGCAAAAAAACAAGATGCTTTCACCAGATTTAGCTAGTTTCCATCTATAGTCCCCGAGCAAGTGAATTGCAAAATGTACAATATAAAATGTAATTAGTCACTCAAATAGAACTATTATTCATCCATTCAACCATTCCCCATTACAACCATCAGTCCAAATAAATCATACCAAAATTACTATAATAAAACATCACTAAAAGTCATATTTAAATACACAATTATCTATGCTGACTATCTATGCTGATCTATGCTATCTATGCTTGGGTTTCCAATAGCACTTTCCTTTATTGCAAGAAAAATCCTTCAAGTCTAAGGTAAGTTTCAGACTCTGCAGGAGTTTGTTCCATTGTTTGATGCCGAACTATGCTTAGGCAGTCCGCAATCATTGCAACTCGTGGACCTGGTACTCTATTAAACTATTGGTAAAAGAACAATAACTTAAGAGACCATTGATATCCAATTGCACAAATAAAAGTGTTATTATTTTTGCTGACCTCTTAACAGGGTATGGTTTCTCATATTGTTAGACAGCAGCTTTACCTTTAGCAAACAGTCTCCTTTTGCATTCAGTTCCCCTCCCCTCCAACATAGTCAGCTGCTTGGCATCAGGAAGAGTCCAAGCATTACTGCCATTCCAGCTGTAGATAGTGGTCAAGACCATAGTGTTTATCCACTGGCCCCTCCTGAACCAAGCCAAATTTACTGCGTGGGCAACTACATTTTGCTTGTGAGGAGGAAATGAAAGCTGTCTTTACATGCAGCAGACATAATGCAGAGATTTATGTAGTTGGCCACATTATGGAGTTCATATAATGGCACTTTTGCAGTATGTTTGGAATATAACAAATATGCAAACTAATATCGGACAGCATTGTTGTTTGTTTTTGATCAGGTAAGGCACTTTTTGTTAATTGCATAGTGTTAGTGAACTGCTTTGCTTCAATAAAATGCTCATTTTTAAGTAAAATGATGACGACAATGGATTTACATGAATAATTATAGCACTATTTATTGATTGATTTTTCTATATCACTCACTGTATTTAAAATTGAATATCTTCAGCACACTCTATAGACTTGACTGCAGGTTACTGAATTTAATTTGTTAGTTTTATTAATGTGGTTTTATTTATTACAATTTGTCTTTTTTTCTTAGTCTCTATTTCCAACCCAACTTGTCAGAGAAAGAACAAGATTCTAATGTTATAGTAATTCGTTTGAATAAAAAAAGTATTTTAATAAATGTAGGTTATTATTTTATTGTATTTGTTTTAATTAATGTTATTGTAGAAATTCTGGAAAAAAAAAAAAAAATCTTAAAAATAATTCTGGATTTAAAAAAAAGCAGACATTGGATATAATATCCATTTCTAACTACCCCAAATACTTAAAGGTATTTGCTGTTTTTTGTGGGTTTTTTTACAGATGGCGGGAAGAATTGTCTTCTCTTATGATGACCAGTGGGTTCCAGACTATTACAGGCTCCATCCCCTCGTCTGTCACCTGTGTCATGAGCAATACAGCCAACTATGTCTTCTGGGCTGTTACCACATCTTCTGTGCCAGCTGCCTGCATGGCAGAGCCAATGACAATCACCTCCATACCCCCCTCTGTGGGTCAGCACAAAACGGGGAGGTAAAAGACACATACTGGTAAATAAAATACAGAAAGTGTGCATGAATCATATTTGAACCATTAATGCAACATATTTGCTCCATGATACCAAACATTTTAAATGCTACTAAAAGTTAAATAAGTCACCCATAATGTACAGTGCTGTGAAAAATGTTTTGCATATGTATCACACTTAAATGATTCAAATCAAACTAATTTTAAAAGATAGTGAATAGAAAATGCAGTTTTTAAAATGATTATTTCATTTATTAAAGGAAAAAAAACTTTCCAAACCTGCCTGGCCCTATGTGAAAAGGTTTCTCAGAGCACTGTAGATGCTGAAAAAACTCAAATTGCTTTATTGAGATCCAAGTACACAGAAAGCTTTACCTCAAGGATTGGGGGGGTTGGGTGAGGAAATGGAAATCATGACAGAAGCGTTCAATCAGAACCAGCCTCAGCAAACTGAAGCCAAGTTACATCTGGGTCTCCACTTATTCTAGTTTTCTTCAAGCTGGCGCTTGTGTTAATTCCAAAATGAATCTTTGCCAAACCTGGATTCCTGTAATCTTTCTTGTACTATACCCACCCACTCATTACACTCTTGTATATATAACCGTCAAATCTTCTGTTTTGAAGTGCTCTCCAAGGTTATGATGACTAATGTTCTTCTCATTGGTTGATGCTCCATTTCATCATTTTCAATTCATCTTTTTTTCTCATATCACGTTCCTCTTTGTTGATGAATAACAACTTATATTGTGTGCGATCATTTCTTGGTCTTGAATTCAATTTCAAGTTCATGCAACATGCAACAAAGAAACATCATTCTTCCAGGCCAGTGAGGCCCAGTTAGGAGCAGCACAGGCAGGGTTGTTGCTGTTGGGACCCCATCATTCTGATTTTAGCACCACGACAAGCAATCCACATGATGGGCACTCCAATCACATCACAGCATTGTAATTTAACAACATACTCACACAAGCATCTTGGCAAAGGTGCTTGATGCATTGATCCCACAGCTTATAGCAATCACACACAATCTGGTGCTGACCTATTTCATCTTGTTTCGAGGTGACTCACATATCTGTTTATGCGTTTCTTTACAATGTGCAGGGCAAATTAAAAGAGACCAATAGTCAAAAGAAACTCTAGCACCCTAGCTCCGCCTGTATAGATCTGTTATGAGTAATCCATCATGCTATATTGTAGGCTACAGCAGCATGCAGTACTTGCTCAGCATTGTGCCGTGAGTGAAATGCCCTGATACAACTATTGTTTTAGAAAAAAAACATATGTTGTGTAGCTAACTACACGTTTTGAGCACCAAGTATCTAATGATACAGCAGCAAAGCTTTTCCCTGCTATATTTATCCATTGTTTCCCACTGCAAACTTGCATTTGTGGTGTCTAAGCCTGGCTTACCAGTGTAGGAGTGCCAACAGTCTGTGGTTCAGTGGGTAAAAGCAAAGCTCATTTCAGCAATGCAGTCCATTACCACAGCCTAACATAATAGAAATGCTGCAGTGTACTTTCCCAAATTGTGGAACTTTTTCATCGCTTGGATTCTATTATATGGTAGGCTATTTGTTTGTGAGTGTGGCGGTGTAATCTTTCTCAGTTTAGTGCGAGTGTGGGATCTTGCTTTGTCACTTAAGAGTTGCAGATAATGAAGCTTTTGTACTTTGCGGTGCCACACAGTCCCTCATGCAGTGAAATCTAGGAATTCACCACTTTGATGCTATTACTGGCACACAAAAGCTGGTTATAATGAAAACAAGATAAATGTGGAGACATGACGGATAGGCTATACATGTCTGTGTCTGAGAACACATTGAACACATTTGTTGTTCCTTTTACCCAAGTTCTAGAATTTTTAAAAATGTATCACAACGAATGGTTATAAATAAACAAGAAAATTAAATATTTTAGGACCATTTCTGGACTATTTCTAGGTCGCTAGGTGAGTGTAAGCAAATTTGTGATAATGTTAACTTCATTCACATTTTCTTGCTTGCACTGACGCACTTTGGATCATTCTCAAAACATGATCATCGGATTTTACAAGGAACTTATTGAGTTCGTGCAGATCAATCATCAACAACATTTTATGTCCATTTTTCAGTTGATTTATGATGATAATATTAAATTAATAATATTATGAACATATTTAATGTTGATGTTATGAATTTAATAAAATGAGAAATGATCCTATTCCATTCATTCCAACAAATTTAATGTGTTATATATGTATTATATTCACAGCATCGTAATTAGTAGCTATATATTACAAAATGTAAATGCATGAAGGTTTGTTTTTTTCTGCAGGTTAAGTTCCACCCCTGTAGGTACGATTTCAGTGCTTCAACACCCCCAAACACCCCCCAGAAGTACAAATTCTGAAGAGAATTTGGCCGCTGACAGAGAAAACAAAACAAAAAAACGTTTGCTGATAATTTACTCACCCCCATGTCATCCATGTCATTCTTCAGTCGGAAAGAAATTAAGATTTTTGATGAAAACAGTCCAGGATTTTTCTCCATATGCACTTTACTGGTAACAAACGGTTAAAAATCCCAAAGACAGTTTCAGTGCAAACTGCAAACTGTTCAAAGGCCTTTAAACAATTCCAGAAGATGAATAAGGGTCTTATCAAGCGAAACGATCGCTCATTTAAAAAAAAAAATACAAAGTTTAAGTTTTATAAGCTCAAATGGTTCGCCATGCTGTTCTGTGATGCGCTTTCGTGACTCTCCTGTTCGAACTCGTTCATCAAAATAAACGAATCTTTTCCTGAGTCAATTCATTCATTTTGTTCTTTGAATGAACCAAATGACACGAAAAAAGATTTTTCATTTTTTAACAATTTCGAACAGGAGAGTCACGAACGCGACAGTAAAAATATTCATAATGTTACAAGATTTTTGCTTCAAATAAATGCTGTTCTTTGAACTTTCTATTCATCCCCCAAAAATCCTTAAAAAAATTATCATCAACAACAACAACAAAAAAACGTACAACTGTCAGCTTATTAGATTGATTTATGAAGTATTTTTTTTTCTTAAGGTGAATGGTGAAGCTCTTAAGGTGAATGACTATGCATTTCTAAAAGTTGTTAGACTCCGGAGACCATTAAATTGCTGAAGGTCATGGGTGAAGTGAGAACAAATTCAGAAGAGGAGGAAAGTTTACTCAGTTCAACAATATTCAGGTGAGGTAATACACCAGAAGGGGGCACACTGTGACCACAGACCAGAATAATGGGCAGCTTTGTGAGCATCAGAGATAAATTCTTCGAAAAAAAGATCATGACCCAAACTACACAATTTAAGGATAATGTATTTGAATTAAACAGGCTTAAATATGTGCTCAAAGCATCACTGAAAATTGAATGTTGAAAACACAAGCAGTCTTTAGTCAAAGTAAACGCTGTTTTCTTCCCAGGAAAAACTTTTAGAGAGAAAAAAAGGACCTCGTAAAAGCTATGGAAAGGTAAATATTGTCCTAATAGATCCAGTAAGTCTAAATTGTCTATCCGTGTCGGTTTAACATGGCTTTGGCAGAGCACAGAGTTGTGGTCAAAGTTGGAACAGCAGTGGCTTTGGTTGTGTTTCATGGATCATGTTGTTTGTTAAGAGTTTTTTTCTCCGTCCCCTTTCCATCATTGCCTGGAAGCTGGCTTGATGTCTTCCAGGAATTAAGCTATTTATGTCAAGCTGCAATCTAGGACTCAGTGTGTATGTGTGTTTTTGTATCGGGGACAAGCAAGAGCAAACAAAGGACGAAATGTTCAAATCAGGCTGATTTTATACAGTGTATTTGTGTTGGAAAGGTATATGTGTATACATTGGCCCAGAGGTTACTAATAAATTGTTTAACCTAAATTCTCAACAGTCAACATGAAGAGAGAAGGCACTAAAGGAACAACTTTCTCACTTGTCCACCCTCCTGCCCACCCTTTGTGTATTTTGAAAGTATAGTTTAGCCCAAAAATTCAAATTCTGTCATCAGTTACTTTCATATTGTCCCCAATCTGATAATTTAAGGTCATGAATATATTAATTGTCTTTATGGTATTTAAAAAAAAAACTATTGATTATCATTTTAAGAGATATTAAAATGAATAAATAATAATTTTCTCACAATATACATCACCTCTTTTCTCACATTGTCTAAAACGGTTCGATCAAGGATTCAGTCTCTCTAAACCCCTCCTTTCTGAGAGCCAACTCTGCTCTGATTGTCAGTTGGCTCAGTCTGTCCGCTTACAGTGCATATTGGAAACAAAATATAGGTAAATAGCTAAAATGTCAACTCTGGAGGCTTCCTCAACACTTGTATGAATAGAGATAAGAACAGTAACAATGGCGTCGGTTTTATCGTATATATTCAAGCTTGAGTCCTCATCCTTTGGAAGTACATGCAAAGTGGTTTGTTTTGACATTTAAAATATATTAAAATACAAAATTATTATTTTAATAATATTTAACTAATATTTCACTGTTTGTTTTTACCATATGATGAAACAAAAACAGTCTTGGTCTCACCAAATCTCAAATCTCACCAACCCCAAAGTTTTGTCACAATTAGTACTACAATTGTTTTCATTATAATTTATTATAATGCACAGATATGCCATTTTTTATGCACTTGGACTGCTCTGGGGTGCGTTTTCCCAAAGCATCGTTTGCCATTGTTCGCATATTCTGTCATTATCAGCTTGGTTCAAGGATTCTGTGTATCCCGAAACACTGACTAGTTAGTTGATTTCTCCAACGATGTATCGTATATGGCAGTGAAGCAGCGAGGGAAACGCACCCCAGATTGTCTGAATTCTGTCTAATGAGAGCTGTCTACAGATAACAGGATCGAAGGAGAAACTGCCATCCCGCTGGTGCATTCTCACCCAGTTATTAAGCTAAACAGAAAATAGTTTATATAACTCTCCCTAACAATGCACCAGGTGGCACCAGGTGGCAACTGTCCTGTTATAGCTAGAGTTCGGTTTGTGTCTGTGAGGGACCAGGAGCTGAGGTGAAAACATGAGGCACAGCTAGAGCCTGACTTCCTGGAAAGCTCTCATTTCGGGAGAAGGGCTCAGAGAGTTATGCCAATGACGGACCACTTCAGAGCCTTGTTCATAATATAGAGCTGTATACGAGTACTGTTTCCAGATCAGTTTTAGCTCTTTAGATTTCATTTAGCTTGTGTGAACATGTGCTGCTATCACTGCAGATCTACATGAACAGAGCTTACGAAAGAAAGAGATTTGATCCTAAATTCCTTTTCTCCGAATCCACCTCTGATCTCACTGCATAGAATTGCAGGTTGTGTTAAATGTTGCTATGGAGTGAACTATATGGAGTTTTTATAAGCACTTTTCTAAGAAACTGTAAGAGCTTGCTCGGAATATGCAACACGTTCTCACCCTAGGGCGTCATATAGTGACACTTTTGAAATTTCGTCTAAATCCAACGCACATGGCAAGCTTTAGCGTCAATATAACACGCACAGAGCTTTGTTCGGTTATGGTAGGTTTAGTTCTGGGGTAGGGTTAGGGTTAGACCACTAGGAGGCGCCTTCGGGCCCATATTGACGCTAAAGGGTGCCATGTGCGTTGGATGTAGACGAAATGTCAAAAGCGTCAGTATATGACGCTTTGGGATGAGAATATGCACTTATTATATCATATATAGTGTATAATTATATTTATAGTGTCTTCATAGCAGCACTAAATGTAATTGGACATTAGTATTTGAGTATTTGTATTATTATTTTATTATAGGCTATTAAGAATCAGTGAATAGGACCCGGCCCTATCTCAACCTGTGCTGCATTGTGAAAGGTTAGCAACAGTGATTGATGACATGATTGATAATGTGATCACTGCAAACATCTTTGTAAGAACATTTGTAACAAGGTTAGATAGTGTGGGAAGGAGGCAGGAACCAGCAAACGTTCAACAAACATTAAAACATTTCTTATTATTATCAATGTTGAAAACAGTTTTGCTGCTTAAAGGAGTAGTTCACTTAAAAAAAACAAACTTTTGATGATAATTTACTCACCGCCATGTCATCCAAGATATCCAAGATCGTTTCGCTTGATAAGACCCTTATTCTGAAATCGTTTAAAGCCCTTTGAACAGTTTGCAGTTTGTACTGAAACTGTCTTTTGGACCTTGAACCGTTTGGTTCCCATTGACGTCCATTATATCGAAAAAAAATCCTGAAATGTTTTCATCAAAAACCGTAATTTCTTTTCGACTGAAGAAAGAATGACATGGATATCTTGGATGATGTGGGGGTGAGTAAATTATCAGCAAAAGTTTTTTTTAAAAGTGAACTACTCCTTTAATATTTTTGTAGAAACCATGATACATTTTTCAGGATCCTTTGATGAATGGAAAGTTTAAAAAACAACATTATTTGAAATAGAAATCGTGTGTGACATGTCTTGTCAGTATTGATAATTGAATATGTTTGTTTGATATTTTGTTATGTAACGCAGTGGCATTCCTACATTTTTCCCATGTGGCTTGTTGGAGCCACTTTACAATATCAGTCCTAATCCTCGAAACCTATTATCATGATTAAAAGTTTCCATATTGAATTCCCACTGTCATGCATGCCAGTCCTTATCCCCTGCCAGTTTTCATAAAAGACTCGTCATTACGGCCTCAATGCATCTACTCGAAATAAGAGATCAGAATAACACAGTCTCATCCCAAGAAGTCATATAAATGACGTCTTGGGACGTCTTTTGACCATACGTTAGGGTAGAAACGTCGGTTGCATGACGATCCCGGGCCGTCATACTGACGCTTTATCTTTAACGTCGGTTCGGTGACGGGGTAGGTTTAGGTCTGGGGTAGGATAACGTCATTTAACCAACGTTTAAGGGTACCCTAAAAAGGCGGATGTTGACGTATGGTCAAAAGACGTCCCAAGACGTCATGCGCTGATCAGAATGTATGTACAGCTATTCCACCACAGCAACCTCCACCTCTCCACTGAGAGTCCAATGACGCAAGTCACTCTGACAACTTTCCAAATCAATCATCCTTACCGTTTCTAGGTTCGTGAAGCCCGGCTCCACCAAACAAACGTCCTCCCCCATCTGCCCCCATGACAACAGACAGTACAGGCGTCAGGCTTCTCTCACTATTTTTAACAGAATTTCAAAGAAGTGTTTCGGATTCTGCTTGTTGCACAGAGTTCACACAAAGCACTTTGTTCCAAAGCTGCTGATGTCACCGTTGGTGCCAGGATCTTAAATTGGTAAAAGTAAGGGGGTGGGACGCTTGTCACTTAGGCTCAGAGAACATACATTGTCCAGACTCACTCGAGGGACTTGTACCGCCACAGTACTAGGGAAGAGAGATTAGAGGAGCTTTGAAACTAAGGTAACTGTCTTTATTCTTGTTGTTTTCTTAGTATCATCATGAGCTTTCAATAGAGCTTTTAATTCTTGATCTTTTAATTCTTGTTCCTGAACCTCGGGAATTTCCAGCTGAGGTTTGTGGGCTGAAGTGGAAATGCTGAATTTATGTGCATCGTTAGTGACCATCAATGGTCATCAAGCTCTGAAAGGATAAGCAGAGTTTAATTTTGGCAAAAATAGGTCTGAATGTCAATGTTTTGATGGTTGGTAGCCTACTGTACATAATATATTAATGAGAGAGTTAGGTTGCTTAGGTCAGTGTCGTTATTGTTAACTTAAACTATTAAAAAATGTTTTCGTTCATTGAAAAAAAGCTGAAACTAAAACTAAATACAAATTATAAACTACTTAAATCACAGTGGTAACACTTTACAATAAGGTTTCATTAGTTAATATTAGTTAAATACTTTAGTTAAAATGCACAACAATAACATGAATTTCAACATTTACTAATGCATTATTAAAATCAAAAGTTGTGTTTGTTAACAATAATTAGAACTAACATGAATTAACAACTGTATTTTTATTAACTAATATTATTAAAACGAATACAAATGACAAAAGCATTTAAAAAGCATATGAAAATATTAATTAATAACAACACAGATATTTATTTATTACATCAATAGGATTGTTTATCCTAAGATTTTAGCAACAAAAAAAGGTTTTATTTTGTTAAATGTGCTTTTACCTGTACGTTGTATTCATAAATAACAAAATTGTTTGGTTTGTAACAAAATTTTTACAATTTGTTTTTGTATTTGCATGTGCATCTTTAAGTCCATTCTATGTCAGTAGCTGCCAGGTTATAATCTTTGTGAGAAAGATTTAAAAACAGTTCTGACTACAGGTGAAAAATAAGAATGATGTTAGGATGTCTCATTTCCTTTCACAGGCAGTCAGCTCTACGTCTTGCCCGTCACCGTCTCTCAGTGAAATGCCTTTTAGGCGCAGGCCCACCTTTCACAGATACATTTGTACCAAGGTGCTGCTGGCCGAGGGCAGAGAGTCACCCTTTACCGAGCACTGCCGCAACTTTGAGAAGAGCTACCGGGTGAGAATTAGTCCTCTTTGATATGTCAGTCTACACATGGACAGAATTGAACTTCTATTTGTTATTAAAGAAAAGTGATATGTCAGCCTCATCATTCTGTTTTAAATGGAAATACCTTGTGATGGGAATCCCTAAAAGGTTCGATATATGAATGCCTAACCAGGGGACCAGGGTCCAGTGGGGGGCCTCAGCACTTCCAATGGGGCCTCAAGATGATGCCATGACAAAACAAGCATTAAAGAGAGAGTTCAGAAAATTCGGTCATCATTTACTCAGCCTGAAGTTGTTCTAAAACTGCATGAGTTTCTTTGTTCTGTTAAACAAAAAAGAATTTATTTTGAAGAATGTTGGAAACCAACATGGTTGGTTCCCATTGCCTTCCACAGTATATATATATATATACTTTTTTCATTACAATGGGAGTCATGCAACTCTTTGGTTACCAACGTTCTTCACAATATCTTCTTTTGCGTTCAATAGGACAAAGAAACTCATGCAGGTTTAAAACAACACAAGGGTGAGTAAATGATGGCAGAATTTTCATTTTTGGTGCTTTAAAGCAAGACTAAAGAACTTTTCCTCTTCGGTCGGCCTACAGGTTGGAAGCGGAATTGTCCATTACCGCTGTCGTAAATAATTTAGCCTACCGCAGCGTACTGTCGCACGCACGATCGCTGTTTATCCAGCACTGGCTTTGGAATAAACGGTATTCAGTGACAAGGTAGAATATGTTGCACGATTTCATGAAAATATGATGTACTGCGACATCAGAAACAAAGAAAAAACAAATTGTTGTAACGATTGTAACGCTTAACGTAAAGCAAGCCAAATTTGTAGTTTTCTTAAGTTTACAGAAACGCGACCTGATCTGGCAAACTTAGTGTGGTCATAGCAGATACGCAAAGCACAAGTGTTCACCCTTTCACCCTGTTACGACTTGATGAACCGCTGAAACAGTTTGGAAACATTATTTTATGGTAAAAAATCTTCTTTAGTGATGATTTAAGGTTATATATAGAGTATTTTACTCTAAGAGTGTAGAGAGAGACACTTTAAAGTGTATTATATTGTATACATTAAATAATCTCTTCTATTATTTCACCATTTTTGATTCTCGAAAGAGAATCAAATGCATTTTCATTCCATTCATGCACTCTAAAACAATGCTTTTCTTGTATTTTGGGTTTAAAAAAAGAAAAAAAGTGTGTATATGTGTATTATTTGATCAATTATATGCATATTTCATGTGCCAGGTTCTTCAAACAGAAGTCCAGAGGCTGAAGGATGAGGTTCAGAAGATGCACATAGATCTGACAAAACATCACTCTCTCGTCAACACGGACATCATGGATAAGATCTTGGAACGGTCTCTAGTCATTGATGAACAGATCGCGTCTCTGCACTCTGCCGTGCAGACCCAGAGGGTCGTATTTCAGAAGGTGAGGTGAAATTATAATTCCTGCAAAACCATGTTCCTTTTTTTAAAAAACCTAACAGTGCACCTTAGAATATTTTGGTTGTGTTTCCAGCTATGGGATGTGACCTTTCAAAGAGTAACCAATGAGGAAGAGATCTATGAAGGTGAGGTGATGCCTCAGGGTTCATTTTATCATGCAAGTTAAACTATTCATTTGTGAACTAATTCATTTACTAATTACAGCACAGCTTCATGACCTTCTGCAGCTGAAGCAAGAAAATTCCTACTTGACAACCATTACACGGCAAATTGGACCCTACATCTTATCCATAGCAAAAGTGAAAGAGCGCCTGGAACCCAGGTTGTTTTCATATTTAAATATTCATGTTATATTTTACTTCTGCTTTCCATTTGCTTAATATGGGTAGTCAAATGGGATAGTTAACCCAAAAATGAAAATTCTTTCAGTAATTACTCGCCTTCATGCCTTTCCAAACCTGTGAGACTTTCGTTCATCTTCGGAACACAAAAGAAGATATTTTTGCTGAAATCTGAGAGCTTTTTTGTCCCTAGACAGCTACCAACTACCAATATGGCGCTTCAAAAAGTTTATAATTAGATCGAAAATTAAGCGGAATTAAGTCAGATTGGTTTAGTCCAAATTTTCCGATTTTTCTGACTAAATTACATTATTTGATGAACAGATTGATTTTAAAAGAGCAGACTTCAGTCGAAAAGAAATTAAGGTTTTTGATGAAAACATTCCAGGATTTTTCTCCATATAATGGACTTCAATGGGAACCAAACGGTTGAAGGTTTCAGTGCAAACTGTTCAAAGGGCTTTAAACGATTCCAGACGATGAATAAGGGTCTTATCAAGCGAAAAGATCGCTCATTTAAACAAAAAAAAAAAATTAAGTTTTATAAGCTCAAATGGTCGCCTTGCTCTGTTCTGTGATGTGCGTTCGTGACTCTCCTGTTCGAACTTGTTTATAAAAATGAACGAATCTTTTTTCATGTCATTTGGTTCATTCAACGAACAAAATCAACGAGTTGATTTAGGAAAAGATTCGTTCATTTTGATGAACGAGTTTGCAAACGCGCATCACTGCCTAACCCTAAAAGAGCAAGGTGACCATTTGATCTTATAAAACTTAAACTTTGTTATTTATCGCTTGATAAGACCCTTATTCATCGTTTGGAATCGTTTAAAGCCCTTTGAACAGTTTGTAGTTTGCACTGAAACTGTCTTTTGGACCTTGAACCGTTTGGTTCCCATTGAAGTCCATTATATGGAGAAAAATCCTGGAATGTTTTCATCAAAAACCTTAATTTCTTTTTGACTGAAGAAAGAATGACATGGACATCTTGGATGACATGGGGGTGAGTAAATTATCAGCAAAAGTTTTTTTTTTAAAGTGAACTACTCCTTTAAGCTTTTAATAAAATATAAACATTCATCAACACACATCAGTTGTGGTAAACAGAAGATCAAGCTTGTTTGCTTGACATGCAAGAACCAATGAGGTTCATTCTCGTCACTTAGAATTTTCATTTTTTTGGTGAACTATTCCTTTAAATATTGTAATACTCAATAAATAGTATATAGTTGATGTATTCACAGGTTTCAAAAGCCTGAGGATGATAGCATGGACACTGTGAGGACAATGCAATGACTACTGAACAATGCAGGTGATGTTCCTGTTTAACAGCTCAAAGTGCAATTGTTAAAACAATAACAATGACATGTCATTTCTTCCACCAGCTGCAATGAGAAGAGTTGCTCAGCAGTCTATGACAGGGACTCTCATATCCTGCCGCCTGGAGAGACATTACTAAAGAGCAGTGACTTCTGCTGGCAAGGAAAGCCAATAAATATTTCAGAAATTTCTCTTGCTGCAAAGAGCTGCCACGCTCCATGTGGCATGTGCTTTCAACACATGAACATGGGGCTTACCAGTAACTTCAAAATAATATGGACATGAATGGAAAATATGTTTTGGTATATTTATGGAATGTTTTAAGTTTGTCAAATCAAATGGACCTTAGCTATAAAAAGATATGTTTTACAGACTGGTTTGTGACTTATTTAATTAGGCTAATGCACAACGCATTTTAAACACAAATGTTTTGTCTTCACTGTCACTTTTGATTAACGTAATGCATCCTTGCTCAATGAAGGTATTAATTCACCTCAAACTTTTCAATGATAGTGTATATGTGCAAATGTGATTGTAAGAATATAATATACTGACTATAACAAGCTTTCTTCGATCTAACTCACTTGTCCCTATGTTGCTCAACTATGACTGGCTTGACAGTCGTCTTCAAAAAAAACATTATACATTTGTCAATGTTACATTCGTTATTTTATTCCTTTTGTCTCTCTCACTGTCATCTTTTCTGTCTAATTATTTGTTTATAATGTTATTATGTTATTTAACCTAATGGAATTTTGGCTATACTCTATGGCTAGTCAGTCATGGCCAGACATGTTTTTATTTGTTATTTTTTGTATTGGTTTGGCATATTGCATTCACTTGAAGAAAGTGAATGCAACTCTGTTTTTCTGAATTAACAAGTTAATTATCTCAGAATTACGAGATAATTTTTCATGAAAAAAAGTTTTTGCTCTGTTTTTCTGAATTAACGAGTTAATTTTTCATGAGAAAAAAAGTTTTTGCTCTGTTTTTCTGAATTAACGAGTTAATTTTTCATGAGAAAAAAAGTTTTTGCTCTGTTTTTCTGAATTAACGAGTTAACTTTTCATGGAAATTTTTTTGCTCTGTTTTTCTGAGTTAAAGAGTTAATTTTTCATGAGAAAAAAAAGTTTTTGCTCTGTTTTCTGAATTAACGAGTTCATTTTTCTTGGAATTTTTTTTTTTTTGCTCCGTTTTTCTATTAACTCTTTAATTCAGGAAAACAGAGCAAAAACTTTTTTTCTCATGAAAAAGTAACTCGTTAATTCAGAAAAACAGAGCAAAAACTTTTTTCCATGAAAAATTATCTCATAATTCTGAGATAATTAACTTGTTAATTCAGAAAAACAGAGGGTTTTTTTCTTATGCATCCTCTTATATTTATTTATGTTTTTCTGCATGAATAACAGCGCGGACTAATACCAGACCAAGCATATGATGTTAATTGAAACCACGGAGCCACAATTCACAATACATAAGGTGAATATTTGTGACAGTGAGTGCAGCTATACTGATACAGAGAAAGAAATGGGGTCACAGCAACCCTAAAGTGCATGCCGTGGAGGTTCAGACTCATTAAAAATATATTTGGTGACCGAATATTGAGGAGGGGGATGAATGAACGAGAGTTCAGAGAACTCAACAGTCATATATCATCTCTCCTTGCCGCCCTACAAGGTCTTCATAAACACACACAAGGCGCCTAGTTATTCTTCCTCATTATTTTGACTTTTTGGTTGAAATGGTAAAAGATGCTTACCTGGTACTTGTAAACCCCGTGGTTTCCTATGTCTGGCTTTGTTAGTTTTGATCATGCAAATGATTTTCTAATGAGTATGTTATACTGTAAAACATGTTTAAATATAACAGTACTGCAGGCTAATAGTGATATAAATTGCAAAAACTTAAATAAATAAAAAATTAATTGAAAATCCCACACACGTCAATGAAATCATGAGGCTGTTACTTTAAAACACATCCTACTAGGCTACATAAAGGACAAAATGTATCAGTAACTTGCATTCTAAAAACATACAAATTGCTCCACCAAAGACAACTGTTTCAAGTCAAGGCAGGATCAACCGTCTGAGCAAAACAGCTCCTCAATGAATCAGCGTAGCGTAATTGAAAGAAACGGTTGAGGGAATAATTCAATGATGTCCCATATTTCACTTGTTTCATTCATGTTTTTCATCGACTCACTCATAAAGACAGTCCCTTGTCGCCCCCTACTGACGTGTCTATGCAGCCTGAAGTGGTTAGGTAAACAATATTGCTATTGAGCTATGAAACAATGATTTCCTAACTATTATTTTTTATTTTCAGAAGTGTTTTTTGTATTTGTGCTTCCCGTTGACATGTTTATCGAAATGTAACTGTTACTGTAATGAAAAAAACACATATCTGTCCATTATGTTGTGGGAAATGTGAAGGAGTGTAACCATGTTCCATTATGTCAATGCATAACAAAAACGTACAATAATTTCTAATATTCAAATACAGTTTAAACTTTATAATAACTTTCATTAACAATACTAATCAAAATTGTTACATTATGTAATGCAAAACAGATCACAAGTTCATATATATATATATATATATATATATATATATATATTCAAATTGCTAGTCATGAAACTGAGAAACACTATTTTTCGATGTAATATATTATTTTAAAATATAATTACATTTTAAAATATATATTAAATGCCATTCATATATAAATGAATGCTTGTTGATGGTTTGCTAATGAAAGTTATTATAAAGTGTCAACCAGAATAAGGCGGCACAACATCACATTAAAGCAAGTAAACAAAAAAACAAAAACAAACAATTAGAACAAAGTTATAAAGCACTTTCCCCAAATGGGAAAAACGTTGTCATCAACTTTGGATTCAGCGATGAGTTCAACTCAGAAGGCAAAAAGAGAGCTCTCATAAATTGTACAAAAATAGCATGTGTAAAAAGGAATCAGTCATTTTCAATATCTGTCCGTCCACTGCCGACTGCCATTCTTTCCGACTTTGATAATTCAGTCCTGGTTTTTTAATGTGAGTTTATTTCCCATAAAACATCTCCAGAAGAAGTTCCTCCATGTTGACTGCTCCGATGACCGGTTTGAAGAAGAGACCAGCCACCACGTTGGCGTTGATGGATCTCAGCATGGAGAGAGCGAGGAAGAGTTTGGCGAATCTTGCACTGTCCCCACGGTGAATCATTTTGACATATTCATTAAGTGCCTGGTTCGCCTCGCTCTGCAGGGCCTGGATGTAATGTTGACATTGCAGCCCAGCAACATCTGAGAACAAGAGATGGACAGAGACTTGTTTTATATTATTAAATTACCCCCACTAAACAGATACCTTTGATTATATTTGACTATAAATTAATAATTCTCTGTTTCTGAAACTTTGAGTCATCTATTGTTCTATATTAATATTTGAATATGATTTGAACAACATAAGAACCCGAAATTATAAAAAAATAAAGGAATGCTATAAAAATTGTATCATCATTTGGAATCTTATATAGGCATCAAATAAGTATCATTAGGATTAAATTGACAATAAGATTATTATTGGTTTAATACAATAATGACAATAACTATTAATAGAAGTGTACATTAAGTGTGTATTAAATTTAATAATGATTTTTAACATTAATATTTTTCTACTTTTTTCAATTATTCGCCTACTTTTAAATTACGAACTGTCCTAATTCATGCATTTGTTGTTTTTATTATTATTTTAATTTTACTATCAGTGTTAATAGGAATATTAATAATTACAGCGTGACTAAACGTATTAAAACCAGGCAGTTAGGAAGTGTGTGTCCAAATTCAGGTGTGACAGTGCATCATGTCTCACCTGGGTTGAACAGAATAGCCCCTTTCAAGTATGCGTACTCCTTAGTGCTTATGTCCAGTCCCCAGCATTTCCTCAGAAACATTTTAATACCCTGAACGTCGGTCAACGCCACCCCACTGTTATTACTCTGATTGTCCTGCTTGTCCTGTCCGCTCGTTAAAATCCGCTGCAACATGCTGGGCTCCTGCGTCTCCGAAGTCTCGAAGTCGATCCTGTCCTGCGCCATGCCGAGCACCAGCAGCGGCGCCCAGCTGCTCCGCACCAGCGTGTGCTGGTCATCCACCGGCAGCTCTCGGAAACACGGGACGTTCTTCACGAACTTCAGGGTCTTGACCAGGACCGCGGAGGCGGCTTTGCATGTGGTTTGAGGGGAACGGAGAGACACCTTCCTCTTGGATCCGCACGCACAAGCGCGCATGGACACGGCGAGTCTCGGTGTCCTCGGCTGGTTCCCAAGTTGCGCAGACTGACTGTCGTTCTTTAAAATGCTGTACAAGATGCTGTTCTGTCGTCTTTCACTGCTGCAGTGGCAGCTGCTGTCGAAGTAAGCCATCCTCCTGCCTGGTGATGCGGGAACTGCTATGTTTCCTTGCTGAAACTATGAGGAGCTTTACACTTGGAGATGTCCATGCACAGCTGAGGTCTCTGTGGTACCATCCACTCAAATGCCAAATAGTTTAGAGTTTTTAAAGAGCACTGGACGCCTCCCACTGTCTCTCTCTGATGCACACATAGGGGGCGCTATAGTCCCTATCTTGTATGATGTTTGTTTTGCCTCATCAGGTTTTGCCTCATGTAATTTATGGACACCAAATGTCCTCACGGGAACAGTAAAATGTGTGTGTATGTGTGTGCGTGTGTGTGGCAACTTTACTCCAAAGGACACACACACACACACACACAGCTAATCATGATTAATGTCTTATTTAATCTCTTTTGACATTTGATTTATAATATTCATGATGATGCAAAATGATATCCAGTGTAATGTTAATAATTTGAGTATCTGATGTATCTAATCATAATTTAAAAAAGCACATGGGGTCATTTAATTACTTTTCCTAAATATAAATATACGATAAATAATAACAATAATAGTAGTAAAAAATAATTAAAGTGCAATGGTACAAGAAAACAACTAGCTCTCAGAATTGTATGCAGTGTGAAAACGTTTCCAGACTGCATTACCAATGTTTGCAGGCAATGTTTTGCCTGAAGGTATTCACCTATTCATTTCTGAGAACTATAGGAGGTGACAGTAGATGTTCCCTCCTAGATTGGCATCGGTCCCAGACTAGCTTTGTCTGGTTTGACAATTTTACAGTAGCCCATGTATGTGTGTGTGTCCTTTACTCCAAATGTCCTGTGATAATTTATCATTTTTTGTTTTGTTACTAAAGTCCAGGGTCATCTGTATTATGCACTGTTTACGGGGTTTGTCTGAGGCAGATGGGGGTGTACTGATGTCATTGCTCCCCTAAAGAAGAAAATAAAGGCTTATTGATTTGCAGCCTGTATTGAAAGTCATATCAAGGCACCACTCTTGATGCTGAATAGCCGAAGGACAAGCCATGGTGGAAGTAATGAAAGCATTAGAATATTGTGTGGTAAGAGACAACTCACACAATTGATCTGTTTAAAAAAAAAAAAAGAAACGTTTTTTTACCATTTGCATCAGGGCCAATGTCAAATAAACAGCATTCACATCCTTCTCTAACACCTGTCCCCCTCCTCCCAATGAAGCAATACACATGTACTCATTACACACAATTTTGGATCCAACTCAGCATTTGTTCAAGGTCAGCAGGTCTAACCGCTAGTTTGTGTAAATGTTCTTTGCCTACCTGTCCTCATCTGTGAAACTGGGACTGTATCTTGAATAAAGGCTCTTAGTTATGTTCTGTTTAGTGAGTTTGAGGGCCAAAGCACACGTCAACAACGTCCCCAGCTTGTCTTTCAGTTCCTATAGGACGAACATCTAAAGAGTTGGTCCAGATAATGACAATCACAAGGCTAGTGCTTACATGTCTCTGTTTAATTTTAGAATCGTCAAGGATGATATAATGATGTAAAATACTCGCTGAGCTTAGTAAATTTGGAGTATTTACTTGAAAAAAGCTTGCTAACTTTTTTCACTCAGAAAATGCTAGTAAATTTACAAAGATTTGCCAAGTAAAAACATAAACATATTTATAGCTTTAATTAGAAATCTTCGTTTTAAATTTACTTGGAATATGGAATTAAGTAAACTTTACAAAAAATAAGTCATTTTAACTCGGCTAGTAAAAGGTTGATTAATATCGATTTCCTTTGCATTACATTTTACTAAAACAATAATATTGAATTTTATTAGTCATTTATAGTATGTACTTTACTTAGAACATCTAGGTAATGTATATTACATCATGTCAGATGTTAAGCATCATGTGAATGCAAACACCTCAATACTTGGTAGACAATACACACTGGCGGTAACATTTGATGGGTCGTTTTTGTGTTTGAATGTCATTTTGGCAAAATGGCAAGTTACTAATAGTGACAAAAAATCAATGATAAAACAGTGTAAATACAGCTGGAAAATAGTGAAAAATGAACCTCATTAATTATTCAAGGTCCAGTGCATGATAGGTGTCATGAATCGCGCCTCCGTGGCTCTCTCCGCTCAACCCAGAGCTCCGTCTCCTGAGTACTGAACTCCATTTCCCATAAAGCCCCGTACCTAGGTCTAATCACCAACACAGGTGTTCCTCATTTACCTCTCCATATAAACTGCTCTCTGACTCTCTATCAGTGCGAAGTCTTGTTTTGCCCCGGCGACATTTCTGAGCGTTTCTATACTGATTATCTGGATTGCCCGTGTATCGACCCGTGACTGTTCTAGGACTTTGATTCTCTGTTTGCTGCCTGCCCCGACCCTTGCCTGTCTCTCTCTGGATTACGATTGTTGCCGCCTGTCCTGACCCCTGCCTGGTATTGTTTATGCTCTGGATTGCCTACTCCATATTGAATGCTGATCGTTGACTTCTGCCTGTCTTACTACTCTTAATAAACATATACTGCACATGGATCTGCACGCTTCTGACTCTGCTTCACAGAAGACTTCGCCAATACAAGATCCAGCAGCCATGCATCATCTAGCTTCAGAACTGACCACTCAAGCTAATATCCTGGCATCTCATCAACAGCAACTTGTCAAACTAACTACACTTACCGAACAGCTGGTGAAGTCCGTTCAATTACTCACGCCTCCTGCTGGTGCTGCAGCTATTCCTTCGGCTGAATCCGACCCTTCTCCTCCTGTCGTGGGTAATTCATCCAACAATCCCCGCTTATCTCTACCTGAGAAATATGATGGATGTCCCTCCAAGTGTAAAGGTTTTTTGCTGCAATGCTCCATTTTCATTAATCAGCAGCCCCAGTTCTACCAAACAGACGATAGTCGAATTTCGTTTATATGCTCCTTGTTAACTGGCAGAGCTCTGGAATGGGCAACAGCTCTCTGGGAAGGAGGCAATCTATCTTTTCCATCTTATCACAGTTTTATGCAACAATTCAAGGAAGTTTTTGAACATCCCGCCGGAGGGAAAGAACCGGGTGAGCTGCTGCTTTCATTACGCCAGGGCGCTTCCTCAGCGGCGGATTACGCTCTCTCCTTCCGCACTCTCGCTGCGCAGACGGGCTGGGGTGATGACCCACTCAAATTACTATACCGAAAAGGTTTGAATACTGACCTACAAGGGGAACTGGCATGTCGGGATGAAGGAAAATCGCTTCACCAACTTATTGATCTATCCATTCGTCTGGATAACTTAATGCGAGCTCGGCGAGTGCCACAGACACACAGATTCGAAGTTCAATCCGCTGTTGGCTCGGAGAACGAACCCATGCAGATCGGTTATACCCGCTTAACACCCGAGGAAAAAGAGAGAAGAAGACGGAATCACCTGTGCCTGTACTGCGGTGAACCTGGCCACATGAGGGCGACCTGTCCCAAGCGACCCATCTCACGAACCTCTACAACGGTGAGTTCCCCTTGCAATTCTTTAAAATTACTGGAACTTGAGGTTACGCTATGCTTTGGAGATGAGAAGATTAATACCACAGCATTAGTAGATTCAGGAGCGGCAGGAAATTTCATTGACTTATCATTTGCAAGGACTTACCAACTCTCTCTTCTTCCATGCACATCCCGGATGGCGGTTGCAGCATTAGATGGACGCCCGTTGGGCACCGGCAAGATACAATACATCTCTCAAGAAATCACGTTACAGACCAGCACCCTTCACTCTGAACGCATCCAATTATATACCATCGACTCTCCAAGACATCCCATTATTCTAGGATTACCCTGGTTGGAGAGACACAACCCCGTCATTTCATGGTCTGAGAAACAGATAACCCAGTGGTCCGACTCCTGTAAGGAGGAATGTCTACGTTCTCTCACCAGGGTACCCTCAACTGTCACGCACTCCGAGAATTTTGATTTAACGAAAATTCCTGCGCAGTACCATGATCTTTCCGTGGCCTTCAGTGAACACCAGGCAACCAAACTTCCCCCTCACCGCTCTTATGACTGCGCGATTGATCTCATACCAGGCTCCTCTCCTACCCGAGGAAGGATTTTTCCTCTATCCCAACCCGAATCCGAAGCCATGAAGTCCTACATCGAGGAACAGCTATCGAAGGGATTCATCAAACCATCTACTTCTCCGGCTTCAGCTGGATTTTTCTTCGTGAAGAAGAAGGATGGAGGATTACGTCCTTGTATTGACTATCGCAGCCTCAATGAAATCACTGTGAAATTTCGTTACCCATTACCTTTAGTCCCTGCTGCCCTTGAACAACTCCGTACCGCTAAGTATTTCACCAAGCTGGACTTGCGAAATGCCTACAACTTAATCCGGATCAGAGAGGGAGATGAATGGAAGACAGCCTTCTCAACCACTACGGGGCACTATGAATATAACGTGATGCCCTTCGGATTAGCCAATAGTCCCTCTGTATTCCAGTCCTTTGTCAACGAGATCCTCCGAGACATGCTAAATCGAAACCTCATTGTTTACATTGACGACATCCTTATCTATTCAGAGACTTTTGAAGATCATGTGAGAGATGTGAGAGCTGTATTACAACGCCTCATTGATAACCAATTGTACGCTAAGTTACCCAAGTGTGAGTTCCATCAGACGCAGATCGCCTTCCTAGGATATATCATCAGTGCTGAGGGAGTCACCATGGACAGTAGTAAGGTAGAAGCAGTGGTAAACTGGCCGCAACCCACTAACGTGAAACAACTGCAACGTTTCCTGGGCTTCGCCAACTTCTATCGTCGATTTATTAGGAACTTCAGCATTATCGCAGCACCACTTACGTCCCTACTGCAGGGAGGTGGTCATCAGTTAAAGTGGTCATCCAGAAGCGTTGCGGCATTTCAGCAGCTAAAGGAGAGATTCACCACAGCCCCCATTCTGCACCATCCAGACCCTGAGCGGGAGTTTGTCGTGGAGGTAGACGCGTCTGATACAGGCATTGGGGCAATACTGTCACAGCGGCAGGGTAATCCAGCAAAACTTTTTCCTTGTGCATTCTACTCACGTAAGCTGAATCCTGCAGAGAGAAACTATGACGTGGGTGACCGGGAACTACTGGCTATGAAGGCAGCTTTGGAGGAGTGGCGTCATTGGCTGGAGGGAGCTCATTTACCTTTCACTGTTCTAACTGATCACCGTAACCTTGAGTACATCAAGACCGCCAAGAGACTGAACCCCAGACAGGCCAGGTGGTCCCTCTTCTTTAGTCGATTTGATTTCAAAGTAACATACCGTCCTGGTTCCAAAAACGGCAAGGCTGACTCTCTTTCACGACAGTTTGACAGCTCACCCAGTCCTCGCACATCAGAGCCCATCCTTCCCTCAACTCTCATCGTTGCTCCTGTCCAGTGGGACATTATGACGGAGATTTCGGCTGCACAGCACGAGGAACAATCACCTCCAGAATGTCCTCCAAGTCGTACTTATGTGCCCACCCGTCTGCGTACTCGAGTGTTACAATGGGTGCATAATACTCCCAGCGCCGGTCATCCTGGCATTACAGCCACCACTCATCTCGTGACGAACCGGTTTTTGGTGGCCGACCCTTCCAGCCGACGTAATCTCCTTCGTACACCAATGCAGCGCCTGCAACGTCTCTAAATCATCCCACCAGAAGCCTGCCGGATTACTCCAACCACTTCCAGTACCACAACGCCCATGGTCTCATATCGCCATCGATTTCGTTACTGATCTACCCCCATCGCAGAATTTTACCACCATCCTGACGGTGGTTGATCGATTTTCTAAAGCTTGCAGATTTATTCCGTTGGCCAAGCTTCCCACGGCTCTACAGACGGCGGAGGCATTGGTACAACAGGTGTTCAGGTTGTATGGATTACCCGAGGATATTGTGTCCGATAGGGGGCCTCAGTTCACTTCTCGGGTTTGGCAGGCTTTATGTGGGCAATTGAATATCAATGTCAGTTTAACGTCCGGCTATCATCCACAGGCCAACGGACAGGTAGAGAGGCTGAATCAGGAACTTACTCGCTTCTTACGAACCTACTGTCACCAGAATCAGCAAGATTGGAGTCATTTCCTGGTGTGGGCCGAATACGCCCAGAACTCTCTATGCAAGCCTTCTACAGGTTTGACCCCTTTCCAATGCATACTGGGTTATCAGCCGCCCCTATTCCCCTGGTCTGGGGAACCCACTGATCTACCGGCCATTGACGCTTGGCTACAGAGAAGCGAGGAGACTTGGAATAGTGCTCATGTTCATCTTCAACGTGCAGTTCGACGATTCAGAGAACAAGCGGACCGTCATCGGAGGAGGGGGCCCAACTATCAGCCAGGACAGTGGGTCTGGCTTTCATCCAGGAACCTTCGTCTCCATCTTCCCAGCAAGAAGTTGAGTCCCAGGTATGTGGGTCCATTCAAGATTCTCAGACAAATTACACCTGTGTCGTACCGTCTTGCATTACCTTCAACTTACCGTATATCTCCCACCTTCCATGTCTCTTTACTCAAACCCGCCGGAGCTCCGAGTGGAGAGAGGGACCAGGACGAGGCTGCGGAGACGAGCTCCCCTCCTATCATCATCGAGGGCGAGGAGGCTTACCGTGTGAAGGAAATTCTCGACTCAAGACGCCGAGGTCGGGAGTTACAGTATTTGATCGACTGGGAGGGGTATGGTCCTGAGGAGAGATCCTGGGTTAAGTCTCAGGATATACTGGACCCCACACTAATCTCCGAGTTCCATCAACAACACCCCACCAGACCTGCTCCAAGACCCCGTGGAAGACCTCGGCGTCGCACGGGTCCTCGCTTCAGGAGCCGCTCGCAGGAGGGGGGCTCTGTCATGAATCGCGCCTCCGTGGCTCTCTCCGCTCAACCCAGAGCTCCGTCTCCTGAGTACTGAACTCCATTTCCCATAAAGCCCCGTACCTAGGTCTAATCACCAACACAGGTGTTCCTCATTTACCTCTCCATATAAACTGCTCTCTGACTCTCTATCAGTGCGAAGTCTTGTTTTGCCCCGGCGACATTTCTGAGCGTTTCTATACTGATTATCTGGATTGCCCGTGTATCGACCCGTGACTGTTCTAGGACTTTGATTCTCTGTTTGCTGCCTGCCCCGACCCTTGCCTGTCTCTCTCTGGATTACGATTGTTGCCGCCTGTCCTGACCCCTGCCTGGTATTGTTTATGCTCTGGATTGCCTACTCCATATTGAATGCTGATCGTTGACTTCTGCCTGTCTTACTACTCTTAATAAACATATACTGCACATGGATCTGCACGCTTCTGACTCTGCTTCACAATAGGAACCCCAGTATCAGAAAAGTTGAGTAATTTTTACTTAATTTTATTGAGTTGATTTACACTTTCATTTCTACTCCTTTGAATTACTGATATGGAATTTACTTTTTTTTCTTGCCTGAACTAACTTTTTCATGTAAATTACATTGTTTGTTTTTTTTCACTAGTATTTACTTCATATTGTTACTACATTTTTTACAGTGTGTAACATAGCTTACTATGAGATGCTTGCATGCATTGATTTTTGAAAATTGTTCTCAAGTGCAGAATAATTATCATAATGATCTTTTACCAGCCAGAATTTCATTCTATTTATATGTTTTTTTTTTTTTTATGTACATAGCGACAAGAGCCTCATCTTGTTCACTTTGTCACGAACTGAGAACATTTAAACTGAACTGCCAACTGAATGTTGATCCTTTGGTTCCTGTGCAAAAGGTTGTTCCCTCTGAAATAAATTTTAATAATCAATCATAACTTGTAATAATTTTAATGGATCAGTTAATGGAATTCATTTAATGTAGTAAAATGAATATTACAATCAATCATCCTTTGGTGCGTTTTCCGAAAGCATTGTTAGCCAACTATAGTCGCAAATTGGTCGCAATTTCCATTGAACTCTATTGGCAACGACGGAAATTGTGACCATAGTTGGCTAACGATGCTTTTGGGAAACGCACCCCTGTTCGTCCCGTGAACACTCAGTGATATTGTATATCAATTCTAAGCATCAGATTCTCGGCCACACCAGCTTGAGTCTGGCCGGGTTTAGGTCTCGCTCCGGCCGCGTCTTGCACCTCCATCTCCCGCAATTGGCTCGTACAGGTAGCCGCGAGCATCAGAATCTCGCAATAGATCTTTGAAATCCCCTTCTGCCATTTCAACTTCAAAACGACCTTCCACCATCATGATTAGCCTACTATACAAACTTTCTACACAGACCAAGAGGCAAGAGCCCGTTAGCTTAGCTTCTACAGAAAGATGGCTGATACGATTTTTACATTCTGTTAATTAGATCCCTCCCCATATGGGCGTGGTGAAAACATGCGGAACACTGGCTGTCGACTTTAGCCTCTGGCCCAAAAATCATCCGATGACATCATCGGAGGATTTTTTCCAGACTAAAAATTCATTTTTCTCTCATATCAGGGGAATATGAAGGGGGGAAGGACAGTAATTTGAAAATACTACTGGTTTTCTACTGATACAAAGCTTAATGCTAAATCCTGAAGTATCCCTTTAAAGTGCCCTTTTTATCACACTTGTTGCACTACTACAAAACGACATATAATAGTGCATAAGAATGCAAATTGTGACAAAAATACATACACCATATGCAATTTAAGCTAAAATTTCACCAAATGAAAAGATTATCAAAGTATAGGTTCAATTTCAGTCTTTTTCTCACATAACGCTATTGTGTGACTTGACTTTGAATAGTGCACAGCTGTTTTTAATTTTTAGTTATTATCCTGTTAGGAGCTTGTCAGACACGCTTCCTTGGAACTTCTAAAAAATGAGTATGCAGGTTTGAAACATAATGAAACTGACTTCATATTTCATTTCACCTACAGTATATATGCAGCACACTTCAATTTGAAGATTGACCATCTGAAATGTCCTGCTTGTGTTTGAATTTTCGATTTTATCAAAAGCCAGAGTTACTGCATTTCCAATCATGACTCCCTTCATTGCAAGGTCATGGTCATGCTGAATGATTTGTGTGGTGTGTGTGCTTGTGTGTGTGTGGTGCCCACATCTGTGCTAATTTCATGGACTGATATCTATATGATGTTGATTACCATTAGCGAATTTCAGACGTTAAAACCAACAAGTTCATTATGTTGTTTATTTGCTTTTTAATTAAAAAAGTTTCAGAGCACCACCATGTCAGCCTTATTAACAAACATAAAAACGTATCTTTTGCATTTGAATTACAATGTTTTTGAGTTAGTCTCTAATGTCAATACAATGTTTGTTGATTTCAGAGTTACGTAATATTATAAATGTTTTTATTTTAATGTGTGTGTGTGTGTGTGTGTGTGTTTTATGTATTACACATTAATAATTTTCAACGTTATTTTTCAAATGTGAAGATGTTTTCATGGTCAGTGGTTTATGCATGCAGTCTGCACAAAGAGTAATGTTTACATAAACGTCTTCTGTAACTAAATCCAGTCTCAGCGTAAATCATCCTCCCTTTACTGACATGCATAAACATAACACAGAAACAGCCCACCAGGTTGTCATGACCCAATGAGAATAAGAATTTGGCTCAACTTCTCAAAAGCAACCTTGAAGGCCTTTACTCTACTTTCTTTATCCTTTTTCTATCGTTTTTTCCTCCGGTTGCAAAACTGTAGACGTTTTTCAATACTGCTGAATAGCTTTGTACAATTTTGTTCAATAATAATAATGAAATAATAAATGCTACAACATAAACAGTGTATAGCCTTGTGTAATTTCATTGACAATGAAAAGGAAATAAGGAACACCAAGTTTGTTTGTTTTTTAAACAAAAAGTTTTTGGGAGTCGGAGCCGATAGCCTCGTTGGCAGCACTCATCGACATATAGCCAAAGTCAGGCAAGCCAACGCATTCTCATCCCAAGGCGTCATATACAACACTTTTGCAAAAGCGTAAACATGTGCGTTGGATGTTTACGCTCATATATGACGCTATTTCAGCCATGCAAGTACAAAAAAAGTGGTAACTTTTACAAGTTTTACAAGTAAAAGTGGTAACTTTTAATGTCGTATCAGCTGACGCCTTCGTCTTGTATTGTGTTAGTTGAGCAAAATCATCTGCTGAAGTCTATTTCATATTGATGTTTATATTAATATGCGTTTAGGCTATACGGTTGCAGACGCTCAGTCAACTCGCTTTCGAATGTTCAAGGACCACTCCAATATGGCGAATGGCTTATGTAGAGCATCCCATTGAAAGGTACGCTAATGAGGCATCTATAGCTACATGATGTTTTATTAACAAGGTTTGGGAGGAGCAGGTGCAGATAATTAACCCAATTATTAGCACAAGTGGAGTTCAATCTATAATCAACTCAGCATAGGATGAATAACAGCAGAACCCACCTTTGTTCCTTGACAGTTTATCAGCATCACACCTCCACCCCATCTCCTCCTCACTTTAGTTCCATCTATTCCAACAGGGGGAGTACTCTGGGTCTGGGCAGAAATAAGTATGCATAACCTTAACCATCATAATTATATGTAGATATCACTCATGAAACTCATGAAATATACATTGGTGGAATTTGATTGGTGGAATTGGTGGACAACCCCAGTTCAAATACCACTTCCCGATACCATTTCCCTTTCACCGTCCCTTGCTTTCCTGAAAGATCTGCTGTCAAATAAAGGCATAAAAGCCCTACATATATACAGTATATATATATATAAGAAAAAGAAAATAACTTTTTGGGAAAATTGTTCTCGTTTCCTTGTTGTTTTAGGAGACGTTCTGTCTGTTACTATAGTAACCACCTCGAATTTCTTCCTGCAGCCTCTATGACTTTACCCATAAAGTGAAATGGCCTTGTGTTGAAGCGAGTTACAAATTGAATACTCCTTTTCTCAAGGGCTTCTGTCATTCTGTCTGAGGCTCCACGAGGTATGGGAGAGGAAATTCATTTGACACACTACTGTGCTTGCTCACCAGCGAAGGTGTGTGTGCAACAAAAGCCCTAATATATATATATATATATATATATATACACTTTTTTTTATAGAAACAACATGGGTTCATTCACTAATCATGCATATGAGCAGCAATTAATTTGAAATATCCATTAGAAATGTATTGTTAACAAAAGTATTGTTTCTCAGTAAAAATAAATAAATACAAATGTCTGCTTGAATAAAAATGGACAGCTAATAAATGAGGGCCAAAACACAATCTAGTGTCGAAGTCTAAATAAAAACTATAGAGTGGTGCCGCAATGATTTTCTATCGCAAGTCAATGTGCGTGTGTGTGTGTGTGTGTGTGTGTGTGTGTGTGTGTGTGTGTGTTTTAAATGCCTGAAATAAGGTCTGTGGTACACAAGCTCTATTTTCACATCTTATTCTATGACATAAATACATCGGTAATACCACCTTGGGATTTTTTTTAAAAGGAATCACTTCTTGTGAAAAAGTTGTTTACTAATAAGAGGCTTCAATGGTTGCTGGGTCATCAACCGAACAGGTAAAATCATGTATACTTACTATTTTTTTTTTTTTAGTAATTAAGACTGAAACAGCTTTAATTGGTTGTGATGTTGGAGTCATGCGACTGTGTAGTTAAGTTTTAGCCCGAGTTTAGCTTTTTACTTTATTTACATGTGCGATTATATATAGGCTTCAAGGGAAACATACATCACCATTTCAGGACTCTATAATGTCATTTCTGAACCATTACTCAACAGTGAGAATATAAAAATTAAAAATGTAGCCTTTGAATAATCAGGACGTTGGGGATGTTTGGTCAATGTGCAAAACGGCATGTTTGGCAAAATAAATACACAATCACTATTACCCGTCAACCAACATACACATTTGGGGAGGAGTGATTATTTGGCCTTGTTTTGTAGCCAGAGATCTCATCCATGATCATGAGAACCATGATCTCATCTTTATATAGGGAAAGGTGACCTACAGCTGAAGTACCAATTGTGTGATGCAACAGGTCAATGACCAAAAGAGCACAGGCACATTAACTCAATTGCTAGAACAGAATAGAATGAAGGTTTTCAAATTACCATGTCAAAGTCCAAACCTTAAAGGGATACTCCACTTTTTTTGGAAATACGCTCATTTTACAACTCCCCCAGAGTTAAACTGTTGAGTTTTACCTTTTTTTAATCCATTCAGCCGATTTCCGGTTCTGGTGGTACCACTTTTAGCATAGCTTAACATATATCATTGAAGTGCACAAGACCATTAGCATTTCTCCCCCCAAAAATTACCAAAGTGTTTCCTATTTAAAGTGTTTTCCTATTTAAAACTTGACTCTATAGTTACATCGTGCGCTAAGACAGACGGAAAATGTCAAGTTGCAATTTTCTAGGCTGATATGACTAGGAACTATACTCTCATTCCTGCGTAATAATCAGGAAACTTCACTGTCGTACCATGAGTGCAGCAGGCGCAATGTTATGACGCAGCGCCTGAAAATAGTGCCCAGCTTCCAACGTGACCGGGACTAGTTTGTGTAGTCATCGTGCCAGCTGCACTCATGGTACAGCAGTGAAGTTTCCTGATTATTACGCAGGAATGAGAGTATAGTTCCCTGCATATCAGCCTAGAAAATCGCAACTTTACATTTCCCGTTTGTCTTAGTGCACGATGTAACTATAGAAGAGTCAAGTTTTAAATAGGAAAAATATCTAAACACTTTGGTAATTTTTTTTTTGGGAGAAATGCTAATGGTATATTTTAAATCAGGTAATTTTTCTACTCAAAATATACATTTCTGCACTTTAAGTAGATTTGAAGTCATTTTCTTTACAAAAATTCACATAGCCTTCCATCTGTTTTCTTTAACTAGCCAAATATACTTAGACTTTTCTGTCAGTATAAGTCAACTGCTTATAGTAAGTGTAATTTTAATTATATTTCTGAGATGTCCAAGTAAACTGAAAATATAGTTTCTTATTTTTAGTATAATTGCACAAACTTTTTACTGTGCATTTTTAAAAAATGCATTCTGTACATTAATGGGAAGATGTTTTCTGAATCGTTTATACAACTGTGAAATAGAAATATATTGTACTGATCTATACATGTAATGCCTCTCCCTCTGGATGGAGATAGAAATTCATACAACCTCATTAAAAAGAAAAGTAAACAGCAAGACATAGATCGTTGGCCTCCTTCCGTTAAACTGTCATTACCATCAGCAAATAAATAAACTGCAGCCCTTCACTGTGTTTGTCTTGGCTGGCCGATCTGTGAGGTGCAAAAGGAGCTTTAGTTTGGAGGGCAGTGACCGTGAAAAAGACCAGTAGCACCTCGGTCACCCCCTCATTTACCCACACCGATAAGAGGTCAGCGCTGTCAGTCACCGCGCTTCCGAACACCACATGAGTAATGCGAGAAGAGGAGAGATAAGATGATCACAGGGATATTCAGGGAAAGATCTAAAAAGTGATGAAAATAACATGGTGCACAACCAGGTGTGCAGAACAAAGACAGTAACAATGCAAAAAAAAAAAAAAACGATTTTTTATTTATTTATTGGGTTGAAGACGCTAAGAGTGTCCACAACAAAGAAAGGAAAGTGAAGGACATATTTTTTTCTTTTTCTTTTTTGTTAAAAGCTAGTTTAGTTATTATTCACGTTGGTTTCATAACATTTTTATACCATTTTAAGGAAAAAAATGGTTTCATGTTATGTGTGAGTTTATATTCATTTTATTTTGATGGTCCCTTTAACACATTCTGTTGACTAAGTAACATTGCACCTACATGTCGACTAACTCTCATTAGAGTGTTAGTAAAGAATTAACAGACTGGTAGGGTTAGGGATACAATAAGTTGACAAAGTTGCTTATAGGTTATTTGCATCACCCTCGGTTCAACTTCACACATTAAGATATGTATTTAACATATTTCTGTATAAATTAAGTGATGGGACAAACAATTAGTGTCATCATTGACCTTAATACCATGAACTGCACAGGCCTAATAAAAAATAAAAAGCATTTTATCCTTGCTTTTAAAAGCTGATAAGCCTAAGTCATCCTAATGATCATATTTTTTCATCCTGTCATTTATGACCCGATCAGAAGAGGTCACACCAGTTGAGAACCACTGCAATGTATATTGTAGTAGTGCTATAAAGGTTGCAGTGTGATAAAGATGCGAAACAGTTTACTCTTTGTGCGATTGTTGGAAGTTTACCTCAACCCTGAGACATTGAAAATGTTTCTCTGAAAGCTAGGAGCTTGAAAGCTGCTCTGATGTTTCTCTTGCTCTCTCTCCATTTCTTTCTCACATACACACGCACTTACGCACACACTGGTTTCAGGGTCGTTCAGAAGCAGCAGTGTCTGCTGTTTCAGCCTAGCTCAAGGTCAGCACACAGGCATACAAACACAAGGTCGGTCTGTTCACAGAACATAAAGGAACAGATGCCAAACACACAGGTCCCTCCCTCCACCACAAACGCAACTCGGGCCGGCACCCACACGTCCACTGGCTTAAAGACCTGGCCTGATGGCTTCCGTCCTTTAATGGACCATCAGGGTTAGTGCAGGGACTGCGTGGGTTGAGTGATGTGTTTGTATGTGAGTGTGTGGACATGGGTGGAGTTGAGCAAATGGACCTTTTTTTTTTATTTCCGGAGGCCTAGACGAGTGCGAAGTCCTTCTTTTGGCTTTTGTGTGGCTCTTTAATAAAATTATTATCTGATCCTTTTTCTGCTGCTCTAGGTCTCGGTTTAAGGCACTGAAAGCTTGGCCTTGGCATTGTGTTTCGAACTGAAGATACAACAATGGAAACATAATTCACTTGATGAACTGAAAGTACGAAAACTTGTTTCACATCACCTTCAGGCAAGGGCAAACAGTGTTTAGACAAAAAAAAAAAAAAAAACATAATTTAACACTTGTAGAACACAAGTATTACAGGTCTCCTGCAGGCATAGTAATATTATTCGCTCAATAATTTATCGTTATGGTTATTTAAATGTTAGTTACTAATGGCAGACATTGGACATTAAATAGCTTTGACATATTAAATAATAATTTTGAAATAGAAGAGTTTATTGAACCTTTATAAAAAATTCAAATAAATGCATATGCTTTAAAAAAAAATTATTTTCATGATTTGTTATCACAACTTTTGTCAAATCAACTTACTATTAACAACCTACTATTTTGAGATTCTGTTGAATGAACCAATCTCCTTGGTGTGAACTCCAAATATTAACAATTATTTTTGTTAAGGAGCAAATTTCAAGTTTTTATGGCTCATTATCAAGGCAGAGAAATACATTCAGAGGTTCAAACTGAGCAAAAATATGATGTTAAAATGGCCGAAAATAAGATGAAATTCTGATAGCCAATCTAAATCAATGATATCTTTATAAAAGTATAGTAGACTACTTGCATTTAATGCATAAAGATATCAGTTGTTACTCTATATATCCTAATATTATGTCTTTTTTTATGATCTAAGCTTTTTATTTGTGGGGATCAAACAAATAATGCAATAAATACAGTGATTATTGAAATACAAATAAACTTTCCTCAAAAGCCTGATGTATCACATTTGATACGTTTTAAAATGTTTTTTCTAAAAAAACTATATTTATGAATAATCAAGCAAACAAAAGTTTTATTCTGTAAATTTTTGATTGTATTTATAACGAGGCCTTGGAAATTTGTGTATCAAATTTAATACAGTAAGTTGTGTTATTTGTTATCAGAGGAGATCTGTTTGGCACTTGATCAATGTGAACTGTATAAAGAGCTGTGTTAAAATATTTCTAATTTCTTCTTTTACTCCAAACAAAAATAAATAGCATGCGGGTTTGAAACAACACGAGGGTGAGTAAGGATGACAGTTTTCATTTTTCCTTTTGAATTTAAATGAATTTCATTTTTTGAGTTTAAATGTATGGTTGCCTGAATAAATAAAAAAAACGATATAAAAAAGGATAAACAGTATGGAGAAAGTTGTAATTTAATATAGTATATCACTTACAGTCACTTATATAGAAAAAAAAGAGGCATTTGGTAAGTTTTTTGTTAGTTTGAGTGCTGAATTATGAAAAGATTATGAGAATTAAATGAAAACTAATTAATTCAAAGAAATGAAAAAGATGATGGCTCCATATGAATACAGCATTCAGAACAGAAAAGGTCATTTGCTTTCCTCATATTTTCTGGCTCCAATCGACCCTAATTAGTAAAAGCTAGGCAACACAAACAAAAAAGACATCACCAAGGCCATGTAAATAATTCACTCTCATTTTCTCAGAGTAAAAAACCTGTTTCGTGTGCGCATGTGAATATCTAAAAAATTTCCTCTTTTTCCACATGTGCCTCTTTTCAGTTCACCGTACCAGACTTATTGGCTTTAAAAATTGGGAAAATAGTCATCTTGGGTCATAAAAGTATTCAACAGGTACAAACTGCATCATTTCTCTTGTCATTCCAGAACAAAAATCGACACATCATTTAGACATGGGGCAAAACAAGATACAGAGGAGATACTCACTTATATATCCGTTTAAGTTTAATGTTTATACAGTACCAGTCAAAAGTTATGTCTTTAATGCTCATAATTAGAATGATTTCTGAAGGATCACATGACACTGAAAATGATGCTGAAAATTCAGCTTCGCATCAGAAATAAATGATATTTGAAAGTACATTAAAACAGAAAACAATTATTTTAATTTATAATAATATTTCACAATATTACTGGTTTTCTGTATTTTTGATCAAATAAATGCAGGGTTGGTGAGCATACTACTTTCAAAAACATAAAAAAAAATAGCTTTCCAAACTTTTACCCGTATAGAAATGAGCGATGACAGATGTTGACAAATGTTTTTAAATGAAATGGTACAGTAACGACAAACTAAATCACATTTTTAATTCGAATGTTTATTTATATGTCTACGGGGTGTGCAAGTTCTTCAGTCAACACCATTGCTGAGTATTTTCTCCTTAAAACTGCAGTGTACTCAGACCTGAGTAGTAACTGATTACATGTAATCTGATGTAATCAGATTTTTAAAAATTGTACTTGTAATTAGATTAAATGACATTTTTAAAATACTCATAATCACACTACAGTTACCATTTTGTCTAATGTGTAAAGAATCAGTGTTTAATAAAACATTGTAAAATGTTTGCTCTATTTTACAAATAATAAAAAAAAAAATATTGTTTATGGGGCACGAAAAATGCTATTAGCTATAGCTGCATATAATGCCAAACAAATGACTTCAGTCTTCACTACAGATCTCAGTCTGCCTTTAGTTAAAGCTCTTTCTCCTCACTGTCTTTAATCTGCTCTGTATCCTCTCTGTCTTTCTGCTCCCTTGTTCTCAGGTATACTGTAGGTGAGCCAGGTTACCCACAGTTCATCTGACTGTGTGCCTCTCAATCACAGAGCCGTCTCTGCGGGTGGAGAATCTGTCAGTGCGGTCCGCTCATCCCCCGGAGATTGATATCTGTGGCCTTAGCTGCTGCAACTCTGCCACCACGGTCCAACAATTTTACATATTAATTTATGTTCTGCTGGGTTATAATTGAGAGAGGAGGAGGGGGCGGACTATTTGCAGAGAGATGAATGCCTCACTCTCTATGATATATGACCCTTTCATCACCTTTTGTAAGGCTTGTTTAAACTGGGCATGTATACGTTGCCTTCACAGGTGAGTAAAACAGGGTCATGTTTGCGTAAAGCCTAAATTATTGGTGCCGTTATGCTGCTGTGGAGAGGAAGAATAGAAACCCGGTAATGTATTGAAACTCTATGATTTATTTTTATAGCTGTATTTGTTAGGGTGTCCAGTCAATGTGAATGAAAGGCACTTAAAGTGTGAACTTTAGTGTTGGCAATGGTTGATTTATTATATATAAAAGGGTTATTTTTAGGAAAGACTAAATATTTTTTCAGGCACACCTGTGCAATAATCATGCTGTCTAATCAGCATCTTGATATGCCACACCTAACACAGATTTAGACAGATATGTGAACAATATTTGAGAGAAATAGGCCTTTTGTGTACATAAAAAGTGTTGTGTTTATAATTTTGCTCAGTGTAGATAAAGACCCGAGGGTAACGCTTCCTTTTAGAGTCCAGTTACCCATGTAAATACTATGTACTTATTTTACTAACTACTGGGTAATAACTAGTACTAACCCTGAACCTGCCCCTAAACCTACCCCTGTTCCATGTACTTACCTTATATTAGCCAGTACTTTCTATAGGTAAGTACACTGTAAGTATACTGCAAGTACTGTACTGTAAAATGAAGCGTTACCGACCCGAGTATGTAATAATGATTAGAGAAACATTCATGCATTTAAGGGTTAAATATAAAAGCTGATAAATTGGGACCAAATGATATAATATTACAAATTCATAACCTACTGAGGTGATTGGGGTTTTTTTTAATCTCACAGAAATGGCACCATATCATTTTCAGATATTCACCTGCACAAAACCAAAGGATAATCAGTCGAAAAAGGGAAAAAGGAATTTTTCCTTCACCAAAGTGCAGGGACTCATTTTGAAGTTTTGTACGTTCGATCTAGATGTATTTTACAGTGAAATCTGAATGATCCTTTGTCTCAAGGCCTCTCTGCGTAGTGAAGGTCAAACACTAGGTAGCAGAGAGAGCCTTGAAGTCCTCATTGACTAAGAAAGTGTGTGCTTTGTTCTTGCACTTCTCAATGTCAGCTGGCAGGATAATCTAAGCCACAGTTTTTTTTTTTCTTTGCTTGCGTGCTGTGTCTTCTGCTGATGTAATTACAAATAAAAGTGTGGTCCAAGGCTGCTGCAGAAACATCTATGTAAACTGTATAATTTAAGAAAAATATGCTGTCTTTATAATTTGTATGTGCACAGGTTGCATTTATCATGTTAATTTAAGTTTCTATTCAATTTAAGGGTCCGGCTACTGTGAAGCACATAAAAAGGAAGTGAATGGGGCCAACCAGTTATCATAAAAATTCTCCCTTTCAATAGTATTGTTTGTTAACATGGTTTTAGTTTGGGGAAAAAAGCACTTACATTTTATGTTACAACTTTTTTTTTCATGACAACATACGTGCCCTATAATCATCACATGACATGTCCACAGTAAAAAATTGATTTGTTGACTCACCATTGCGGTTAAAACAGGTCCTGCTGTCGACCAACTTAATTGTGAGAGTTCATAATGATGTGATTTAGTCAGGCTTGTCCTATTGTTGACCGTTGATACGTTTTCCGTCGGCGCATCCCAGAAAATAACCTCTCTGAGCAGCAAGATGTTACAGGGACAGTCAGAGCCAGTTTCAAAAGCTTTGTGACTTCTGGTAGTAACGTTCTCAAGTGCTCGCTGCCTCCATCACCTTTCATGAAGCCATATAGACCTGCACCAGAGAAACGTGGGAGCCGTCATCTTTAGAATATTGTCTTTGAACTTCCGTTTTTGCGGTCGGTCTCTATGGGATCGCTGTCGAGGAGTAATTAACTGGTGAAGTGGATTTACTTATTGTGGAGTTAACAAAAGTTATCAAGCTGAGCATTGTAATGTTTATAATAAGCATTGTAATGCAGATATCTTAACAAATGTCGACCGGGAATTTTCTTACGAGCAGTTCAAGATCGCTGTGAAAATACAGACCGGAAGTCAAAAGACAACGAGCGCAGCACTGAAAAGGGGCGGGGCTACATTAGGTCTATACATCTTGAAAAGTTGCAAGATGAACACCTTTCTGTTTTGCCAAGTCCAAACACATGTCTCTATGCAATGTCAGCCTGCTTCCATCCATATCATCCCTAGAACTGAATCACGTATATTTACAGTCGGCCTTCCTGATTACAAAATCTTCTAGCTAGGCCTATTGCATGTGTTTGAATTCAGAAGGATTAAATCCGCACTGCAGTTCAGAGATGCTGATGCTGTATCCATGACCTCAAAGTACTGCTGCCGGTACATTGCCTCTGGTGTTTGAAAACTGTGCACCTCCACTGTCCAATCGCCAGGGGATTCTTCTAAGTCTGGGCACATTTGGGCTATCTAAGTCAAGGACATGTGCTTCTGCTGTAATATTTTTCCACCATTCTTGGAATCCTTTACAAAGAAACTTAATGTCTTCTCTGTGTGTCAATCAACTGTCTAGTTTTCTGTAGGTGCAGATGGCTGTTTTGAAGTTCCAAGAGAGGAATTACAGCATGAGTTTCAAGGAGAAAATGGTGCTAAATTTTAGCAGGTGCGTTAGTGCGCTTGCTTTCCCTCCCGCCTCGCCCCTTTCTTTTTCAGAAGGTCCTCCGACTGACAGTGTCAGTTATATAACCAATCACAGTGTGACAGATGCTTCACATAGCACCAACTGCAATGTTTAATTTTAAATGTAGCCTACTGGCAGTCTGGCACACGTGGGTCCTCTGTATTTTCGCATCGGCATCGGCGCCAATGGGTTTAGATATATGTAAGATGGGAGATCCAGATCCAACTCCTCCCCCTGGATTTCGTGTTCTGCAGTGAGGACCATCTCAATTTTCAGGCTAAGTCAACGGTTTCTCAAAACTCCCTACTGCAGCTTTAAATGATAAAAATTTCTGCAAAACTGCAAACTGTTCAAATTGCTTTAAACGATTCCAGACGATGAATAATGGTCTTATCAAGCGAAACGATTGCTTATTTAAAAAAATAAAATAAATAAATAACAAAGTTTAAGTTTTATAAGCTCAAATGGTCGCCTTGCTCTGTTCTGTGATGCGTTTGTGACTCTCCTGTTCGAACTCGTTCATCAAAATGAACAAATCTTTTTTTGTGTCATTTGGTTCATTCAACGAATGAATGAACGAATTGACTCGGGAAAAGATTCGTTCATTTTGATGAACGAGTTCATAGTCTGTTTCAAGTGTGAGCTCACTGAATTAAGATGGATTTTATATACTATCAGTACAACTACCTCAAAATCAATCTATTAAACTGTGTGGAAATGTGTCATAATTTTATTACATTAGAGTCAGACCAACAAGCTATTTTTTGTTTTGTTTGTTTGTTTTTTCCCCTTCCGACCGACGGAGCACAAGCCCAAACATGAGCTTCAGCAGACATAGTCTCTCCCTTTTTGTCTCTGCCTGTATCTTGGAAGCATGAATCTGAGCTGTCACCTGTAATAAAACTCATTTGCTGAACTGAGGATGTGAATAAGGACAGACAAGGTCAAGGCTGGGCGCTGGCAGAGGGGGAGCTTTGTAGCGTACAGTAACATGATTAACTGATCTGATATTACATAGTGTGCACTATAGGCCTTTATTTAAAGGCTTTTTCTATATTCATATTCTCTATCTTTCAGTCTTTCATAAAACCGGAGGCATGAAAATAAATACAGTGAAGAGTTTGATTTAATTTTCTTTGAAGAATGTGCTTCTATACACCTAGCCTTGAACATCCTCACATCCCTTAGGACAAACGCATTCTAGACGGACTTGGCAAACACAGAAAATTGACAGTTTAAGGGAAAAACCTTTTAATGAGTGTGTTTCTCCTTTCAGGTGTGTCCAAGGCTCAGTTTGATGGAGGAGAGAAAGAAAACACGGTTGTAATGAGAAGAATGAAAAGGATGTCCTTCAATTTGATTTGAGGTCTTCAGTCCTTGCTCTCCTCACCTTTGTGTTAATATCACCTTATATTTTTGCCAGATACAGGCTGTTGGGTCAATTTAAAGGCTCAAACGTTTTCTCTTTGAATTATTTTCTCAATAACCTTCATTGCTTCTTGTCGTTGGTCTTTGTTGTCTCACTGGATTGCCAATGGAGTTCAAAGGAGATTGCAAGTACACTTTGGGATCAAGGCTGGACTTTTGTGCTTGACTATCAATATCCTAACGGGACGCACTGCCCAGTGGACGTTCAACCTTCCAAAGCCTTCGGTGATTCAAACAAAACATGTTGTCACAGGTGTTGCTTGCTGTTGTTGTCACATTTCGTTGCATGCACTGTGTTTGTTTGAAGCGGCATGTTCAAAACTTTGTTCTCAATTAGTAGTCAGAACAATTTTTGCTGGGTTAACTTGGGTCGTTTGGATTTGACTTGGACCAGTAAGAACGAAAAAACCTTTCTGTTTTTAGTATACTGTAAAAAAAAGTTGTTGGTTTAACTTAAAAAATTAAGTAACCTGGTTGCCTTAAAATTTTAAGTTGATTGAAGTAGAAAATGTGAGTTAATACCATGAAGGAGATTGATTTAATCATCTGGAACTCAAAATATTATGTTACCTGAACTAAATATTTTTAAGTTAAGATTTTACAAAAGAAAAAATCTTGTGATAACAAATCTTGAAAATATTTTTTTTTTACGGTGTAGGCCCTACAATGTTGCGTAAAACCAAAACGTTGAAACCCATTTTCAAAACTTTGCATTTTCAGGCCTGCAGAACAGATATAAAGGCAGACTAGTGTGAAGCCAGCTGTGATTTGCTTTTGGTTATTTTTCTGCCATTATTTGATTTAATGGGGACAAGATAAGTTGAAAGTGACATCCAGGTTTTGAAAATAGACTAATTGGGTCATGCCAGAGCGTGTTTGTGTTCAAATCGGAGCTTTTTCAAGGCCTCAATGCAAATGATCAGAGGGGGCACTTTGCATCCCGAATCCTTGGGCCAAACAAACAATCCCCCTATGAATTAAATCTGGCATCCTCAATCCCTTTTTAATGATCTGCCATATATTTTCCTGCCATCCTTGATATGTGAATTCTAATCAATAATGTATTTTCATTTTTATTTATGAAACATTGTGAACATGCCCTGTTTTTATACTTTGCTCACACAGGTTTTTTGTTTGACCTTTGTTTGTCTATTTGTCTTTCGATCAAAGAGATAGCAAGCTGCCATTGGAACATATTTTATTAATAAACTATAAACCATAATATAGAATGCATACACGTCTTGAAAGCCACTTTAATAGTGGATTTTCAATTTAGCTGTAAACAAGCACAGAATGCAAATAGAGATATCACATCTTTCATAAAATTGTTGCTTTTTAAACCTGGCTCAAATATTCATTATAAAGCCCTTAATGCATATCTACGTAATCATATGTAGTTTAGTCGTTTTTTAAAGCAGGAGGAACAATTAAACATTTTGCTGAACTTTAGCTTTGATTGATGTTTACTTAATATTGTATTTGTTAAATTCCTGTGCAAAATAGTCAGCTCAGCCTTCAGTAACTAATATGCTACAAAGTGCAGCTTGGGCAACACATTTGTTTCATTACAGAGCCAGTGACTCATCGCTGCCATCTGGTTGAAATTCAAAGCAACAGCAATGTGCTAAAAGAAACAAGCATCTAATTCATCCTTAATAAATAGAATTCACATTTAATTTTCTTTACTAAAAAATAAAAGTATAAAAATGCTTACTATATGATACATTAACATGTTCAATGTGTAAGTCCTTTTTAGAAGTCTTTCTGACACATCAGGGTCACTTGTCCTCATCATGCTGGTGTGGATATCTTTAATTGGAGGAAGGTCCAGAATTTTTCAGAGTTAAAGATTCGGTTCTTGGTTGTCGTTTGTGGTTTACGGATGATCCTGTGATTCTGTTTGGATGGCATCTTTTGTTCAGATAGCCATCCTTCTCCACTCACGTCCTCAATGGAAACAGATCTCCCAGATGAGATTTCCATCAGGCATATCGGATCCCTGGTTGTTTGAAGATGTTTGTCGCATTCTATGCTCCACAGAGTAGTTTCACAAAACATCTAAGGAAAGAATATAATTGAAATAAAGTTTGTTATTTGTGCTGATGCTTGTGTAGCAAGATAGACTAATCCATTAGTTTGAAATTTCAAATATCATCATTTATCAGCAAATATTTTTTTTATTTTACTTTTTTTCTGTTTTTCAATTTTATACTAATCTCTGTATGTTTTTTTTCTGAAAATCATTTATCCATGGAAGCTTGAAATATTAATTATGTAAGAAAAATAATAATCAGTTATTTGTAGACTTCAGATATGCAGGCTATAGTATAAACTAAAAAAATATATATAATTGCTCGTATCTATTATTATGACTGACAAAAAAAATATGGAACACCATCACAAACAATCTTTATAACATGAGTTAAAAAAAATCTCAAAAGACAATGATTGGACAATCGTGAAATGCGCAGAGAAAAGGAACTGTTTACAAGTGACACGACGATCACCGTTTTTTAAAAAATACATCTGAATGAAAGAAATATTATATCACCACTGAATTAGAAAACACAGAACAGTTGTTTATTCAGTTTAAAAAAACATGTAGCCTATAATTTATGTTTAAAAACTGAATAAACAACTGGTATGCCTCAGAGTAATTGCTTATATCCTCAAACAGCTTTTTCATAACCCAAGACTATGATATAATCTATGATTTTAACCGAAATGTACTAGTGATTAATCTAAGATTCTCGGGAGCCATAGCCTATGATGTCAAAAATAGGCATCTCTCTGGGTCTAATTTTGCCTGATTCAAAGTCTGACCTACTTATAACTTTGCATTTGAAAGACGCATTCACTGTTTGCAAAAAGAAAAAAGGGACAGAAGCTGAAAAAATAAGCAAATCTTACCTTGATTTTGTCTGATTGATTTCGCCTCGTCTCAATGCGACGGAAGTCAAAACACTGCGACTAGCGCTCGCAAACGCAGCTTTTAAACTAGATTTTATTGCACCTAAAGGTAGATTCCCAACGCAAGTAACCATCAAATGTAAAACAGGGAGTCCAAAGGTCTTCAATAAACACTTAAAACTGACCCAAGGTGTCTATACGGTACTTTCTCAAGGATATGCCCAGACTAGCCACAGTGCAGCAACTGTGAGACTCAAGAAGAACTACCAGTGGCTTTTATTAGATCCACCTGCATGCGGAGTTTTTACCAGAGTTTCCACGAAAGTTTCCCTGAACTTCCAACATGCCCTATTTTAGATTTTTCTAACATCCTATCATCCTTTCTATCATTTTTTGCATCATCCTCATTCCCAAGATGGAAAATTTGAACTCAAACACATGCTATACTATTAAAATTATTCTGATATAATGAAAATGTAGGCTAAAACAGAAACATGCAGGTATGGTGAAATTCTATTGACAAATAGCCTATAGGCTACTGACATTTCAGGTAAACTCATGGTTGGCATATATATATATATATATATATATATATATATATTAGGGCTGTGCAAAAGTTAATTGCGATTAATCGCATCCAAAATAAAAGTCTGTTTTACATAATATATTTGTGTGTGCTGTATATAATTATTTTGTATATATAAATACCTATGCATGCATGCATATATTTAAGAATTATTTGCTCTTAAATTCTGTATATATATATAAATACATAATCTATATTATATAAATATAAATATTTTATATAGGAATAACACATTTTCTTAAACATATACATGCATGTGTGTGTATTTATATATACAAAATAATTATATACAGCACACACAAATATATATGTAAACACAGACTTTTATTTTGGATGCGATTAATCGCAATTAACTTTTGCACAGCCCTAATATATATATATATATATATATATATATATATATATATATAGGCTAATTTGTCCAAAAAATAAATAAAAATAAACAAATATAGCGGATAAATATTAATGCTTATCTTTCATATCAAAATATAATTAAAATAATAAAATTCATTTTGATAATTTTTAGTTGCACTTGGGGAATCTGTTACACTTACACCATGTGTTAAATGACAAATTGCACACAGAAATCCATACACTATTAAATAGAACAAAACAGAATCGGGTAACACTTTCATAATGAGGCCTACATAAAAAAATAAGTACAATACAATTTTTGTGTGTTCATATTGTATTGCAAAACTCTTTTTCTGCTATTGAGGTGGGATACAGGTATACAAGATACAAGTTTAAGGTGTGTTAGGGTGTGTTAAGGTGTCAGGGAAGGCACTGTAATTATAAATTTTAGATAGTCTTACGTATTCTGTTTCACTCTTGATTATAAGACTGGTTATACGCTGTACTTTCCAACAAAAACAAAGTTTTCAATTGGTGGAGATTAAAGTGAAAGAGAAAGCATTTCTAAACTTGTGCAACAATAGGACTAGGGTTAATACAGTTTATGATTTCTCTCCCAAAAAAGAAGGGAAAAAAAAGAAGAGAGAATCAAGCATCAGTACTGATCAATTGAAACACTCAAAATGCTTTATGCTATTTTAAAGGTTGCTAATTTTGTTTTGGATGTCACCCATAGCAGATAAACCTATACATGGATCAAGGTAAAAAAAAACAAAAAAAACCTTGTTTTTCACATAATATATATTGCCTACTTGTCCAAAGATTCAGTCTCTATTAATCCCTCCTTTCTCCTTGCTCAGATTGGTAAAATGGTCCAGTGAGTTTGTGATTTGTCTGCCAGTGTGTGTCGAAATGCACATCACCACTGAACTTTAGCTCCGGATGCTTCCTAAAGCTCAGAGATTGTACACACCGTAAAGACAGTATGGCGTCGATTTTACCATATCAATCTCAGAGTGAGTCCGATTATGAAACTTTGATTATGAAACTTTTATTCAACCCAAACCCCCATTGCAAGAACGACTTGAGCAGGACTGAGCGATATGATTTTGAGGTACAATATGCGACAATTGTAATTTGTAATTCCTCACCATCAGCATAACTTTATTATTAACTGTATCATGCGTTACCCATGCATTAACGTGAATGACTGATGTAAAACCAATCTTGCTCCATCCTTTATCATTATTCAAATGACTAAGAACAACAGACAATCTGCATTAATGGAAACAATTTTGTTAATATTGGGCCTACAGCATAACTATTTCAGTAATAACACGAATTAGCCAGTTATCCGGAGACACAATATAAAACACAAACTACATATTAAATATATAGATCAATAATTAATCACACTTACAGGTTGAGATTCTGGGAAACAAGTTGTTCCAAATAAAGTTCCATCTTTAATGGATAAGCATTTTATAAATCCCATTTAGACCTCATGGACATTTGAGAAGCAATTGTCAAAAGGCTGTTCTATAGCTGTGGTCATTTTAAGAGTTGAGATGCAGTGATTTCCTTATCATCAGATGTATGTGGGCATGCATTACGGTTGAGTGGGTGTGTCTGTGTATCTGCATGAGCCTACATAATCGACACACCAAAATATAAAGAGCATCTCCTTCTGCTCAGTGTAGTATAGAGTCTACAAGTTTGGGATTTCAACAGTTTGTTTGTGGTTTGGAGAAATGGTAAGTAGAAATCTTTTTGCTAGTATACCACATGAGGTACAGTATTCCAGCAGCTTTCAATTAACGGTGTGTTTGTCTCACAGTACGGCTTTATCAATACTTGTCTGAAGTCACTGGTCATTGAAAGGTTTGGAGAAGAAACATGGGAGAAACTGAGGTCTGTATACAACACATGTAACATGTGTAAAAAAATATTTTCAAGATTTGTTATTACAACATATTTTCTTTTGTCAAATCAACTTTATAATAATTTATTTAGTTGAGATAACTTATTATTTTGAGTTTCTGATGATTAAATTAATCTCCTTCATTGTATTAACTCACTTTTTCCAGTTCAATCAACTTAAAATTTTAAGGCAACCCAGATTACTTACTTTTTTAAGTTGAACCAACAATATTTTTTTACAGTGTGGAGATTTGTAGTTTGTCAACTAAACGAAGTCTTTTCTAGATTAATGGCCGGGGTCCAGGAGACGTTTATGACCTATGAAATCTACGATGATCTCATCACTCTTCGATTAGTGCAAGAGGCTTGTAAAATGCTGGGTGAGCATCATTTTGTATTAAGAATCTTAGAATGATATTGTTCCCTGTAACCGCAAGCTAGTTTTGGATCTAAATGTATTTGCATTTGTGTTTTTCTATGCATATGTCAGCTAAAGAACCTTCTTCTCCTTTGTCTGACTCACCAGAATGTTTCACTTCTTTAAAAGGGCAGTTTTTGTTTGGATCCACTTTTAAATGTCTGTCTGCGTAAACATTTTTGAGAAAAGAATACAGACCGCGACAGCCTCACAATTACTTTGTTTTCACAATGTCCTTGGGGACTTGCAGACATTGGTCAAGTGTCTGAGAGAGTGCTAACTATGTCCCTACTGAGCATAGACCACTGGGCATTATGATGGTTGATGTCCTATAACCTGTCATCCAATATGTTCCTGAGAGTAGGTGGACAAGGACAGGTGTGAATCTCTGAGTGGGTCACACACCTGAACTCCACTCAATTGGTACCACAATGACCTAGGCGCTTTTGAAAAGGAAACTGAACTGCTGCCCGGATGAAAGTTCTGTTTGATTTTTCTTCTAGATGTCTCCTCCGAGGTGGTTTTGAAGCTGTTTGGAGAATACTTTTTCAGCTTTTGTAAGATGTCGGGATATGACACTATGCTGCGAACTCTCGGTGGAAACCTGCTGGAGTTCATTGAAAATCTTGATGCTCTACACAGTTACTTGGCATTATCTTATGAGGTCAGAATACGCAATGCTTCTCAAAACTCAAAACTTTTAAGAGAAAAACATGAGATGCAAGTCAGCGTGCAGAAAAAATGTTCTAGAGACACATTTTTCTCAAAAACACGTTCTATGTGAATCATACAGTGTTTAATTAAAAATGAATCTCAGTCCAAATGTAATATCAGTCGACTTATTATAGGCCTATAAATGTTTGAGAACATATGAAATAAAAACTATGAACTTATTATGGTTTGTAACTTTACTTAGGCCATGAATGCTCCATCCTTTCGTGTGGAGCGGATGGATGATGGCCGAATTCTTCTTCACTATTACTCAGACAGGAAAGGACTTTATCATATTGTGCCAGGTGAGAGTTTTTACATGAAAGGCATAAAGCTATCAGCAACCCCATACAGCAAAATATATATTTTTAGATAGCCTACATAAAATTGCCCAAATATTTTGAAAAAATATTCATATATAAATTTTAGGACTGTCAAACGATTAATCGCATCCAAAATAAAAGTTTGTGTTTACATAATATATGTGGGTGCACTGTGTATAATTATTTCATATATATAAATACACACATGCTTGTGTATATTTAAGAAATATTTTGATTTACATACTGTGTATAGATTTATATATAATATATATACATATTTTATATATACATAATATTTTTTTCTTAAATATACATGCATATGTGTGTATTTATATGAAGAGTTCAGATGCAAAAGCCTCTAAATGCCATTTGACATTTTCCTCTAGAATGGTAATTTTTATCAAACTTGTATATTTGAGTTCAGTAATTTCACTTAAATAACAATTAATAGGTAATCTTCATTGCCATTTAAGTGAAATTACTGAACTTAAATATACAAGCTTGATAAAAATGATCATTTTAGAAGAAAAGTTCAAATGGCACTTAGAGGCTTTTGCATCTGAACTCTTCATATATATACAAAATAATTATACACAGTGCACCCACATATATTATGTAAACACAAACTTGGATGCAATTAATCATTTGACAGCCCTAATATATTTCAATTCAATTTAGTTACTTATGTTTCTTAAATCATTGAATTTAGTTCAAAAACTAGAAAGTAGTTATTTTGTGTACATTTTGTAATATATTTTGACATTTAGGTTGGACACTAAATAGTGTACAAAATAGTGTCTTTAATCTGCTCTGTTTAGAACATATATATTAAAAAATATATATTTTATACATGCGATATACATGATTAAAGAATTGTCTTTCTGATCATCAAGTACTTTTTCTTGTTGGCCAGGTATTATTGAGGCTGTGGCGAAGGATTTCTTTGACAGTGAGGTTACGATGACCATTCTGAACCAGTCAGAAGAAGATGAGCGCACTGGAAAGAAGGAACATGTGGTTTTCCACATGGTACAGAAGGAAAAGGTGGCCAAAAGAAAGCCTCAGATAGGCAGTGAAGAGGAAATACAAGCAGAGAAAGAGGTGTGTAAGTCCAGGAAGACATTGCAGAAAATATGTAACTGTTGTGTGTTTCTCTTATATTATATCTGAACATCTCTCAATGATGTTGAATGCTTTTTTTTTTCAAAGTGCATTTCAATTGCTTTGGCATTCTCATGTGTAACACAAAAAAGGAGTGTTAACATTTCAAGTAGTCTAACCTGCTCAAAGATCAGACACTTAAATCAATTTCAGAAACATCATGAATGTTTAAGCAGGTCTAGACTCTCTATTGTCTGCTGTCTTTGTAATTTTGAAATCGTAACATGTTTGAAAGTGTGTAACCATGACAACTGCTATATCAACAGAGCAAGGAGGAGACAATTAAAAGGATGAAGGCCAGGTATGCCAACATGCAGCTGTGTCCAAGGAAACGATCTCCATGGGAGATTGTGAGGAGCATTGTCATGTTGGGCTCAGGTTCGACAGATTCAGTCACACTAACTACTGTTTTTTGGCACTATACAGCACATTCATTTGAATTAAAAGAAAACTGTTCAAATTTTTATGTGTTTTAATTAACGTTTTAAAGGTTTTAGGGGGAAAATCAATGATCCGTTTTAGTTTCTTTTTACTTTTTTGCAAGTGACTGAGCATTACAGCCACCAACAAGACACACCAACACCGGCAAGGACACATCGAAATTGACATACCGACACGGACTCTCCGGCACGGACACCAATACCAACACTGGCCCCAGCTCGAATACAGACCGAGACCGGCTTGAATATGGACCGGCGCGTACATGGGCACCGGCACAGACATGGGCACCGGCACGGACACCAGCCTGGACACACCAACATGGACGCACCAGCAAAGACACCGGCCACGGGCACACACACCAACATGGGCACCGGCACGGACGCTGGCACTGACACCGGCATGGATACGGACACACCAAAATGGACACAACATGGACACGACGCAGGCACACAATCCACGGAACATACACCAGCACGGACACCGGCACCAACACGGACACACCGGCACGGACACTGGCACGGATATTAGCAAATGAATCACGGGCACCTACATGGACACCGATATGGACACTGGCACCAACACGGATACCGGCACGAGCACCCCGACACGCCAACACCAGTACGGACACGGAGACCAGCACCGGTGCGGACACTCGAACAGGCATGGACAACGGCACGGACACACCAGCGCGGGCACATTGGTCTGGCTGTAATGCTCAGTCACTTGTAAAATAGTAAACCCAACATGAAAAAGAATCATAATAAAATCGTGAATCATGATTTTCCTGAAAAAAACCCTGATATAATATTTTTGCAATGTCGCACGCCAACCACTACATTAGAATATAACATTAGGCGAACATTTATGACTAACATTAGGGGAATGTAATTGAAACAAATCTGAACAAAAATAAAATAAATATAGTTATATTATATAAATATTCGTTTCTTAAAAAAATTAAAAAATAAAACTAAACCAAAATTTTAAATGTGGAAAATAAAAAAATAAATAAAACAAAAACCGAAATGAAAATATATTTCACCTACACAGCAATATTTAAAATAAAACAAAATGACGAGCACATAATGACATAAAAATATAACAAGAAAAGCTATATTAAATATTAATAAAACCATTTTAAAAATTACATTTTGTTGGACCCCACTATAACATTTTTTTTTCCTGATTTGGTATGTTTTTCAAGTATTACATGAATTAATGGTTTTCCATTTGTATCTGTCTTAAGGCAATCTGCGGCAATCCTTCACACCCAGCTACCCAAAAAGACTGTGGATTGACGAGCAAGCCTTCTGTAACGCTTTTCCCTTTCACATCGTTTTTGATCAAAACGTAAGGAAGTATAAGGACCATTTCAGACAGAACGCATTTTCCATTCCACTGCAATTACTTTTCCATTGTTTTTCCAAGTAAACACGTGCTAGACGGACGTCTTTAACCATTTCACTTGTGTCTCGCTTCTTTTGTAGCATGACATGCAAACACAAAACTCTCAAATTAAAATAAGTTCAACTTTTAACACTTTTTCCGTTCCACTGACCTGCATCTCGCGTTTTTAACAGCAAAACCACGTTCTGTGTGAACCGGCCCTAACTCTGCATTTCTTTTTTTTAATGATTCAAATGTTAAACCAATTGAGTCATTTTGAACCGTTTGAACCTTTTCTTTTTAGCTGGTGGTGAAGCACACAGGTGTCAACATTCAGAAGTTTGTTCCCGGACTGCAGACCTCAGGTATCCGTCTGGATGAATACTTCACCATTGTTCACCCAGAGGTCACCTGCAACATCCAGAGCATCCAAAAGTTCATCAACAGCCAGTTTGTGCTGAAGACCAGGAGAGAAATGTTACCAGATATCCAGAAAAACCAGGTCACCCTCAAACTGCGAGGTACTTTATCCACAGAGATTTATTACACTATAGATAATTGTGCTATGATAAATGTGCGTAGACCGATTCTAATTAAGAAAAGTGGTTTAGTCAAGTTCCTTCGTTTCTTCTGAAATTCTCCAACAGCCTTGTTTAGTGGACAATTTGTTGAATAAAATGATCTTTATGTAATTTCCCAAACTTTTTACATATATCATATTGGTTGATGATTAATTTGCATGCGTGTGTGTTTTAGGACAGATGATGTGGATGGAGTCACTGAACTGCATGATCTATCTATGCTCTCCTAAGCTACGAAGCCTCCAAGAACTGGAGGAAAGGGGTCTTCACCTGGCAGACATCGCCCAGCACGACACCACGCGAGATCTGATCCTGCTCAACCAGCAGAGGCTGGCAGAGATCGAGCTCTCCAATCAGCTAGAGAGGAAGAAGGAGGAGTTAAGAATCCTCTCACGCAATTTAGAGATCGAGAAGCAAAAATCTGAAAAGCTCCTTTATGCCATGCTGCCGACACACGTTGCCAACCAGCTTAAAGAGGGGAAAAGAGTAGAGGCAGGTATAAAGAAACCAGAGGAACACCACTAATTACACTTGTCATTTGCCATTCTTTAAATGGATCAGACTCTTTCTGTTAATCTTTTAGGTGAATTCAAAGTGTGCACCATCCTATTCAGTGATGTGGTCACCTTCACTAACATCTGCGCAGCCTGTGAACCCATTCAGATAGTCAACATGCTCAACTCAATGTATTCCAGATTTGATCGTCTTACAAACATTCATACTGTTTATAAGGTTTGTGTGGGATTGGTTGTTCCAATTATTTATCTATCTATCTATCCATCTATCCACACAGAAACACACATAGTTTTATTTGATTATATATTAAATTAATATGTTAAATTCTATATTTTGTATTATTTAATATAATTTAATGATATTGCTTTATTTTAAATTTAATATAATAGATTTTTTTAATTTAAATAAACTCAATTTTTCAATTTCAATGAACTTAAAAGTTTTAAGGCAACCAGGTTACTTAATTTTTTAAGTTAAACCAACAATATTTTTTATAGTGACTTGATTATATTTTATATATTTATTAAATTCTATATTATTTTATAATAATAATCAAAATATTTTATAATGATATAACTTCATTTTATAATTTTAATATATTTAATCTGTATTTTATTTATATAAATCACATTATTTTTTTTACATAAATTATAAGGAAAACCTTCAAAATATATTGGATATTTCGCTTACAATTAATCAAAGAGAAAAAAAAATGAAATTATACCAAAATGACACTCTCACAACAGGTAGAGACGATAGGTGATGCTTACATGGTGGTTGGTGGTGTGCCCATTCCTACAGAAACACATGCGGAGCGGGTGGCAAACTTTGCCCTGGGTATGAGAATTGCTGCAAGGGAGGTGACTAGCCCTATCACAGGACAGCCCATACAGGTATGTGTGTGTTTAAACAGTCGGCTCTATGTAAATAGAAGCTCAATACGCTCTTGTAATTTGTTTAATTCATTGATTTGTCAATCTAGATCCGAGTTGGCCTGCACACCGGCCCAGTTTTGGCTGGTGTTGTAGGTGATAAGATGCCACGGTACTGCTTGTTTGGAGACACTGTCAATACAGCCTCTCGGATGGAGAGCCACGGAGTCCCTGATCACATACATGTGAGCCCCATGACATACAGGTGAATGATAGTTTTTCAGTGGGTTTAGATTCCTATTGTCACATAGCCTAAATGTAACAGTAAAGCCGTTTAAAATACTACAAAATATTTCACATACACTTTCTATTCATCAACCTTGGGAAAAAATGGTTTCCAAAACAAATATTAGCAGCACAACTGTTTGCAACATTAATAATAATAATAATATGAAATGTTTCTTGAGCACCAAATCAACATTTCTGTATCATGTGACACTGAAGGCTAGAGTAATAATACTGAAAATTCAGCTTTGCCGTCACTAGAATAAATTACATTTGACACTATATTAAAATATAAATGAGTTGTTTTAAATGGTAATTATATTTCACAATATTACTGTTTTTACTGTACTTTTTAATCAAACAAATGCAGCCTTGGTGAGCATAAGAGACAAGTGAGGTCTTGATAAGTTCAATCACAAAAGCGCTGAGGCGTTCTGTGTCACTGGAATCCAGATCTAAGAAAAGCACTTCTTGTCCACAGTGTGTTAAAGGACAAAGGAATCTTTGAGATCGCCGAGAGGGGTGAGATCGAGGTGAAAGGCAAAGGGTTGATGAGAACATACTTCCTGCTAAAGAACCTCCAAAAGAGCGATGAACAGATCATGGGTTTGGTCGACGGAGAGACGTGCATGTACAAGGAAGACACAGAGGTTGTGACAGATGACTCGAAGGGTGAGGAAATTGTGAAAACTAACTTAACATATGTTTTTATTGGAGTCATTTGACCTCAGTGATGACTTTGTTTTACTTTCTTTTGACCCATTGGCCTTCCATTCACTTAAGTATAACATGTTGTTCATTTCATCACGTTCCTATTTTTCTGACAGATTTTAGGGTTCGGGTTAGCTGGGTCTTTTTAAAGGACTAGAAGTTCACTTTAAACAAAAATGTAAAACGCTTTAAAAAAAAAACGTTTGCTGATAATTTACTCACCCCCATCCAAGATATCCATGTCATTCGTTCTTCAGTCGAAAAGAAATGAAGGTTTTTGATGAAAACATTCCAGGATTTTTCTCCATATAATGCACTGTACTGCAACCAAACGGTTCAAGGTCCAAAAGACAGCTTCAGTGCAAACTGCAAACTGTGCAAAGGGCTTTAAACGATTCCAGTTTAAGTTTTATAAGCTCAAATGGTCGCCTTGCTCTTTTCTGTGATGCGCGTTCGTGACTCTCCTGTTCGAACTCGTTCATCAAAATGAACGAATCGTTTCCTGAGTCAATTCGTTCATTTCGTTCGTGGAATGAATCAAATGACACGAAAAAAAGATTTGTTGGATTTGTTTGATTGATTATTAATAATCATTTGTTTGATTTTATGGAGGAAAACTCCTAGAATGTAATTCCTTAATTTCTTCGACTGAAGAAAGAATGACATGGATATTTTGGATGACATGGGGGTGAGTAAATTATCAGCAAAAGTTTTTTAAAAAGTGGACTACTCCTTTAAGGCCTTTTGGTGGAGAAGACCCAGTTACATTACACAGTTAAATATTATTACGATTTCAAATAACTGTTTTCGATTTGAATATATTTTAAAGTGTAATTTATTCCTGTGATGGCAAAGCGGAATTTTCAGCATCATTACTCCAGTCTTCAGTGTCACATGATCCTTCAGAAATCATTTTAATATGTTGATTTGTTGCTCAAGAAACATTTCTTAGTATTTTCAATGTTGAAAACAGTTGTGCTGCTTAATATTTACGCAGTGTATTTACATGTATGCTTTTGTTCAAACTGTCATTTGCACAGAGGAAAGCAAAGAAGATGCAAATTGTGTGCAGCAAGAGGACAAAAAAGTTGAGGAAAAGGTTGAGAACGAAAAAAGTCATGCATCATCATCATCTCTCCAGGCAGACAAAATCTCCCCTGATTATTTAATTCAGTTCGATGTCACACCAGCGTACGACATCCCCACTGACTTTAAACATCTACACAATGGTCTTCATTCAGACGGCATTAATACTAAGTTCTGCTCGATACTTTAGTCCAACATCACCAACTTTTAAGATTGAATTTCAAGCCTGCTGTTCAGAGAGGGCCAGTACCACAAATTAACAGCCAGAACCCAAAACAGGCATGCTCTGTGTAGTGTATAATGACTGTTTTTCACAACTCTTCAAGAAACACCAGGGGATTTCTGCTTTGTTGATACAGATTTATCATTTGGGAACAGCAAGTCTTCATGCTGATTCCCAGTGCTCATTTGCACCTGCTGGTTGTCCGCCTGGTGATGGCCGGCAGGACAACCTCCCCGCTGAGAAAGCTAATCTCCCTCTGGAGAAATTATTCACTTATTATAGACTGTTTTCATGTGGAAATCAGATGGCAAACACAGATGACCAGAGGTAGATAAACATACTGCTGCTGTAAAGGGATCTGCCGTCTGTTAGGTAACATGGGAACTAATTATTCAATGTCCTCCACTCTTTTTCTCTCAAATAAAAACATGACTGCATGAAAATGTTTCTTATGTATTATTAATTCTATTTGCCTTTGTGTTTGAGGAAAACATGATTACAGATAATATTTAAAAAAAAACAATTCATACTTATGAACTTTATCCACTTTACAATAAGGTACCATTTTGTTAACATTAATCAACTGAATTAATTAACATGTGAAAAAAAGACACTTATAGTTTGTTAATTTCGATATTTACAATAATTAAATAAAAAGTGGTATCTGTTCATATTATTTAATGGACCTGAGCTAACATGAACTAACAATGAACAGCTGTATTTTTCATTAACCAACATCAACAATGAATAATAAATACTGTAACATATGTATTGCTCTGTTAGTTAATGCTTTAACGTTAACGAATGGGACCTTATTGTAAAGTGTAACCAGACCCATTTATATTTTTGGAGATAAAACAATTAATAATCTTGCTAAATCTTTTTAATAATTTTACCAAACATTACAATAATTAATAGATCAAACTCCTCCATGCGAAGAATTAAGGCCAAAAAATTTTTTGGGGGGGAGGGGGATACTCTAGTGACATACAAAAATAAATAAATGTATTCTGCATCATAAACGAATGAACAACACTGCATGCCGAGTGAATAAAAAAAAACAAATTTTGAAGTTAATGTGAGCACATACGCACAACCCCTTGGCACAGTAACAAAAACCTTTTCAGCAAGGTTCCCATTTAACAAAGGCAACTGCACAACACATTAAAAATCCAGTACAAACATCTTCAACTCTTCACTGAAGGGATACAGTAATAATTATGTATCACAAAAACAGGAACATCTTAGCATCAAGGCAAACGAATTTCCTAAACCTGGAAGAGTATAAACATTCAAATCAGACTGTTTTCTTCATCATCTGTTTTTATAAAGTGCCGCCGAATTCTTCATCATCAAGAAATACAACACTAGAAGTAAAATCCATCTATACAATGCTGCAATCTTTGACTGCATAGCAGTACGTGTTTTCCTTTTATTCCCCATCTCATAATCTGTCTCGCGTGCTTCAGAGGGAAAGGTCAGATTCCGGAGTGTCAGTTTCCGACAGGAACTTTGTGCTCGTTCCAACCTCTTCGGGGATACTCGGAGTGGAGTCACCGTTGATGTTGGCTCTGTGAAACATCAAGCCTGTAAAAAACTTTTGTTTAGATTACTGCAGATCATTTTAGGGCTACAACAATAATTATTTATTAAGCAACAAAATTTGGAGCAAGCTAAACATTTAGGCGACTCAGACCTTGAATCTGATCTGTGTGTAGGTTCAATGGTGTGTGTGTATGTGTGAGACTCACGCTCCATATCCTCGGCCCCTCTGTCGCTGTGAGCTTCTGTATCGGAGCATGTCCGTGTCCGCCTCTGGGTGGACTTCTGCAATGCCATGCACTCTTTTGGCAAGCTCGACCTAGAAAGACAACAGCACCTGCATTTATAGCCACTCTGTAGTAATCTATAGTCACACTGTCTGGACTGAAAACAAGAAGTCTGTGTGTTTAGTAAACATTGTGTACCTTTCATAATTGTAGGTTCCGGGATGGCTGATCGACCGCTTCATCTACACAATAAGAATTAAAAAAAAAATAACAATCACATGCCAGACCAGTCGTGTTATGGTTAACTAAAATGGACTAACCAAAACTATTTCATTAACGGAAATAAAATAAAATACAAATATCACATGAAAACGAAAACTAGAAACATTCTCGTAGCATTCTCCTAGCTGAAATAAAATAAGCACAAAAATTACAAAAATAAAATAATTTCAAGTTAATAGAATATATACATATATTAAAATGAAAACTAAAAATATAACAATAAATGATAAATTAAAAAGATTGATAAATGCTATAATATATAAATAATACTAAAATAACTCTGTCATACATCTTCCCAATAAATGGATGAATAAAGCACATGCTCAAGACATATTTCACTCCAAAATTTAAAATTTAGTAATTTATTTTCCATGAACAAAATAAAACCTTTTTTAGTTGAGGCATATTTCCTTCCAGTTCCCATTACTGTGATGCTAAAAATTAAAAATCAATTATTAAATAGGCAAAGATTTAATTGTACGAGAAACTGTGCTTAATTTAAAGGCGCAGTAAGCAATTTCTGAAAATGCTGTGGAAAGTGGATAGGACCGAGCACAACAACCGACTTGTAGCCACGTGTCCACTCATGATGTAGGGTGAGAGAGAGTGAGCAAGAGGGATATTTGAAGGGATACTGTAAAAGGAGAGATGGCTGAGAGACATTACAAAAGAGAAAAGCTCATAAGAATAACATTGGGGAAAGAAGGGTTATGATCAGGCAAGAGCTTTAGGACCTGCGTTAATATTAGAGAAGCTTTCCAGCACTGGAGAGACCTAAGTGGAAAGCGGACGGCGAGGTTGTGTTATTTCAGCTCCATACGTGAGTAACATTGGTTTTGAGATATCAAACTATTGCTTGTACTTGTGTACTGTATGTTTATTTTTTGTTTGTCATCTTTGCTTTATTTTTCCCAAAGTTTTATTGTACATCGCTTAAGCTATGATAAAGAGACATCCACTTTTGCATTGCATGTTTGTGCATTTTGGGGGCGGAGAAATGAAGGGAGGTGTGTGTTTCTCAGAAATTGCTTACAGCACTTTAATTGATAAATGAACTTAACTGTCATGGAAATAATGCAAATGTAATGTAAAAAAAAAACAAGCTACATGTTTTTTATATTTTTTCCCATATAGATACTCTTTATATTTTTTCCCCTATTGATTTTGAGGTCAAATATGACCTAGAAATGATATTGCAAGATTCAACCAAATAACTTAATTCTCAAATAAAATAACCATTTTGCACAAAAATAGCAAAAGGAACTTTATCCAGGTAAAAAAAAAAATGAAGGTAAACTGTGTGTGGTTTGTGCTTGCGTCTTTACCCGAGACATCTGGACGGGAGAGGGGGACACGGGGGACATTATGGAATCAGATGGACTGGATTGCAACATGTCAGTCTGGAACTTGGAATTGGCGATTTTCATACATTCTTCCAGTGTTTTGATGAAGGTTTCACAGGTGGCACTCAGTAATGAGGATGCCTCATTACTTGTCTGGAAAATATAGCAGAAAATACAACCATTTGGTTTAAAAGGCTAGATTTCTATGATAACCTTTTTTTTATATGAGATCCACCTATCTGCAATAATTGCTGTGATTACTGAGGTTCGAATGAAAAAAAAAGCTGAGTGAGTGTCTAACCTCAGTGCTGGCCACAGTAGATTCTCCTTCCTGTTCCACAGACTCCTGAATAGTGTGCACCTGCTGCATTAGTAAGTCACAGTACAGACGCAGCTCCGACATCTTGGTTTTCAGTGATTCTGTGGTTTCTGTTAAATCTGCAAAACCCCATTAGGAGAGGAAGTGCAACTGTTAATGGTCCTTCTTATTTCTTAGCAGTTGGGATTACTGGTGTATAACCACGAAACATGAATTCAGTACATGAAAGCCTTTTGTCTCTGATCTGAATGTGTGTGTGTGTGTGTGTTTATTAAGGCAGATTTATACTTCTGCTAGAGCCTCTACGCTATAGACTACCTGTTGGTTTTCATTTATACTTCTGTGTAATCACGCGTTGACGCACTACGACGCAGAAGTATAAATATTTATTTAAATCATGTTTATTAATTATTATGATTTAAGTCTGATAAAATAACTGTTTTTATAATTGTAAGTAAATAACGACATATTCCACATTATAATGTAATAACGTTTTTTAACCAAATATTTAAAAATATAGATGATGAACATGACAATGAAAACGTTAGTTTATTTTAGTTACTATAAAGTGTTACCAATCATTTATTGTGACTTGAGTCTTTTGCTATGAAAAGGCATAAGGGAATAATAAAAGACCAATGATATGAAAAGATAAGAAAATGTTCAGGGAAGCCTACCCCTTTCTTTTTTGGTTCTAGTGTCAATGAGTCCAGCTTTGGAGCTCCCCAGAGCCACCAGCCACTTCTGTCTCTCCGCTGCATTTACAGCTTTCACGTAAAAATGCTGCTCTCCTGGTATGATCAGCTCCAGACGGGTGTTGTCCGTTGGGTGAACTGAAGTAAACATGAGGAAGTCAAAAAAATACATAAGAATAACCAGTTTATTTTCTCGTAAGGAATAGAAGGAAGATTTTGCTGATAAGACACACAATCATCTCACCTTTAATTTCACATACTGACATCTTAATACTGCCTTTGCTGCCTTTGCACACATCATCTTCTGAATCATAGTATGAAATAATGCCATTGTCCAGCACAAACCACCTTGGCTGCCATCCTTTCAAAAAACATTATCAAATAAAAAAATAAAAAAATTTAAATCAAACAAACATGCCATTTCTGGATATTCTAAACTTGAGCTTATATGACTATTCGTGTTACTCCATACAATCAGGTATCATACCATCACATGACAGGAAAAGAAAATTGACAAATGACATTCTTGGCATATTAGGCTCCTATAACTTAACATGGAGCTTTGACATTCAAAAACACCTTAAAGACACAGCGTATAAGAAAAGAAAAACGCAATATAACAAAGTTGCATATATCAGCAGCTCTCATCATCATACAAGCTGAGTACATCTTGTGCATACTTGCAGAGTCCTGTCTAACTGCAGCTCAAGTGTCCACAGTGCCATTCGCTTTTACCTGTCATATAGTTTGTCCATTTGTAAAGCACTCCTTCCATTATTCTCCAAGCAGAATACCCGGTGAAAAAAACTTTAAAGCAGCTTTAACAGACCTTGCACCAGGCAGCTGCTTGTTTGCCCCCTTTACAGGCTAATTAGCATGCTAGCATGCTCCAGGCTAACTCAGTGACCCCCATCTAAAATGGTAAATGTCGTCATTATGTCAAAAGTGCGGGCGGATGGTAAGGTAACGAGAACAATACACTTGTTTTCACGGTCATTTCTCTGAAGACAGCGCGCCGCACATGCTGTGAGATTCTACTAAAGGCAGACGGAGCAAGATTAGGGATGAGATCACTGTTTACAGACTAACCGGAAGAGGCGTTTTACTTAGAGATTCTTCGCCGTGTAGCCACTCCACTGTAAAATTGACAGACAGTGAACGCCACTCAAAAGCATAATTTCCTGCGAATTATTATTATTGAATATTTGTGACTATATTAGACAAAATATACAGATAAAGAAAAACATAGTAGTGCAGCTATGTTCTCATTAACTTTTCCTCACGATTGTTTAATATAATATATATGTGTGTTTATCTTATGTATACAGTCATAACTTAATATTTGCAATTATTTAAGTTACTATAAAAGAACATAAAATAATGTACCAATAAATATATAGGCTATAATCTAAATGTCGCAGCAAGTTACTGTGCTTGGCACAGCCAGTAACACGTGGCACCTCAACGCGGAAGTAAATCTAGAGCGGAAAGTTCTTGTCGGTTTAGAAACTTCTTGGTCACACATTTCAAGCGCCCAGCGTAAATAAGCTGATTAGTCGGGGGAGATGGCCGGAGAGACAGAAGATGAGATCCCTGGTAAAATATGATGTAGTAAATTAGTGGTCGACGTAAACAGTTTTGTTATTTGCAGTTGCTACACGCTTCTTTAGGCTTATTGTCTGTTTGTGATTAGCCTATAGGCTATAAATAAGACGGTGCTACATAGTGGAAGCGAATCATGTGTTATACTGGTATAAATATGTCTTACCTGCTTTAATGCCCTGCAAATTTTACATTTATCTGTGTTTATACACATAATTGTTCGTTGAGTTTTGGTTATTTATTTCATTGAATACTCTGTGCCGCTCTTTCATTGACTCCTGTGGCTTCCTGTCGTCAAGGCAACCACGCCATGTGGTCACGCCTCTCGCTCTCAATTCTGTAATATTTCTATAAAGTAAACAACTAATTTTAACCATCTGATTGTGTGTGTGTATATATATATACAGAGAAATAAAAACTTCGAATTAAAATCATACAAACTATTATTTGTTTACGACATAATATAGTGTAATTCAGCTTGTTTTTGATAACAGCAGTCATTTGAATAATTTAAGGCGTACTATGAAAATTGTCTTTTTGTTTTAGAAACCGGAGCTGTCTTCACTTTTGGAAAGAGTAAATTCGCAGACAATGCCCCCAGTAAATTCTGGTTAAAAAATGATGTACCTTTGAGAATTTCCTGTGGAGATGAGCACACTGCACTAGTAACAGGTATGATTTATGATGTTATTAGTGGATACATTGGTAAATAAAGTCTTGTTCTGTAATTGTTTGCATTCATCCTGTCACTATTCCTATTATGTTTAGAAAATGGGAAGCTGTTTATGTTTGGCAGCAATAACTGGGGACAGCTGGGCCTCGGTACAAAGACCACTGTGAATAAACCCACTTGTGTTAAAGGTACGACTTTCAGTGTCTGTGTTTTTCCACTTAATTGGGCTACTTTTACACCGTTGCCCCGGGTTGAAGCGACCCCTGGTAACTCAATGTATCAGTGCTGAGTGTTTTCTGCCATCCACAGCTGAAACATCACTTCAACACATTCTCCAATGCTCTCAGTCACATTTAGCTGTTTGGAAAATATATCATTAGTTTATCAGTAGAGTGACTTTGAATTATTCAGCAGTAATATATAGTCTGACACACACAATTACATGTTTGTAAGTAGCTGTAAGAAAAAGGAGATTTTTTCAGGACAAAGCCATAGATTGTCTTAATCCCAATCTGGAGTGGTCCCTAATCTGCATTAATCTGGAAAGCAGAGGGGAAGTGTGTGCAGGAGTGCTACATTTTAACAAATTAGCTTGATACATTAATATTCATATAAATAATAAACACGTTTCTGACGTGCAATGACCATATTTGTTTCTTAAAGCCCTAAAATCTGAACGCGTGAAGCTCGCAGCCTGTGGAAGAACTCACTCACTTGTTTATACATGTAAGTTTATTCATCATATTTGCTTTATGTTTTTTGCTTTATGTCTAGTAAATCAATCCTTTTTTTTTTTTTTTTTGGAAAAAAGGTAACAGATTTGTTTTCCTTCATTTTCTGTTACGCTAATTATTCACATATTCTTATTTATTTTACTTATTCCATTAGTAAAGCCAGAAATTGCCATGCCAAACCACTGAAACAAACAGCAATGTCAAAATTTTGGGGACAATAAGATATTTTTTTATGTTTTTGAACATTAAAATTGTGATATATTATTTTAGTTCAAAATATTATTTTTCTATTTTAATATATTTGAAAAATTTACATTTGTTCCTATATTTTTAGAATCATTACTACAGTCTTCAGAGTCACTGACCCCAAATGTTTTGATCACACTGTAGATAACTATTTGCAACATTATAGATTCATCTTCAATTAAAAAACTTGTTTTCTTTGCTGAGCAGCCCGCGGTAACCTGTATGCCTCTGGAGGGAATAATGAAGGACAGCTTGGTCTTGGTGACTGCGATGACAGAGCCTCCTTCCACCTGGTGGACTTCTTCAGCAAACATGGGCCAATCAAAATGCTCGCTGCTGGTTCCAATACATCTGCTGTCCTGACGGGTAAGAGTTCTGTTCCATCTGTCTGTAACGGCAAATATGACATACATAACATGTAATTGCAAATATTACCAGTTATGTAACAAAATCTCTGCGTCATCTCAGAGGATGGCAGGCTCTATATGTGGGGCGATAACTCTGAGGGTCAGATTGGGTTAGGAAAGGAGAGTAACGCACTCACTCCTCGGGAGGTTTCTGTGGGGAAGCGAGTGTCCTGGGTCTCCTGTGGATATTATCATTCTGCCTTTGTTACCGGTATGTATGCCACTGTAGACAGTATTACTTCATGTCACCACGGCCAATTATACCAAAATATTTTGGGTTAAATACATAATGACTCTATGCTCAACATTCACATGTTTTAGTTAATTATGTAAATTTATATATTTCTATATATAATATAATATTTATATTAATATTATACTATTTTACTCATAAATAGTAAAGAGTTTGCTTTTAAGTTTTCACTCAAAATTTTACGGTCAATTTTAAGGTTTAAGGACATGTTTTTAAGGAAAAAGAAAAGTACTTTTATTCAGCAAGGATGCAATAAACTGCTGTTCTTTTCAACTTTCTAAAACATATCAGCATATTAGAATGATTTCTGAATGACCATTTGACACTGAAGACTAGTGTAATGATAGAGTAATGATGCTGAAAATCACAGGAATAATTATATATGAAAATATATTAAAAAAGAAAACTCATCAAGTAAGTGATTATGAAATATAAAAAAAATAAAAAAATAAATCTTACCCATTTTTATTACTGTGAATTATGCTAGTTAGTTACATATAATAATGGTTTTACAATAAATTACATTAATAATTTCAAATCAATTTAAAATAATGGCATAATATTACAATTATTTTATAAATAATACTTGATATATTTAATAAATTATATTAATTTAAAAAAATGTTAGCCTAATTTTAAATCCCACTTTTTGATGTGAATTTATGATGACTTTCCTACTTCCTCTCCATGATCTTTAGAGCATGGTGTGGTGGCATTGAATTCATAAAATGTTCATCATTTGACCTTCTATGAAGGCTGGATTGTTGCTAGGTGATGCTTGTTTCATTTGTTGCAGTGGATGGGGCCTTGTTCACATTCGGAGAAAAAGACAGTGGAAAGCTCGGCTTGTCCACAGAGAAGCTGGCCAATCATAAAGTGCCTCAACAGGTGACCGGCATCTCTGATAAGGTGGTAAAGGTGTCCTGTGGAGGAGGGCACACGGTGGCGCTTACTGGTAGGAGAACATCTTTTTCTTTGTGGTTGTTGTTTTTTGTCTATGTTTGTTCTTTGTGAAGACTAAATATTACACATGTCTGGTAAATGCAGAGCACAAGGTGTATTCGTTTGGCCTGGGTCAGTTTGGACAGCTTGGCCACGGCACATTCATATTTGAGTCTCGTTTACCCAGAGTGGTTGAGCATTTCAGGAGGGGCAGAGTTAAACATGTGGAGTGTGGAGAGAACCATACAGCGTTGATTACTGGTAAAACACCTGACTATATGTGTTGTGAGATAATTTCCTCTTTGTGTCTTTCCTATAAAATATATACGAATCTGTTTGTATATGTGCTGGTTTCAGACAGTGGCCTTTTGTACACGTTTGGGGATGGTCGGCATGGAAAACTGGGACTTGGAGAAGAAAACTTCACCAACCAGTTTAGACCGACCCTGTGTACGAGATTCCTCAACTGCCATGTAAATTCTGTACGTATTACTGCCCATGTACTGTTTATGACACAATATATAATACAGTTTTCTATCAGGTATATACTGTACATTTTCTGCTTTGAAATTGTTTGACCAATATAAATTTCATTACCCTGTTTCATTTACCCATTTTCTTTTGAAACAGGAAGGTCTGGACATATCAAAGTACTTGCCCTTTTTTATTGCTTTCATTGTCTAATTTTATTTCTAATAATAGAAAGAACATTTTTATTTATTTGTTTTATTTTTATTGCAAAAAAAAAAAAGTTTTTCCTCCTGAGCATACATATTTTGGTAAATTTTTACAACAAATAAAAACTTTGGGGTCAGAAAAAAAAAAAAATATATATATATATATATATATATATACTGTGAAGTACTTTGGTAGGCCTAGGCCTTGGAAATGTGCTATACAAATAAACACGACATTGACATTGACATTGACATATATATATATAGTATATCAGCAAGAATCCCTTGATCAAAAGTGTTAATAAATACTTACAAAAAATAGTTCAAATAATGCAGATAATAATTAGAAATATGAATCAACATATTATAATGATTTCTGAAGGATCATGTGACTGAAGACTGGAGCTGCTGAAAATTCAGCTTTGCCATTACAACAATAAATTCGATTTTAGAATATATTGTAATATAAAACAGTTATTTTAAATTGTAATAATATTTTACAATATTTGTAATGTTTTTTTTATAAAAACAATATTTCCTTGGTGAGCATAATATATATATATATTTTTTTTATTTTTTTTTATTTATTTCTAAATGTATTGACTAAAAACCACAACATTCTATTTTGATTTCATGGCATCTGTAAACAGTGTGTGTGCTTTCAGGTTACTTGTGGTGGGTGTCACATGCTTGTGTTGGCAAAGCCCAGGGCTGAAAGGTCGGAGGATTTGATCCTGGAGGAGGATGACGTCACAGAGGACTACTTTGAAAAGTCCTGTACTGAACTACTGGGGGACACCCTAAACAGGAGTCTCTCGGCTCGGGTCAGACGCAGAGAACGGGTTGGTCAATCCTAATGGATCAAAATTAGTGCAACTGATTATCAGTTGAACTAGTGGAGGTGGAATTCAAGAGTGAATGAATAATATGAATAAATACTGATGAATAATAAAATTTTTTGGCCAGGTTTAGTCTAATATACTGTATTACCTAAACAATTATATAAACTTATTAAATGTGGATGCAATGTGTGTTGCTTTTCTTCTGCAGGAGCGTTCACCAGATCAGTTTGGACAAATGTTTCGAACACTCCCAGTTCTGGGTGGAAATCATCTCAGTGCATCTCTATCTGTTCCCACCCAGATCCGTCACTCCCAAAGTAACCAACCTGGAAAGATCCCTCACAACAGCCTTAAAAGTAACTGCCTTGTCAAAAAAATGAAGTATTAAACATAATTATGTTTTTTTTTTTCTCAAATCACAGGAAAACAAGTTCCTCATTCACAAATGCTACTGCCAATTATAAAAAGACATCATTCAATCAAAAAGCACACATTTATTTTCATTTACACTACTGTTAAAAAGTTTAGAATCAGTATGATTAAATAAATTAATACTTTTATTCAGCAAAGAAAAAATTTAATTGATCTTACGTGTCAGTAAAGACTTTTACATTATTACAAAAGATTTCTATTTTTACAAATGCGGTTATTTTGAACTTTCTATTCAGAATCCTTAAGCAGTTCAACTGATTTCAACATTAATAATTTGATTTCAACATTAATAATAATAATAAATGATTCTTAAGCAGCAAATGAGCTTATTAGAATGTTTTCTGATTGATCATGTGACACTGAAGGCTGGAGATATGATGCTGCAAATCCAGCTTTGCCATTACAGGAAATTCACTTCTTTTAAATTGTAATAATACTTCACAATTTGACTGTTTTACTGTATTAAATAAATGCAGCCTTGGTGAGGCATCTTTCGAAAGCATTTTAAAGATCTAAGTAACCAATACCAAACTTTTGAACTGTAGTGTATATTATGCTCAGGTTTTTATGGATTCTCTCTCTCTCTCTCTCTCTCTCTCTCTCTCTCTCTCTCTCTCTCTCTCTCTCTCTCTCTCTCTCTCTCTCTCTCTCTCTCTCTCTCTCTTGATCTCTTGATAAGGCCCTGGAAAGAGAGAGAAATCTCTCGATGACAGAAGCAATGTGGAGGATAGCGAGAGCGTAAAAGACCTTGGAGAAACCACTGACTTATTAAACCTGGTAGGAGAAGCACACCATCACTTAAGAAAGAGGCATGCAAGCTTTTATAATATCTATAGAAAATGCGTAGGAGTAGACATTTAATTATTTGATTGAAATCCACTTTTAAAAGCAAAAATAACACAGACTACTGTAAATACAGGTTACATTTGGTACTTGTCTTGGTTTGCCATTTATTGTAAAATCTGGGTCATGTAGAAAAACCTGTTGGTATAAAATCTTCTAAGACTAATGCAAAAGTTTCTTTGTTTTCAGACTCACATAATTAAGTTGGACCCTAGCGATAAGACCCTCACATTGTCTCCTATGGAGAAGGTAAGAGCTCACCTGGGTTGTTGTCCAAGAAATTAGCTATTTATATGGCCCAACAAAGATTGTGGAGAAATTTTTTTTTATTTTTTTCACTCATTTAGTCCTCCCCCTTATGCTTGTGTTCTCTGTCTTCTCGTCATTGATTCATCCTCATTTGCTTTGCAGCCTTAAAGCTCATTCTGCTCTCGTTCAGCCTGCTCTGCATGTTCATTTATTTCTCTAACACTTTCTTCTTTTTATCCTCTGCTTCCTGGAATAGAAGAAGGTTAAGGTTGTGAAAGAGCACGGTAAGGAGAAGGGAAAGCATAGTGATGGCCACGCCCCTTATAGTAAGAGGGCGGAGCTTTCAGCTCGCAAAGCTCTTCCCACTGAATTACTTAGAAGCTCAAGTGGTAGTTCAGTGGTCGGGGACAGTCTTGGGTCAGGGACGCCCCAGAAGTGCCCTAAGAGACATGGTCATGATAAGGAAAATGTACTTATCGCTTTGGAGAACAGAAAGCCTGCATATCACCAAGCTGGTGGAAGTAACACAGACATAAGCAGAGCTGGATCCAAATCCTCCCTGCCCAAGCACACAGAATTGATGAAGTCAAGGGAAAAAGTTAAAAAAGAATCAACTGGAAAAGCCAAACCAAATCAAGAGGCCGAAAGCAAGAAGGTTCCTCAAAAATCAAAAGGAAGTACAAAACCAAACCAAGAGGGAATAGGTAAAGCAAAACCCAAAGATCGTTCATTGGAAGTTAGAAGCCAGCCTCAAAAAGTTGTGGGGAAAGAAAAGGAAGTAAAAATGAAACCCATAATTGTTGTTGAACATCATCTAGAACAGACCACACATAAGGACCAAGACCCAACAGGTAAGAAGATCTCAAAAGATGATTTACCAAAAGCTCAAAGGGTGAAAGGTGAAAAAAATGCTGCTAAGACAGAAAACAAAACTTTTGTCCCACAGAGTAAAAAGTCAGATTCAAAAAAAGACTCAAAAAGTAGCAAGACAATACAAGAGATCTCCACAACTTCACAACAATCTTCATCCCAAGAAGATGTTTCTACAAAGAAGACAACGAAACCAAGAGCAGAACAAAGCCAATTTCTAGTAGAAGACAAGTTGAAAAGTACAAAAAAGGGGCCTACCATTGTCTCCAAAGCTGCCTCCAAATCTGAATCGGCGTCAGAATCTGAGGAAATTAAGGAAAATCCTCTCATCAAGGTGAAATCTTTTCTCCAAGATGTGGGAATGGGAAGTTCTGCTGGTTTACTTGGAGCATCAGCAGTCAGTCAGTTCCTTTCCCAGTCCACACCACAAAATATACCAAAACCTCCTTCAAAACAAAGAACTCTATCTGATGTTTCGTCCCTGAGCGAGTCCGATGAGGTTTCGAGACAGGAGGAGACTAGAGAAGCCAAGAGGACGGCTGTCACCATCAATATGAAGACGGAATCAGGAACTTCAGATTTGGATTTGGAAAGAAGCAGCATTGAGTCCAAAACCCAGGCTCATTCTGAAGTGGGAACATTTAGAAGAAGCGAGGAGGAATCAGAAGAGGAGGAAAGCAAGGGGTTGGTGAACAGAAGGGATGAGAGTGAGGAAGTGGATGACGGTGAGGAGGAAAGTGAGGGCAAGACCCTTGACAAGAGAGCAGACGATGATGATTCTGAGGTTAACGGCGATACAACGATCAAAGGTTCTAGTGAGGATGAGGAAAGTGAGGGCAAGACCCTTAATAAGGTAGCAGGCGATGATGATTCTGAGGTTGACGCCGATACAACGATGAAAGGTTCTAGTGAGGATGAGGAAAGTGAGAGCAAGACCCTTGACAAGGTTGCAGACGATGATGATTCTGAGATTGACGGTGATGCAACGATCAAAGGTTCTAGTGAGGACGAGGAAAGCGAGGAAGAGGAGGATAAAAGTAAAAGTGAGGCAACTGAGGATGTAGAGAGTGAGGCTGAGGAAGGGGAGAGTGATACAATGGAAGACAAGGAAGAAGAAACAAGCGAGATAAGTAGAAAAAGTGAAGAGGAGAGTGGAGATGAAGAGGACGAAAGCAAAACAAGCAAAGAGGAAGAGACAGAGAGCAAAAATGAGAGCTCAAAGGAAGAATCAGAAGAAGAGAATGAAGAGTCAGAGGTGAAAGATAGTGAAGACGAGGAAGAAAATGATGTGGAAAGTGACAGTGCAGAGGAGGATAGTGCCGAGGAAGATGGAGATAGTGAAAAGACTAGTGAAGAAAAGGAAGATTCGGAAAAGCTGGAGAGCGAGTCTGAAGATGAAGGGGATGAAGATGGTGAAAAGACAAGTGAAGAAGAGGAGGACGATTCAGAAAAGCAGGAAAGTGAGACTGAAGATGATGATGAAGGGGAGAGTGAGAGTGAAGCAGAGGAGGAGAGTGAGAAAGTTCAAGTTGGTGAGGAAGAGAGTGAAAGCAATGAAGAGGAAGCAATGAGTCAGAATGATGAGGAAGAGGAAGAGAGAGAAAATGAAGAGGAAGAAGAGCGGGAGAGCAATGATGAAGAAGAAGGAGAGGAAGAGGAAGAAGAGCAGGAGAGTGAAGAGGAAGAAGAGCAGGAGAGCGAAGACGAAGAAGAACAGGAGAACAAAGATGAAGAGGAAGAAGGGCAGGAGAGTGAAGAGGAAGAAGAGCAGGAGAGTGAAGAGGAAGAAGAGCAGGAGAGTGAAGAGGAAGAAGAGCAGGAAAGTGAAGAGGAAGAAGATCAGGAGAGCAAAGACGAAGAGGAAGAAGAGCAGGAGAACAATGATGAAGAGGAAGAAGAGCAGGAGAGCAAAGATGGAGAGGAAGAAGGCAATGAAGAAGCAGAAGAGGAAGAGTCTGAAGAAAAAGAGGAGGCAGAAGAAGCAGAGGATGAGGAGGGAGAAGAGGAGGAAGAAGAACAAGAGGAGGAGGAGGAAGAAAAAGCCAAAGCCAAAAGAAAACGTGAAAAAGCCTCTGAATCCACCAAACAAAAGTCAGGTGTGAAAACAACAAAACAGCCGACAAAAGCCAAACAGGCCCGAGCACAACGCCAGCAGTCAGACGACGAGTCCCAGGAGTCTCAGCAGTTCTGGGATGATGTTCTTCCTCAATACCTCAATTTAAAATAATTCATCAACCTCTATCTGCTTTTACTGAGTATTATGTAATGCCTTTTCTTGCTTCTTGCTTTTGTGATATACATTTTAAATATTCTTATTTCCCCATGGCATTTTTATTAAACATCTTGCTTTACGTTTTTTTTTTTTCTATTTATTTATTTATGTTTTCATAAGTAATGATATGCTAATGCAGTAATGAAGACCTCATGATGTGCCTTAGTACATAAGTATGTGGTGGACAGCCATGTTCGTTTACTAACAAGTGTGCTTGATTTGCCAATGACCTTGAATCAGCACTATCAGTGACTTCAAATTCCCACAAATACAAACAGGGCACATTTAAAGATGCCTTTAAGTCAGAACTCTTACAAAAATGAAAATGTAAAGTAAAATGGCAGCTCATGACTGTAAAATATTTGGACATTTTATATCATTAAGTAGCATTTAGTTCAAATGTTGCACTTGTGCTTGTTCTGTGAGTTTTTTGTTACATTTAATAGCCAATAAACTTTTCATTTATTTATAACTATTTGCATGTGTTTTAAAATGAATACCTGTTTTTTATACTTGTTTTCCAATTTAGTATTTAGTATGTATATATAAAAAGCACTGATTTTCCAAACTGTGACTTTTAAAGCTAACATTTTGTATGCTTTACATAAAGAAAACGACGTGATATAAATCTATCATGCTGTACTAGAGAGTTTCAGCAGCATAATAAGCCAATTTTAATTTTAAGCAAATAAAGAAAGCCATTTAAGATATCTCCAAATTCAAAGCAGTTGCAATCAGGCAGAAAACAGAAAATCCTTCATTGGACAGGTGAGGCTGGCTTTATATTGCACTCCCTCTCTCTGTAGACTTGGTCCTTTTCTAGTCCTCCTAAACAGATCCCTAGTCATGTACCCACCTACTTGTGTTTCTTTATACATGTAGTTTGTTAGTTCATTTTCATTGTAAAATGAAAAAGACTACCTGACTCACATTGAACCCTCTCCCGCCATTCTAGTTTCTTCAACCCTCGTTTTGTGTTTCACGGTCACTCATTCCAGTCACTGATTGTCTTTTCTCACTTTTTGCACAACCACCACCGATCTCTCCAGCTCCGGACGGATGAGATCAATGGAAAGATGGAGGGAGAAGATGAGGAGGAAGAATATTTAGATGATGATGAAGAAGAAGAGGATGAGGAGGAGGAAGATGAGGAAGAGCATCCAGAGGAAAAAGAAGGGGAAAAGTGTGAGGAGAAGAAAGATGTCCTAGACGAGAAGAGAAAAGAGACCGAGGAGCAGGAGGAAAGCACAACAGAGCCAGACATACAGGTGCCCTGAAAGCTCATTTAGACTAATTCAGTACGAACACACTGCTTTAGCGTGGCTCTATTGCTTTGATTTGTTTGTGTGATGTGATTTTCTTATTCGTACAGAAAAGGCAGATTATAAAAGAGGCATCCGTCCCTGATGGGCTGATAAAAGGTGAGTTTTTTTCTTTTCAGCACCCTTTCATATTCCCATACAGACCCCAGAATAAAAATATCAAAAAAGGTTGCAACTGTTCTTTCACAATTGCCAGTTTATATCCCACAATTCCGACCTTTTTCTCAAATTATAAATTTAGATCTTGACGTTCAGAGTTTTTTTCTCTGAATTCTGTATTTAAAAAACAACATAAAAGATATAAAGATGTAAACTCTCAATTCTAAGGGGGAAAAATCCCAATGTACAATTGCAAGGACAAATGTCCGAATTGTGAGATTAAAAATTCACAATGACCTTTTTTTTATATTATTATTTATATTATTACTCCTTTGCACGCTTCTTTTCCTTGTGTCTTAGCTCCACCCCCTCAGGATGCAAGGGAAGGATACACCTGTGTATCTTCGCTCATGACTCCTCAGGAAGCTTCCTCGCTCCTCATCCTTCGCCTTCTCACAGTGCAGCGAGATTTGAGATACCCGTCTAGAAGGCTGAGTTCAGTCAGTTTCCAGGTCACGAGATGGAGGACGGAGGAGCGAGGAAACGAGGAAGCATCAATTCGAGTATTGAGAAGCACCTTTAAACTATTTAAATGAAAGGGATGAGCCCTTTGATATACCAGTCATCTTTATGGTTCAGTATGTCCATGATTAAGTAGAAAGTGATTGCCCTGTACTATAATATAACTTGGCGAACATAAATGAAATGTATTGATTTTAAGCAGCTTTTTTCTGTCTTTCTCTTTTGTTGTTGTTGTGAATTCTGTAGATTCTGATCCTGCGACCCTTATAAAGGAGGAGACACAGTCGGAGAGGAATGGAGTTTCAGAAGACAAACCTAAAACTCGTTTCGGCTCTAGAAACAGGGTATTTAACCACTCGAACCTTTTAATCTTCATAATAAACACCTCACAATCATGCATAACACTCGAACAACAGCATAGCATAAAATATTTGCACATCAGAGTTTAACCTTTGTTTGATCAGTTTCTTCTTTCCTACCTTCAGCTTTCTCTTTTCAAGAGATCTTCCACCAAAGGGAATCGAGCAGAGAGCAGCGCTTCAGGCAAACCGGCAGATGATGGTCCACCTCAGATTTTAGAGACTCGAGGACCAGAGAGTTCTAGCAGTCGAACACAGATCGGAGACCCAACCACTGCATCCAGTCGATCACCTTCAGCCACTTGCAATCTGCTTTGACACCTTTGAGCTGGGTTTGACATGCTGTTTATGCTGAACCATCTTCTGAATTGAAAAAAGAGACTGGAACAAAAACAGGAAGTAGAATTGAAATTTAACAAAGCAACATCCTGTTGGTGTTGGTGGTGTTAATGTTACAGTGCCTTGTGCTGCAAAGCAGACCACAGATTATTTCCAGCTTTAACTGAAAACTGAGTTAGGGAGTCTAATTTTAATTTAAGTATAGTTGTGAGCTATAATGGTTTTTTTTTTTTTTTATATTTTTCCTTTATATGTTTGCAGTGTCTGATTTATACAACTTTATTCTTAAAGTCATTACTGGGGAGTAAATTTACCAACATGTGCCGTATATCTAGAAATATAATATATATGTATGTGTGTTTTTATAACTATTTATTTACATTTGATGAAAGACTTATAAAGCACCTGTGCACTTTATATATTTAAAATTTCAGGGTACTGTGACAATTTTTTTGTCCATTTTTGTGAGAATCGTCTAATAACCTTTGTATTTGATGTGATACAAGTAAACATCAACTTATAACTGTCTCTCTTCCTTGTTGATATATATACAGTAGCGGTCAAATGTTTTTGAAAGTCTTCACAATCTCACGATGGCTGCATTTGTTTATTTATTTTTTTAATCAAAAATACAGTAAAAACACATTATATTTTTATTAAAGCTGTTTTCAACATTGCTAATAAGAAGAAATTACCTTAGATGTGACACTGAAAATTCAGCTTTGCCATCAGACACATGAATAAATTACATTTTAAAATATATTACAACAGAAACCAGTTCATTTAAATTGTAATGATATTTCACAATATTACTGTTTTTATTGTATTTATGGTCGAATAAATATAAACAGAATCAGATAGATAGATCGATCGATCGATCATGGATGGACATGTTGAGTCGGAGAGCGACTGTAGGTGGCAGCACTCAATCGCCTTTATGTTGCTAACATCAGCTTTTCTTGTCAGAGAGAAAAGCTACAATCATCTGAACAGAGTTTGTTGTCCAGACTCCAGATTTTTGTTTTTAAAACTGATAAGATGGAGGAGTATCATTCTGGAGATGAAGTAGGTGTTATATAAGCATTTTATTATTATTTTTATAAGCTTTCAAAGCTGGTAAATAGTAACGTTAACGTTAGATTGGCTTTTACAGCTAGCCTGCTAACCGCTCCATCCGGATAGAAACAAACATAATATCACCTCATCATCCTTTAACGCTCATATTTTGACGTCATTACATCTTTTACATATACACAGATCACTAAACGTTCATTTCGATGTATAATTTACATCTTTTTGTTGTACGTTTCTTATGGAAAATGATCCAGGGTGTGGCCAAATCATAACGTCAGCTTGAATCATAAAGGAAAACCGTTGAAATATCAACATTTATGTATTCATAAACTTTTTTTTTTTTTTTACATTTTGAGATTTTTTCCCCCTAACATATATGTCTAAAATGTACATTTTGGTCACTAAATATAATGTTGTAGATACATCTTTAAACCAGTTTGACTGTGTTCTTCTCTTTTCACCTTTCAAAACCTCTAATTTCAGATGTCTTTCAGCCCAGATGAAGCAAGTAATGTTGTTAAGGAGGTAATGTTCACTGTCAAAAACATTAAGCATCCTAGTGTGGTGTAGCCTATCTCACTGAATGAATAATGAATTGCATTGTTGTTAGTCTCATGTCTAACTCATGCCTGCAGGATTAATGCTAGCCTATTTATTTGAGTGCAAGTCTGCTCCATTAACTCTCTCTCTCTCTCTCTCTCTCTCTCTGTGTGTGTGTGTGTTTGTATTTATCGGTCAGTGCATTGAGAGTATTATTGGAGGTGTGGACTACAGCCAGAACAAAGTGAACCAGTGGACAGCCAGCATAGTCGAACTCACTCTCACTCAGTTAGTGAAACAGGGGAAACCGTTCAAGTATATTGGTACGAGCCTTTCCGATTGAGTTCATCTTGTATACAAATATTTAATAGGTTATCGATCTGAAATCTGATAATATATTTATAAGGCTATACATCAGCTTTGCACAAAGCTGAAAGACATTATACAAAGTGCAGTTGTTGATTCTATATATTATGTATATATTTCAGTCAACTGTGCTGTGATGCAGAAAAGCGGTGCAGGTCTTCACACAGCCAACTCTTGTTATTGGGACACTACCACTGACGGTAAAGCTTTTAGTTCTTTAGAATCGCTTAGTGCTTTAATAGTGTTAGCTCATCCTGACCAAAAGGATATAGCAATTAATGGACCCTTTTCACAGGCTGACGATGCTTTTGCACAACTATCAACATAGCAAATCTTGTACAGTTTTGCATATTTTCTTTTAAAAAAACAACACAAATTTAAACGAATACAGAAATTATATTTGCTGTCTTCTCCCATTGACAGCTACAGAATTTTTTCCCAGCTATGACCATTCTGCTTCTTTGAACTCCAGAAATTTGTAAAGGGTCCATGTATTTGATATAAATATGTCCATTATATAGACCACATTGGCCTTCGCTCTTGATATTTCTCTGACAAATAAAGTTGAAGTAGATGCATTGAGTGCATATCATTAATTTGGTGAAGTATGTTTCTGTTGCTTCTTTGAATATTCAGTTAATATGTCCATGTTTTTATATTTAATTCTTGTCATTTTTTTATTAAATGTCATTGTATTTTATATAAAGACTTGCTTAATTTACATTTGTATAATGGGAAATGTAAATCTTTTTTATAATATTATTATTTTATTAAATTATTATTATTATTATTTTGAAGTTCTGCAGTGTTTTTACAGTTCAAATATTCCGTAGTCTCTAATGAAAAGTTTCAAATAATTTTAGATTAACTACTGCATGCAGAAGTTAACACCATTGAATTTCTAAATTTCATGTCAGCTACCCAAATATGTGTTCTTGTGTGTTATATTCATTGCATCTATAGTAAATTAAAGCATGGTGATCACTAATACTCATTTTAAAACCTGTATTTTGTCAAAAGTATGGCAATTATGTGGCACTATCACATGATTTTGCCAGATATGATTCAGATAAACTATATAAGATTAAGCATTTGTGCATCTGAGTTAATACTAGTATATGTGTGTGTGTTTTTTTCGCAGGAAGCTGCACAGTGAGGTGGGAGAACCGCACCATGTACTGTGTCGTCAGTGTGTTTGCAGTGGCTATTGCGCTATGAGCTGGAACCAGGGCTGAGATGTGACAGACACAGGCACAGATCGGGAAAGCTACCTTCGCTCTGACGATCATCATGACCATCATGTCTGTTATGAAGCCTTCAACACACCGGCTAAGACTTGTTCAAAACCATGTTCAACTTGTCTGTTTTACCTAATCTGCAAGTGCTTATCTACCACATTATACATGTACATTTCTTTTTTTTTTTGGACTTGCAAAGGTTACATGCACCTTTGCTCTGTATAGAATATGTTGATGTTTAATTATTAAAGTTTTCTGCTTTGGGTTTAATAACCCAGTTGAAGAAAATTGATATATCATGATGTTTGTCTTAATTAATTTTTTGTGAGGATTTGTGCCCAAAGACATTTTCACATCTGAAAATATAGGCTTTTAAACTCTGATAGAACCACATGCAAAATATTAGGGGAAACGCAAGGATGTCACTTCATGCCATAATATGTGTTTGATGTTATTTCTGGGAAATAAAACTGAGTTTTTCCACTTCTCCTAAGTTTGAAATCAGCAAGCACACAATAATTGTGTTGAAAGAGTTAAGTTAAAGATTAAGTAGGTTTAGTTTTAACACAAGTTCATCTATAAATATACAGAATTACAGAACATACATAATTGTTGCACAATGTCGAAAACGTTCAAACGGAAACCCACTATCTACGATATTAATATGAATAAAAAGGACATTGAATGGATGAAAATTGATTACCACCAAATTTCGCAACTCAAGATTTCATAGGGTTTATTTAACTTCCACTTAAGAAAGGGGAAGTATGTTTGGATAGCAGTGTAGTTCCACACACAAACGGTAAAATAACACTGATCTTTATAGTATATAAAAATCGATTATTTCTACATTATGCACAGCCCTAACATATCTAGACATAATGACAAAAACTTACAATGCAAAAAGTATATTCTTAACAATAATTACATTATTTTAAAACCTAAACCGTTTTAAACAACTAAGTGAAATACATTTTTACCAATTCAAGTAAGAATAAACATTCAAGATACAATCTTTGAAAACAAGTATTAAAGGGATAGTAAGTTCACTTTGAAATTAATTTTTTGATATGTTTTAGCTTACCTCGAGGGCATCCAAGATGTAGGTGTCTTTGTTTCCACAGTATTTTCAATTTTTTACATTTTTCGGTCAAACCGGTGTCAGTCATATAATGCAGTTTTAGGGGTTCCACCTCAAAGGGCATGCACAGAGAAGTCAAAATTAAACATGATTTATTGACTTGTAAATGTAAGTACACATTGATGGCCTAAGACACGGAACGAACGGATTGTGTGAGAAAACGAACAGTATTTATGTAGTTTTTACCTCTTGTTAACAGCCGTCGAACTAATCTGATTCTGAATCAGATGTCCAACTGAACCGAACTGAACCGTCTCCAGACGTTACGCCGGAAGTGATCTCTCGCGCGTCTAGCCGTCTACCTCACGCATTGTTTACACGGAGATTTCGGAAGTTTTACCTTTCACTAAACATATTTAAACAAACGGGAAATCGCAATGGAAGACGATTTCGATATATATAAATATGTTTAGTGGAAGGTAAAACTACATAAATAATGTTCGTTTTCTCACACAAACCGTTTCGTGTCTTAGGCCATCATTGTGTACATTCACGAGTCATTAAATCATGTTTAATTTTGACTTCTCTGTGCATGCTCTTTGAGGTGGACCCCCTAAAACTGCGTTATGACTGACAGACAACACCAGTTTGACCGAAAAATGTCAAAATTGAAAATGTTGTGGAAACAAAGACACATCTTGGATGCCCTTGAGGTAAGCTAAAACATATCAAAAATTAATTTCAAAGTGCAAAATATCCCTTTAATATTCTACAAAGTAATTTTTTTTTATATATATAAATATATATATAGTAGTCAACATTTGAAATGGATAATGGGTATTATTTAAAATTCCTGTATAACTTTAATAAAAGATTTTGATCCACTTCAAATGTTGACTACTGTACATGTATATATATATATATATATATATATATACATATTAGAAACAAGTCCAAAAAGACTTTAAGAATTCGTTCTTGCAGTGTATACATTGATTTAAAATGTATTAATCAGCATCCATAGTTTCTGATACACACGAGTTGTGCAAATGGTGGTGAAGCGCATCAGAAGTTTTCTTTGTTGAATATAAATTCAGCTCCAGATTCTGTGTGTGAATGACACTGCTTCCCCAGAGCTGTGGCCAGTGCCGTGGGACCACACAGGAAAACGCCAACTTTTGAACTGAGAGAAAGAAGAGAAAACCAATAATACTCAGCAAGTGTAGAAAGCCTTTAAAAAAGCATTTTTTCACTAAAGCAAGAAGTCCCAAGATTTAGAAGTTGGGTTTACGGTGAATTTAGGCACGACTGTTTTTACAATAGTTTACAATGGCTCAACCAAATATAACCAAGGACTGGAACGATCTGTTTTATAATGGTTTATTTAGGACACACTACATACCCTGGGTGTTGGGTAGCGATGGCACTGAACTCATTGTCCCAGTTGGGTTTACCATACCGCGTCTTCTGCTTAAGCCCAGTGATAGGATCATCCTCCGCCTCATATTGAACCCTAAGGTGGGCCGCCTTTAAACAGTAATCGAAATGACAATCAGAGGACTGTTTGTATTACAGTGAAGTTCAAAATGGATTACATTATCTGCCATTCAACAAGCACCATCTTTTCGCCCACCTCAGCGTCTTTCCAGCGTGTGAGATAGATGTTGTAACTGAGGAAATCGCTCATGTTTTTCTCCGTCATCTGTCTTTCCAAACTCTGCAGAAGGTCTGCGAACCATTCAAAGGCCTGTGTCTCCGGACACAGCCAATAAAAATAGATCTGTACAAGTCAAATGTCAGAACACTACTTTAGTAACCCTTGCAACCCAAATTGCTTATATTACTTGACTTCTATCAGACTAGTGGAAAGTGTGTATTTATTTTTTATTTATTTTATTGCATTATATTTTTGTCTATAGACTTCAATTGCAATTGCAAAACATCTTTACAATACATTTTACACTTTTATTCATATACTGTATATATATATATATATATATTATTCCTAAAGTATATTATATTTACTCATATATGTAAAATAAACGTGGCATCTGCAAACAAATGAAAACAAAGATGTATCATTCAAAGTTTGAACTGCTAAACTTTGCGCTGTTCATCACCTTTTTGGTGAAGACGTTTTGGTTCTCCTGGACGTGTTTGTACCAAACAGACTTCAGAACAGAAGCGAAAGGTGTCACACCAATACCGGCGCCAACCAGCATCACAACTTCATAACGAAAGACATCTTCGCTGGCCGTCCCGAATGGCCCATCCACAGCCATCCTACACAGAGAACACCAGAGAGCCATTATGCATGGCAAACTAGCAGACTGAACATTCTTTGCAAGACGTTTCACAGAAATAACTGAGCACTGCATTGTTCGTTATCATGTTGCACAATTTGCATTGTTCCAGTTCTGTACTGAAGGAGGAAGACATTAGGAAACACATGGGGAAAAACAGCAACAAAAATTCACTCATGTTGAAATCGCCATATTGCCTACCATCTTCTCAAATAAAAACCTGGTTTTCCCACACTTCTCTTTTTTGCAACTGTGATTGTACGCCCACATCCCCTTTTTCACACATGTATTTTCCAACTTTAAAAGTGAAACGCACTACTACTATTTAAAACACTGCATCTGTGTAATTAAAGTTTATGAGTTCCACAAGAAAAATGTGACATTAAGAAGATAGTTTACTTCGGTAGTGTCCAAGCATCCAGCACCACAGTCTTGTCCCCTCCACAAGCCGTATAAAGGGCTTGTGTCCAATCCCCAACAATTCGGATATGCACGCTAAGGTGGTCTTCCTCCGGGGCAGAGGTCAGGGTGAAGGGATGCCACTCCAACTGAGAGATCGACGGGCACTGGATGAAAACATACTGTCCGACCTCCATCTTGAAGCCCTTCTTCTTCATCTGCAGCTCGAGGGTTTTGGAGGGGTGCATCACTACCTGCAAAGTGGCATAATATGGTGAGAGGGGAAGAAATGGATTGGTTGCTATATAGTATATCAAGTACTATAAAATCAAGTTATATAAATAACTTGATTTCCTAACCTTGGTGATCACCACTTTCTGCTGTGAGCGATAGAAGCGCACCAGTCTCTCGCAGACGTATAGAAACATGGGGCCAACCACCCACTTCCATGTCTGTAAGAGGAAGTACATGTGTTTGAAATGCTGACAAGAAATATGTATTTATGTGCTTACATATGGTGATTATGGAAGCTCGTTTCCACCATGAAAAATGTTTTTTTAATTAGGACACACTTTACTAATTCGTTTCCTTGTTTTAGTTTAAATCATGCCCACAAACTACAAATTCGTTCTCACAATTTATTAATTTGTTCCCTCAATTTAGTCATTTGTGGCCATGTTGTACTAACTAATTCATTCCCTCGTTTTGATTTAACTCAAACAAGGGAACAAATTATAATGGCCACAATTTAATAAAACAAGGGAACAAATTATTATATCATGTGCATTATGTGGCAAAGCAAGGAAACAAATTATTATATTTTGCGCACAATAGAGTGCCGAAGTTATGACGTCACTTTGTAGGACAACTCGGATGGGTTCCCTCGATCGAAAAGTTATGCATTTTCCCCATAGACTTTTGGAAAATCGCAAAAAATAAGATCTGTGTTTAAAAAAGAGTTGTGACCCTTACACGTTTTGTCTATCAAGATAATCTTTACAAGTTAATCCAAAATGTACACATTTTGAAGCCTATATAAAGTTTAAAAAACACAAGCAGACACAATAAAGTTTAAAAAAAAACACAAGTAGGTTATAACTGGTGTTTTTTATGTCATAGATCAAAACGTGAAAATATTTAGAGGCTTTGTTTACCACAGACCTTATTTCAGGCGATTTAGGAAAAACCCATTCAAAAATCTAGATTTAGAGCGAGGGAACCGGAAGCGCTACAATGCTAACTCACTTCCGCGTTTTGACCTACAAATTGACGACATAACTTCGGCACTCTAATTCGTGGCCACGATACAAATATTTTTTCCTGCATGTCATGTGCAGTTTGAAAGAAGCCAGAATGGTGAGATGAAAAGTTGCAATAATATTTATAATTGCAAGTTTATATCTCCCAATTTGGACTTTTTATCTTGCAATTCTGAGTGGGAGATATAAACTAGCAATTGTGAGAAAAAAGAATTGTGAGATTAAAGGTAAAATTACCAGGATTTTTTTCCCCCCGTGGAAGAAACAAGCTTCCATAGATTATAGATTGTATTTGAGATTTATGATATACCATTGGAGGGTTCCCAGCAAAGACAGGTTCAGGGCAGTTGGTGCCATTTTGTCCCCAGGTCTCAAACTTGCTGTGACATTTAATAGGGTCGTGCACTTCTGTACTTTCAAGAGTCTGGCCTCGCACAATACGCCTACACAGACATACAGTTATTGCATAAATAATGCATGATATTTCTCCTGCTAGCATTATGTACCTGTCAACATGTACTGTATTATGACTGAGATGTGCCATCAATTTAAATGATGCTTCAATAACTGTAAGGCCAACCATGTGTTCACTGGCATGAATGAGCAGAAATGAGTTGGTGTTATTATTATCACTCTAACTAATAACACAAAGCAGCAGGCTCGCAAAAGTGTGGGACTGACAGCAACGGAGCAAGAATTACTCAACTTTATACTGTACAAAATAAAAGAAAAAGAGTAGCATCCAAAAATCTGGAGGATTTTGCACTGAATCTCCTCAGTGCTTAAATCACATATTTACATATTATTATATTCAGATCTAGTTTGTGTGCTTTTCATATTTTAAAATATATTGTTTAAAATATATATATCTAAAATGTAATTCATGCCTGTGATGGAAAACTACATTTTCAGCATCATTACTCCAGTCTTCAGTGTCACATAATCTGAAAACTTCACTCTAGATGTAGTATTGCATTTGTTTGTTAAAAACAGGATTATCTAACGTATCATATTGTGAGATTCAGATTTGGTTTAGATGAACAAAAAATAAAAATATTAATTAAATTAAACCCTCACCCAACTCCATGAAGCACCAAACCAATGAAAAAGACGATGAACAGGTGATGTGTGAACCAGAACACCTCGAAATATGACCTTCTGATGACCTCCATGGAGGAAGTGATGATGAGGATGAGGGCGAGGGTGATAACCACCCCCGTCAGTCCCGCTATAGATGTGAACATCACTATGGTTGGGTTCTGAGAAATCCAAAACACACACAAAAAATTACCATATAAAATGGCAAGAGAGTAGACGGCAAAAATGAGCATTGACTGATATACACTACTGTTCAATTTTTTTTCATTTTTTTTGTAAAAGGTTTTGTAAATGGTGTTTCAACATGGCACTATAAATGTTTGGTAACACTTTACTTGAAGGGGTGTGCATAAGACTAACATGACACCTTCATAACCATCACATGACATATGTTATTAATATGAAGGAAGTTTTATGCATGTTTGTGACAACTGCCATTAAGTGTCATTCGCTCAGTTATGACATTTTTAATGCATATATGAGACAGTTTGAAATCTCTTTGTTATGAGACCTTGACATAAACCTGTCTTTGTCAATGTCTTTGTCATGACAACTAAAAGTGGCATGACAGTCTTATGCACAACCCTTCAAGTAAAGTGTTACCAAATGTTTTTGTTATGATCATAAGCTTTTCATCCTCTCAAGTTATATTTCTGACTATTTGTCCACTGGGTCATCATTGCAACACTATGGCAACAGAATTTTAAAAAATCATGTGATCACACCATCGGCAGCAGCATGGTTCTGTGATGCACCCGTGGGTGGAAGTGGGAGGTATCCTACGGGCCTGAAGTCAGATCAGTTGGTGTTTCCTTGCGTAATGAGCAGGAAGCTGCTTCAGAATCAGTGTTTTAGAGGGAACCTCTGCTGACACTGAGAATGTGCAACTCTGAAATGAGTAAAAACCTTGCAAACTTGCTGGAAAGACTCACCGTGTCATTGGTTCTGATGGGGTTCAGATAGGATCTGTTGTCATTGTTGCCAATTTGAGAGAGCACGTAAGGCAGGTGACTGCTGTTGATCATAAGCTGGGAATCCATGAATCTCTCAAAGTTAAATAGGTGAGCTATGATGTGGATGGCTGGGGGAATATACAAGAAATCAGTGGGTTAATTATCTATAAAACATCATACATGCATACGCTGACTGTGCATATGACTTTTTTGAAGTTGTAAATAAAACAAAGACTATTGGGGTATGTTTTAAAAGTTTGGAATAATTAAGACTTTTTGAAAGACTTTTATTCGATAAAAAAATGCAGTAAAAACAGTAATATTGTAAAATAGTGTTACAACTGTTTCCTACTTGAATTACAGCTTTGCCAACTCTGGAATAAATCACATTTTTATATTCCCCAAAAAAAAAAAAAAAACAGTTATTTTAAATTATAATAAAATTTCACAATATTACTGTGTTTTAAACCAAATTAACTTCTTTAAAAAAAAAAACATTTTAAAAAAGAAAGAAGTAATTATTCCAACTTCTGACCCCATTTATTTACTGAGTGAAAATTGCTTCAACACCAAATTTAGATTTTAGGTTTAGTGGCATTTTAGAAAGATTTGAAAATCGTGAAGAGATTAGAAAAAGGATTTTAATGTGGAAACTCAGTGAAAGTGTCTTTCTTACACTACCTGTGTGGAAGGCAATCATGTAGGCCACCAGTTTGTGGAAAGTGAGGTTTCTGTCTAGCTGACGGGCTGCAGTGCGGCTACAGCACTGTGAACACACACACACACACACACACACATCATTTTCACTATCTGAAGTGGATAAGCCTTTCACTTTCGCTCTGTTGCTCCTCTCCTGACCTGTATGGAGCCGCGTAGGAATGAGAGCAGGTTTCTGCAGACGGGCAGCAGGATCAACATGCAGTTGAAATTCAGACATGCAGCTGGAGCTCTGGCCCAGGAAAGAGCATGCTGTGAGCACACACACACACACACACACACACGGAGAGAGAGAGGAACTTTCATTTCCTATTTTAAGCTCTGAACAACATATTTTCAGCATTCAAATTTAGTCCTTACAGATAAAATGTAAATGTAACATTTTACATATAAACATTGTATTCTTCCAGAAGTTCTGAGTAGAATCTAACAATACATTAGCATAGAAATTAAATTATAATATAGCTACAAACAATAAGTTTGCACAATGTAGTATAGTGACAATATAGTTGATTAAACTATATAACTATATAATTAACACTGGAGTGTCTTAACATTATATTTAACTACACAAATTACACAACATTCAATTCAAAAAAACATATTGGCGTCAATATAATAATTGGCATTAAGCTAATTATAAGATTACAACAATACATAAATTAACAAATTAAATATTTAAAATGTATAAATGATTTGTCACTTACCCCAAGTATGACTCTAGAATAGTAGTATCTGTCAATTAAAAATGCCATATAAAAATGTACAAAGAGAAACGCATTGATGCCGAGCCACACAAGCTGAAAAACAGAACGGAGAGCGTTTAAGAAATGTTGTGATTAAAAGTAATATTAATAATATCTAATAGTATAACAATAATAGTATCTGTTTTTCAGTATGTTTAACAAATAATTGTGCTAAAAGAAAACACACAAAAAACAAGTAATTAAAAACATGAAGAATCCAAATATTATAAAAATATGTTTAAAAAGTGAATTTAAATAAGAAACCAATCCTAAAATCCTAATTCCAATAGCTTACGATAACAAAAATGGATAGTCCTTCATTTGCAGCGAAGTTTCCCATGATGTTGAGATGTGTAGTAAGAGAGGATCAAGAGAGAACTTGAAGAAAGACACAAGAAAAATGGGGATTTGGTATATAAAGCATAAAGCAAGTCAGGAAATGTCATCACAAATCAGAAACCACCAAGCGAAGTTCCTCAACCCTAAGGGATGGATGATCAGGTGAACTCTCACTTCTCTTTCTGGTTTATAGTTCAGCCTGCATTTTACTCTTTAATATAATGTTAGTGTCAAAACTGTTATGGTTATATGATTTAAATCATTTTTCTACAATTGTTACAGTCTTTCGTTAAATTGGTTTTAATTGAATTGAACTTTGTCCCCACAGACAGATAGACAAAAAAAAATCAATAAACTGATGTCCTTTCAAGGACAAAATATCATTCTCCTTTATTTATTTTATTATGGGTTTAGCTGACAGTTGCCCATCTCAAAAGCAGTGATGTGATGTGCTATACAGTGCTTATAGACATGTTTTTGAGGGAGTTTCCAGATGCATCCCTGACTGCAGTCTTGCTAAATCAATTAACTCGTTCATTCAACACCCCACAGGGGGCAGTAAAGTTAATATACAATCATCTACTGCCCTCTATGCAAATAATGACATTTTATACTTTTTGTAGGAAAAAATAAGAACAATGTGCAAAAGGTCCCAGATGAGATGAGTTCAAAATAGGAGTGTAAACAAAGTAACAAAAAATCAATTAAATTATTCTTTGCAGGATTACGAAGGATTATGAAGGTGCTGGCCTGGTAACCCAACTGTAATCTTTACTATTCATAAATCCTTACAATCTGAAAGCATTTTAGGCAGTTACTTGAATTTAGGCCATATGTTGTTGTAAGATAGGTAACACAATCAGAATTAATTTAACAGTCTCACTATTTTTTGTTTTTTTAAGTTATATAATGATAACAATATTTGAAGCATAAAATGAGTATTAAGAAGTACTAATAATAAACCTGAGAGGTTGTCAAGAAAGCAATGCCCTTAAAGTGATGGAAAAAAAAAATCAACAAAAGCATAATCTTTTAAATAAATCTGCTGTAAATAATGCAGACACTGAGAGAGATTAGAAGCTATAACATTAATCAAACCGACACCGAACAAGGGACAGAGCGCTCCCACATCACATGACGAAAGCAGCGGTTTCATCGTATTAGGGATATTCACATGCACTTCAGTGGACCATGCTGGCTCATATGCTTTGTAAACAAAAAAAAAAGAAAATGTATATTCATCTGAAAGTTCAACAAACGTTGCCTCCATCGTTGCCTCCAGGCAGAAATCCATCATTTTAATTTCAGTTTTCCCTTTTTGATCCGTAAAGGGCACTTAATGACAATGTTTATTAAGGAATAGTTCACCCACAAATGAAAATTCTGTCATTATGTAGACTTTATCATTGATTTAATCATCAAAAGGTTTCTGTCCCTCTGTTGAAAGTCTAAATAACCAAAACTTAAAGGGTTAGTTCACCCAAAAATAAAAATTCTGTCAGTATTTACTCACCCTCATGTTGTTCCAAACCTCTATGTGTTTATTTGTTCTGCTGAACACAAAGGAAGATATTTGGAAGAATGTTTTAATCAAACAGATCTCATTCCCCATTGACTACCATAGTATGTATTTTTTTCCTACTATGGTAGTCAATGGGGAATGAGATCTGTTTGATTAAAACATTCTTCCAAATATCTTCCTTTGTGTTCAGCAGAACAAATAAACACATAGAGGTTTGGAACAACATGAGGGTGAGTAAATACTGACAGAATTTTCATTTTTGGGTGAACTATCCCTTTAAATGATCCAAAAAGGTCATAAAGGCATCATAAAAGAAATAAATCCATATCAATCAAAACATTTAATCAAAGTCTTGTGTAATAAAGATGTAAATAAAAGCGATTGTATCTCTTACAATGATCTTCACACACTGAACATATAAACACAGAAGCTTTGTACATGAATCACATGCTTCATACACTCCCAAGAACCAATGAGATTTCTTCTAACCATATGTGATGCGCTCTCTAACTGTGTTCAAATGTGAATAAACGCCTACATCATTTTAACAAGACCTGGATTAAACCACTCGATTCAAGTGGATTCGTTTTACGGCCATTTTGGATGTTCTATGTTTTGGTTAGAAGAAGGACAGAAACCTCTCAGGTTTCATTATATATATATATATATATATATATATATATATATCAGGAGAGTATATGATGACACAATTGAAATTTTTGGGTGAACTATCCCTTTAAGTTGTGCTTTTCTCACACGGCGCCGCACAAACTCTGCCCGATGTCCCGTTTGGTAACGCAGGGTGAATCGTCTCCATTGTCTTTCCCTGGTGGTTTGATCCTTATGGAGCCCGGCTGGGGAAGAGTCCCACGTAGCAGGCAGAGAGATCCACAGCACTCCCAAAAGCCCTGGGCTGGACTGGATGAGAACAGTTGCCTGCAAGGGTGGCAGAACTGGTAAAAGAGTAACATAAAAAACACAGCTGTGGCGTAACCCAACAACAGCAGTACTTCTAACACGGGAGCATCCACCCATTGGTAGAACTCAGTCCGGTGGACGTACCACATCAAAGTCAGCCCCGTGTTCTCGACAAAACGGAGGGAATAATACACTGCCACCCGCCTCCACGCCTGACCCTTATCGATCAAGTCGGGGTCGTCCAATCTGAGCTGAACAGCGGACCAGCAGAACACGTTGATGCCAGCGTACAGGAAGGTCAGCATGCAGAGGACGATAGTGGTCCCCACACGCGTCAACGTCTTCTCGATGTTCTCTGGGAACGGAGAGCGGCTGCTCCAGAAGAGAACCCACGGACGAAGAAAGAACAGGACGAAGTTGACCGATACTACCGGAAGCACCCACACCTTCAACACTGAGCTGAAGAGGACCAGCACGGTCACGCGCGTGGCGATCTCGAACCCTCGCCACAGGAACACGCACAGGTACGTCAACGGACGCACGGACACTTCGTAATCATCGTAGCGTATCTTTATGGCGAGGATATTGCAGCGTAGGGCTCCATATACAATTGAGAGAAGGGAAATGACCATCAATGTACCTGGTAGGGAGAGGAAAGTAAAAAACATAATCACATAAAATTCAGCAAAAACATAATGTGTGGTTAAAATTAGAAATTGAGCAAAGACCTTGTGTTAGATATGTGGATAGGGAATAAAATAAAATAAAATAAAATGTGAATAGGAAATAAACCACTCTACCATGTAGGGAGGTAAAATAAAATAAAATAAAATAAAATAATGAATGCATAAATAAATACAATCAACAGAAAATAAATTTAAAAAATAAATACAAAAAATAAAATTCATAACTGAAATAAAAGTAAAAAATAACAATAGACTATAAATATATAAATAAAATTTACACTAAACATATATAGGACTAAATAAATATAAAAATAAAATGAATGCATACATACATATTAAAACAAATAAAGTAATAAAATAAAATTAAATAAAAAATAAAATAAAATACATAACTCAAAGAAAAGAAGAAATAATAATAGACTCTAAATATCTAAATAAATATTAAACTAAACACACACGGTAATAAATAAATATAAAAATAAATCAATGCATAAATAAATATAAAAATCAATAAAAAATAAAGTTAAAAATAAATACAAAAAATAATAAATTAAGGACAAAATTTTATTTAAAATTAATTGCATTTGTTTTATCAATTCATTTATAAATTCATTTTATCTCATATTATTTTATTTATTTATTTATCTTTCATTTAGGCAGGTTTGGGCCTCCATAACTGCGGTGCACAATATGTTGCCATATGGTTACAATAATTTACTATACTGTTAAGTAAGAAAACAATAACAAAAGCAGAAACCCTGAAGGCCTAAATCCACCAGCAGTGCCAACATATGGCCTCTTTCAGCCTTCCATCTGATCTAAAGTCAGTCACCGTTTCCTTACTCTATGCCTCATGGGTAATGGGGTCAGACTGATTCACTGTCCATTATGGTCTTCCATCTGCAATACTACTTTCAAGGACAGACTGCAAGGCTGCCAACACATTCCTCATGCAGTGCGGATGACAATATATCTGCGAGACAGAGTCGGGACTCGGGACTATATATATTAATAATACGGACGGTAGTCAGTGTACAGTGACACAGCTGCCAACAATTTACAGTGGGGTCCAACAGTTCAAAATTGACTTTTGCTTGATTTTGTAATAAAACACACATTTTACATTTTCATTAATTATATTACCAGCATAATATAATAAATGGGGTTGGTACTGTACATTGGTAGTATGTTGTTTACTAACTTTCATGTAAAATCACAAACTGTTCTGTTTACAAAAAATAACAATAGACAAATAAAAAAAATATTGGCTGTAGTGTTCTGTAATGTATATTGTCAGTATACTTAGTTTATAAGCTTTTATGTAAACTTATTTCTATTTATTTCAGCTTTTTATTATCAAATAATAACATAAATTAATTAATCAAATTAAACTTTCTGAATATTTCTGTTTATAGTGAGTACATATAGAGACTTTCAATGTACTGTAGTCTCAGACATACTAAACGTTGGCAGCAGTGTATGAGTTGTTTATTGGTTATTTTCAGGGATTTCCAATTTTCTTTGTTGTGAAGTGCTTCGGGGGATTTAATTAAATAAAGTTGTCCAGTTCATAAATTATTTCTGTCTGTTGAAGCCCAGTCTGAAAACACGCTATCTATTGTAGCTGATATTCTCAAAAACAAAGTGTGCGTCCTTGTGATAACAAGAGGAAAAAGATAAGTACGCCAGCCAAAGTCATTTCAGAGGCATTAGTTGAAACTCAAGCATGTGTGCAGAATGTATCACTGAGAGGAGTGTGTTAAATTTAGATGGGTGACGTGGGGAACAGTTCCACCTTAAAAAGAGAGGACTGAATATGTAACAAAGGCTGTGTACAGACCATACTTGTTGAGCTGAAACATGACATGCCTCAATGACATAAAAAAACAATTGTTCTCCCTGACATCTAACACTTTACAGATGTGGTGGAGAACGACCAAACATATTAACAGTAAAACTCATAAGCTTGAAATGCTCCACAAGGCCAAACAACAGAACGAAACCAAAGCAGGAATAAGTCTTAGTCATGCTCTAGAAACCCTTCAGAAGTCTCATTCTGGAAATGTATTTGTCCAACATTTTGTTTTTTTAAAGTCGGCATGAAATGGTAGTTGCGATCGTCTTCTTTTTTTCTATTGTGACATATAGCCTATCCGAGTGAAGCGGCTCTTCTCAAACTAGAAAAAATGTAGGGTAGGTGCTTGATTTTGTGCATCAGGAATTTATTGGTTGTGGTTTGCTAGTGATCTCATGTGATTGACATGTTGTCCTGCCCTCATGCCAGTAAACACATCAACAGAGAAGAGATGACATGTTGCTGGAAGTTATTTTATACGAGGTTATATACGAGGCACATAAAAAAAATGATGTGTGCTTCTCACCTCTACCGATAGACACCCCTTTCTGCAGCACACAGATGTAGAGCTGCAGCGTGAGCTGGGGTGCAGAGCCCAGGAATGCCTGTATGACCGAGGTCCTGGCGAAAGCGGCTCTGTGCGTGACTAGCTTTCCTTCCGCCTGGCCCACTTCTTGCTCCACCTCTTCGGTCTGCCCGTCCCGGGGAATCTGCTTCTTACGGGTGATGGTGACATACGGCTCCTCCACCTTTCCAGCGCTGCCATAGATACAGAAGGCATCCAGGCACCTAATGAAATCAAATTCATTTTTAATAAAATCTAAATAGTCATATAACTTTTTAAATTACAATTGAAATAAACAACATGCAATGCCCTTGTTTAATAAAGTATTAAATTAAAATAAAATAAAATAAAAAACTTTTTAAATTACAGTTGAAAGAAAAAAAAAACATTTATTGCCTTTGGTTATTTTTATTTTTTTTAATCAAATAAATATATAAAATAACATTGTTCTACACCTTTTAAATTATAGCTGAAAGAAACAACATATAGGGCCTTTGTTTATTTTCATTATTAAAATAAAATTGACAAAACAAAAGCAAAATTGACGAGAAACCTCATCAGCACTGGTTTACCATAATATTTAATAGTGTTATTTACTGTAATTAAACTTGGCAATCCAGAAAAGCTACCCTTTTTCTATTAAGGGGACGCTGGGTTTGCTGCAAATGCCCTATAATTATTCACTCTCAGAAAAAAAGGTACAAAAGCCATCACTGGGGCTGTACCTTTTCAAAAGGGAAAACTTTTGTCCATTTTAGGTGCTAATATGTACATTTAGGTGCTAATATGTAAATTTTCGGTGCTAATATGTACATTTTAGGTGCTAATATGTACATTTAGGTGCTAATATGTATATTTTAGGAGCTAATATGTACATTTGGGTGCTATTATGTACATTTTAGGTGCTAATATGGACATTTTAGGTGCTAATATGTAAATTTTAGGAGCTATTATGTACATTTTAGGTGCTAATGTGTACCATTAAGGTACCAATATATGCACCCTTTAGGTACAAAAATGTACATTTGAAAAGGTACAACCCCAGTGACTGCTTTTGTACCTTTTTTTCTGAGAGTGTTGGATCCTACTTTTATCCATCCACCGTGTCACAGAGTAGACCATGTCAGTGCTCAGAGAAATGCACTCAATCCAATGAAAGCTCACCAGTTTAGTTGTAGCTTACCCGAGGACAGCTATTCTAAGGCCTCAGTGAACAATCTCTCCATCTCATTCATTTAAAATGCAGAGACTAGGTCTCACAGGACAGGTGCCAATCCTTGGGCGAGCATTTCCTATCCCAAACCTTGATGACAACCTTGCCATTTTACAGTAATAGGTTGTAGGCAACCCTGGTGATAATGTGATGGATGAGAGCTTGAAAGATAAGGCCAAGAGAGCCATGCACAACTCAAAGAAAATAAACAACCGAATTAAAAATTAATGACACAGGGCTGAAACTGTGCTGAGCTGCATTATCTGAATGAGCTGGTTGCGTTGCTAAACTGTACTATTAGAGAAATAGAGGCAATATCAATGATTCAATTATGCACATGGCCAGTGCAACAACACACAGATTGATAGAGATGGAACGGTTTTACTGTGAGGACTGGACTGGAATGGAAACTGTCAATAACACCAATAACTATACTTATAGATAATCTGAGGACACAAATTATACAGCTTGTGGCATGGTACAGTTTGGAAACATTACTATTTTTTTTATGTTTTTGAAAGAAGTCTCTTATGCTCATCAAGCCTATTTGATAAAAAATACAGAAAAAAATGTAATATTATCACAATGTAAAATAATGGTTTTCCATTTTCCATAATATACTTAAAAATATAATTTACTCCTCCTGTGATGCAAAGCTGAAATTTCATCATCCATTGCTCCAGTATTCAGTGTCACATGGCTCTTCAGAAATAATTATTATAGGCCTATGTGAATTTATTATCAATGGTGGAAACAGTGCTGCTAAATATTTTTTTTGAGCCTGCGATACTTATTTTCAGGATTCATTGACCAATAAAAAGTTAAAAAGAACAGCATTTATTAAAAACAGAAAGTATAATTGATTATAGGAATATTAGTAATTGGTTCACAAAAAAAAAAACCTAACCTAAAATAAAATAACAGGAATCTTATGCTAACATTATAAGAGTGTTTCGTTGTTGCTAGGGTGTTATGTGCCAACCTGCTTATTGTCATGAATTCCCTGAAATAAAAAAATCATCATGACATTATCATCTAGGCCTACTGTATTTATAATGGGATGTGTCTCTTATTTTACAGTATACCATTACTTTGTATAGTATAATAATTATACTGGATATTTGTAGAATTATCAACATTAAATTATATTTGCAATAAACACCTGCAATGCCACATGGCCTTGAGGGAAAAAAAAATCTGATAATAAATTGTAAACTAATAACCCTGCAGTACTTATACTTTGAAAAAATATGTCTATGCTATCCAAATATAGCCTACATTACATTTATTTGTCTAATAGAACACCTTTACAAAAATGAGAATAGATTTTAAGGAAAGACCCGGGGACATGAATCCTTGAACCATGAAACCTTTGACATTAATGTGCACCGTGGATTATAGCTAAATTAAACGACAAATATTCATAATATTTATTTATGAATAGGTAAAGCACAGGTTCATCTTGCGCGTGAGAAAAAAAAGGGGGGGGGGGCGGTGAAGGGAAGAGAAACACCTTTGCTATGTGCACTCACAATGGACATTGTTTGTATCCATGTATGTATGTTGATGGGTAGGCTATAATTCCCTCCACAGAGTGCAAGGCTTGTAATGTTAAGTAGAAACACATCCTTGCAGCTACATTAGTATAAGGAGAGTCGCCACTTACCTTATTATTGGTCCTAGTTGTAATATATGAAGCAGCAGTACTAGAGGTCTGTCTCTGCTCAGGTCTCTGTGAATAAAGATAAGTGTGAGCTGCACCAGCACGGATGGCACAAGCGTGAAGAGGAGCGTGAAACACTGCCAAATCTGATCACCCGCGGAGTGGTAAGTGCTGCTCAGATACAGAGCCGCCGTCGTCTCGGCAGTAAACAACGAGACCGACACAAGGACCGAGCTGGGTAGTCTCATCCTCACTCAGCCATGTTTATTTTCTGCTCTCTGATCTCACGAGCCTGCATTTTGAAGTTCCAGTGGACGCATCAACCACCAGCCGCAGATTCACAGCTGATCACCGCGGCGAATAAATATATTACTATTACAAGTATAACCGGTAGAGGGCGCCGTGAGCTCAATATTTACAGCCGCGTGTTTACTAATATTTACAGCAGCGTGTTCATGCAGTTCTCCTACAATGATCATCAGCAGCATTTAGCTATCTGACATCCTGGGTTGAGCCCATTATAATGCCCATTATAATGCTAAAATAAAATTCAATCCGGAGTTAGATTTCCATAGGATGGATGGATTAGTACCAACTTATGCCACATAAGAAAAAAGTCATATAGGCCTACTGAATTCAGAACTACACTACTTTTACCATATCTTATCTTTCTGTGACAAAAATAGTAAGAGCAGTATGCGGTTCCAAATTTAGCAATGTTTTTTTGTAAATCATAATTAACGAATTATAAAATCATAATTATGAAAATTATTAGCCTACATAGAATTGAAGGGTCAAAATTATTATTTATAATGTCTTAATTATGATGACATAACTGTCGAAATCAGCCGCGGCTCGTCTGTATGGGCAGGTGATACACCAAAATATGAATAGCCTGTGCCAGTGTCCGTGCCGGTGTCTGTGCTGGTGTCCGTGTCGTCACAAAAGTACCGACTCAGAGGCTCAGAGGAAGACCACGATTTTTTTTTTTTTTTTTTTACCTTATCTTATTACAATAAACAATAAAAAAAAAATCCAACCAAGAAAGAGCGCAAGACCACGAGTGCCATTTAGGATAGGACCGAAGTGTGTCATGACAGAGAAAAGAGGGTGCAGACATAGAATATCTCCTTTGAACTTCTATTTTTGCAGTAGCTCTGTATGAGTTTAACCCTAACCCTAACCCTAATCCAAGAGTAGCCTAACAAACGAGAGAGTTAACAAAAGTTATCATGAGCACTGTAATGTTAGAAGCGGGATATGTCATATCAAATGTCAGTAAATCGAGAAGATTCTAAATCTTACCAGAAAGTGTGGGTGGTCGGGTTGAAAGTTAATTTAAAGAAAACCTTAGGATAGGCTAATAATGAAATAATAAATTCATATTGAAGGATTTTGGCCTATCCAGTCCAGATTTTCATTTGAATTTAGAACGGATTACAAGATTTTTGGATCAAGACTTTATGTAGCCCCGCCCCTTTTCGGCGTTGCGAATTTTTTTTTTTTTTTTTTTTTTGAACTTTTACTTATTACAACAAACAATAAAGAAATCCAACAAAGAAAGAGCGTATGACAATCTCAAAATGTACAATACAAATACTAATGTATTACAAACCAAGATTCACACCTCCCGCACATTATCCAAAAAGACATCCTCTGCACTGATCACATGACAAGGGAGAACAAATAGACTTAAGGAGCTCAAAACACTAAAAAAAAAAAATAATAATAAAATAAATAAATAAATAAAAAAGGCAAGGAATGTCTTGCATAGGAATGAATGTAGCTACTGCTCGTAAAAAAAAAAAAAAAAAAAAAAATTCCAGTCGACAATTGTTAAGACATATGCTTTACAATGCTTATGATAAACATTACAATGCTCGTGATAACTTTTTTTAACTCTACAATAAGTAAATCCACTTCACCAGCTACTCCTCGACAGCTATGCCATAGATAGAAATATACAGATCAACCATAAAAACGGAAGTTCAAAGACAATATTTAAAGATGACGGCGCCCACGTTTCTCTGGTGTAGCACTGTTGTACATCTCAACATTAGTCATGCATTAGCTGTAATGAATAGCAAACACCAACAGAGGGCGCTTTAGACACTGTTGAAAGCACTGCAGGATAAAACAGTTATTATGTGCTCTCAGATTAATCAGAAGTTAAATGCTTTGTGCTACACTTGTAGTAGCATGCATGCCAGTCAACGGACAACCCCCTACAGTACAATCAATACATGCTTATCCCTTGGACGATGACTTGCCCAATTAAGGCTGACCCCTCTAGCAGGGCAAGTGCTTTAATGTTCTAGATCCCAGGGTCAGGATCTAATCAACCTCCTCCCAATCTTCAGGTACAGACTCTCATGATGACTGACTCACCTCTTCCTACAATACTTTCATTATTTGTGTTTGCCTATTTGTGCCAATTTGATTGTTAAAAAAACTAATTGTTTCTATGATGTTTTGTAGTAGAGTGCACTTTTGTATATATGTATAAAATCACTTATTTTCCTAGAAAATAACCTTTCTGAATCAGGCTATATGCTTGACTTCTGTTTAAGTCTTATGTACTACTTACTAAAAAGCACTTTTTGCAAGTCACTCTGAATAAGAGTTCATTAGACCAAATTAACTAGTTACAATTAAATTAAAGCCAAATGCCATTCTATACTGTACTGTAAATGGTACAAAGGTACAAAGTAATGAAAATGTATAACAAATCAATCCATTACATTTTTGTTTTCTTTTTCCTGAGATTTCTTTTATATATATAACCTTTAACACGTGTTTTGTGTATAGCCATCTTTAAGTTAAAAAATAAAAAAGCTATTTCTCATAATTGCGACTTTATATTTCAAATTGTGACTATGGCTGCATCCGAAATCGCATACTCTCTTGAGTAGGTATGCCTACGTATTTTGAATAAGTAATTAGTATATATGTGTGTGTGTGTGTGTGTGTGTGTGTAGTATGAATTGTAATCTGGTACTACATCTGCCATTTTGTCTTAATCATGTGACAGTTGTGTTGCATCATCAACATTCACAAAACCTCTCCCACATAGGCCTACTGTTTTCGCCTGCTATATAGTTGGGAAGAATGGGATTTTGGATGCAGCCTCAACTCAAAATTGCAATCTCTCATTGCACTTTACATGACATTTTTTTCCCCTAGCTCTTGAGGCTGAAAGAGACTTTACCATACTTTCTTATGTGTCCTGAATTTTTTTTTTTTTTTTAAAGGCACCGATCACATGCAGGTGAAAGTGTTTATTACTAAAGGCCCTGTGTCTCATTCATTATTATATTTAGTAAGTGCCTTTTCTGCCTGATCCACTATATAGGCTGGGGAAATTCAATTCTGAAAATCCTAAAACCAGTGAGTGATAAGAAGAGCGATGTTTACAGTTCACTTTGTGTGCCCATTTAATGCTTGAGATTCCCATATCGATTTAGCGTGCTCTGATTGTGTGTGTTTTGTGGGCCAATCTATAAAATGCAACGTATAGGATGCCATTTCTGTGTAATTTGACAGTTTTTCAGAAACTGATTTCTGCAATGTTTGCGGACCCCCATTCCACTCTGCTCTGTTATTCCTCCAGGCACTCCAAACGGGATTAGTATTGGCTCTGACTCAAGAGAATGTAAGATAAGTTGGAGATGATCTCATAGACCATCAAACATAAACACACAGCTTCATAAGCGAGAGAGGAAGCAAGCGAAAGGTTTAGAGAAGTGGAAGAAGCTAGATTTTTATTCAAAAGCCAGACACACACAATATAAAACAATCAGGATCAAGATAAAATAATAATAATCCAAATTCCACGTCCACCTGTTTCTGTGTGTTTTTAACAGACCACAGAAATCCAGAATTTTCGCCTGACAACAGATGCCTCGTTTGACAGGGTTTCCAGTTGAGTGAATGAATGCAACTCAAGCTTCAACCCTAATAAAAATCTCAAGTTGATTTTCTTTCTGGTGGGCTCAGGCGATGCATTATCGTAGCGTGTAATAAAACCCAGCGGTCATCCAGCTCAATTCTAAAGTTGAATTGTCTACAGAAACACTAAAGAGGACGGAAGGCTTAATCATTGTGTGATTTTCCACTGAGATCGGGCCCTGTAAACGGAAGAGGCTGGAAAGAAGGTCCTCTGCTGTGGCTGTTTGATAATTGACCGTGAAAAAGTGTGTCATTATAGGCTATTTATGTGAGTGGAAACCCCATAGAGATCAGCTGTGCCACTCGGTCTAGCATGGGTTCATTGTAATTGTCGATTGTGTCTCAATTCCTTTTCATTTTCTTATTTACGTTGTAGTAAGCAAAAGGGCTGTGTGTTCTGTATGATGTGCAAAGGGAGAGTTAGGGAATAAAAATTACGTCATTTTTAACTGTATTCACTGAAGTAATTTTCTCTGAGTTACATTTTTTTATTATTTACTGTACCGATGTGATGTAATAAAGCTTTCATGAGCCTTCCAGAAAAGAATCAGGCACTCGTGTACAGTAATGAAATGCTTGCAATGTAATTGTTGCTTGCAGGGATTTTGAGAATACACAGTTGCTATTTTGAAAAGATGTTAATGGAGGCTTTTTCGAACTGCAAACACATTTATCATGGTTTCCAGGCAAAATCTGCCACGAATCACTCTCAGTTGGCCCTGTTAAAGAGAGGACAGATGGAAAATAAATATCGGGACAAATGCTTATCAGTAACACTTCGAAAACAAAACGCAACATTACAGACGAATCATAGCCTTAATACTTTACCCAAATACTAAATACTGCCAAAGTCACTGTTGTCTTTAAAATTTCCATCCATCCATCTATCCATCCATCTTAAAGTCTATTCTCTAAGTATATAAAGAATATAAAGTAGTTCATTTAGACGGCAGCAATGAGCTAACATAATTGATCTATGGATAAAATATGGTTATCGTTTGAATTTGAATAATTAAAAGACAGCAATTCGAAAATATTACAACCCAAATTGTTTCTTTGAAATGTACTCACCAATTATGAGCTTTTGTTTACTGTTCTACTCTGCCATCATCCATCACGCACCTCACGCTGAGCCATCAATCAAAGGAAAGATGTTAATTTCCCTATAAGATTAGTGCCATTTTTGATCTTTCCCTCATACAATTCACAAATGTAGTCTCTCCTTACTCTTTGAACGTGAGTCAGACCAAAATGAGGTACTCTGAGTAAAAAAACGTCTTGTTTTTGTCCGAACATAGGCAAATGGTTGTGAGGTTGCTATGGTTTCCTTCATATGTAAGTGTTCATTCATGTGTATAAGTGAGATCAATTTATAAGGACATATGTGATCCGTGCTCAACCAGTGCAAAGATGGCATTAACGTGCTTTGTGAAAATCTCAAAGAGTCTCAAAAAGCAGCATGTAGCAGGACCCCCTATACCAGAGACATTGATGATTTTCAGGGATCAAGCAGACATATACAGTATGTTCTGCCTTTCGACACATGGCTAAGAGTAATGTTACATGATATATAAGTTCCCTGTCTACATTACCTAGTTAAAAGTTCAGTTCACAAATTTTAAAATGAACTAGTTCAGTTCATAGTTCACACTTCACAATTTTGCACAGACTAAAGCGTCCGTGCCTTCAGATCACTTGGACGTGGCTGTGGTTACAAGAGGTAAAAACGATATAAATACTGTTCGTTTTCTCACACAAACCGCTCGTTTCGTGTCTTAGGCCATCAATGTGGACTTACATTTACGAGTCACTAAATCATGTTTAATTTGGACTTCTCTGTGCATGCTCTTTGAGGTGGACCCCATACACCTCCATTATATGACTGACAGACAAGAACGGTTTGACCTAAATATATCAAATTTGAAAATACTGTGGAAACAAAGACACCTCCATCTTGGATGCCCTTGAGGTAAGCTAAAACATGAACTATCCCTTTAAAAAAGTAGAAACTGAAGCAGAAGTCTTTGGATCATGCAGCCATCATCAGGAATGTGCTCTGTTTATTGCTGCGATAATAACACAGCACTAATTCTGTGGTTATCTAGAAGATAAGAAGCAAAGGTCTCAACTGAACCTGTTAAAAGTCTGTGCCCTTACGTAGACTACGTTACCCATAATGCATGCGTTCATTGTAGTTCCGATCGCTCGCGGTTGCGCGAGCCGCTTTCACTTTCGGTGCGGTCTAGTTATGAGAAGCAGCATCCTCAGAGCAGAAAACTGACATCCTTTGTTAATCCTTCGCTAATATTGTGTGTAAGAGCGCTGTGTGCGTCCTTGAGATGTAAGTACGGTGTTTTGCATAAATTATGTTCAATACAGAGTTATTAGCTCAGATGAGGAGATTGTTAATCGTGTAACTCAATACTACTATAACGTTTCTTATCCAAATCGCTCTGCATTCCCTCATATAGTCATTTACTGTGTATACTTTAATTATTGCTTTGCAAATAACCCCAAATATTATATTTAATGCATAGATTGCCTGTTTTTTGGCATTTTTCGCTGTGTGGAAATTTGTGGTAATTATGCAAGTTCATTTATAGTGTTAGAGCTCCCTCTAGAGGATTTAGGTTGTACTACGGTCCATTTCTTTATGCAACTGCATGAAACCATCCTAAATGTTTGTTAATATACACTTTATTGTATTTTCTGTTTCAGATAACCACACACACACACTCACACATACACCCATTGACACATATTGTGTCATATTGATATCTTCAAACTCTTATCCTCCATGTACCTTACTCCTCAATAAATATGTAAACTGCACCATTGGATTTGCCTATTCCTTCTGACCGAGGAAGACTCAGTTGATGAGCAATCTATAATCAGCCGCAGACGCACACGGTCTCTCACAAGTGGTCCTTCGAGCCGGAGGTTTATTGGCTGAGTCAACAAGATGGCAACTCCACAAGATGAAGTTCCTCAGGAAAAGAGTCCAAAACATAGTTCCCGTCCAAGAAGGAGTAGAAAGCTTCCGGGACATCTGGCGGAGTATGAGCACGACCTACCTGATCCAGAGGATACAGAGTCTTCAAGCAGTAGCAGTTCAGAGGAATCTGATAAGGAGAAGAAGATGAAAAAATGGAAGAGAATGGAGGCAGTTTGGGGCAGTGTATTGAAAACGATGAATGAGATGCAAATCACAATGAAGGAGACCAGTGGTGCATTAACCAAGCGTGTGGAACAACTGGAGCGAGCGTGTAAATCATGCAGTCCTCTCCCTACTCAGAGTAATGCTCAACAGCAAGATAGAGCCGCTTCACTTCCTGCTCTACTCCAATCGCTACAGCACAGCAGTGTGGGCATGAGCAGCATACATACTACTGATCAGCTACACGTACTGACACCATCAGAGAGACAGGACACTGGAACACCTGTTAACCTGTTAAGACCAGTAGAACCTATTGCATCTTCACCGTTGCAAAATCCAAACCCCATTCATCCAGCACCAAAGTCAGCTCCATTACCATTAAGCCCTATCATTCAGCCTGTTTCAAATAATCAGCCAGTGCCGCTGTCACCGAATTCTGTAGCTCAACCTGCACAGCAGTCAGCCGCAGTGCTAATACCTCAACCTGTGCTTCAGCAACCGACAGTGACACAGCCTGTACTGCAGCCCAGAGTGTATACTGCATTCCAGCCCGCAAGTCAGTCTCCATTTTGGCCTGTGCCACAGCCTGCTTCCCAGCTGAGAATCCCTGTGGCCCATCCAGGGATTCAACCGGCACCGCTATCTGCTCCAACCCCCAGAATGAGTCATGTGATTCAGCCTACTCTACAACCTGTCAACCAAGTAGCCCAATCAGTACAGTTTGGGAGGTTTGAACCACGTCAAGCTGAGCCCTTATTCAGTCAGAGGTACCAACACTCACAGCCTCTAAGCAGCTCCGCTCAGGTACTCTCTGCACAATCCCATGACTTCTCTGCAGTCTCAGCGTCACTGTATCAGCCACCACCGGGGATATCAGCGTCGCAGACTTATAGCCAGCTGTATGCTGCTCCACCTCCTGATTCAGCCTATCCATCAGTCTCTGCCTACCCTTCACTGCCTGCTGCCTTTACTGCACAAGACACAGTATCTCCTGCAGCTGAAATCACCCAGCCAAGCCTGATGGAGATGCTCCTAGCATCTTCATACGGCATCCCGAAGCCTAGACTGGTGACATTCAAATCAGGCAGAGATAGTGATTTTATATTACTGAAGAAAGGATTGGACAGCCTACTTGGGCCACATGCTCATCTCACAGAGGAGTATAAATATCACATTCTGATAGATCAGTTAGAGCATCCATGTGCGTTACAAGTGGCCAGACGCTATATTCACGACCGCACTCCCTACACTAGTGCAATGAAAGCTTTGGAGCAGAGATATGGGCAACCCAGGCAATTAGTCCAGAGTGAACTGAGTGCTATACTTAACTGCTCTCCTATTAAGGCAGGTGAACCTCAAGCCTTTGAAGATTTCTCCCTGGCGGTGTCCAGCCTAGTGGGCCTCCTCAGTACTATGGACGATGTAGCAGCCAGCGAGCTCCAGTGTGGTTCACACGTAGACAGGTTACTCACTAAGCTCCCGCCTAGCTACAGAGACAGTTTCATAGAGTACTGCATCACACGTGGCATCATACGCACTGGCAGCAGTAGAACCTACAACATGTACGACTTCTCCGAGTGGCTTGAGCGCAAGTCCCAAGTTCTACAGTTATCACGGCAAGCCATTCAGCTACAGTCCTCAGACAGATCACGCCCAGAGAAGGGGAACCCCAGAGCCTCTGCAGGGTCCAGGGCACAGAGTAAGTCTACATCCATCTATTATGGCTCAGATCCTGCTCAAACACAGCCAAAGATAGACTCTAAGGCACACACAACTAATCTTTATCCCTCCTCTAAGAAGAAGCCGTTTAAGCCATACTGCCCATACTGTGAAGGGACAGAGCACTACCTCAGTGGCTGTGTAGATTTTAAGAAGCTAGACCTCAAAGCTGTAGCTTCTTGGATAAAAGAAAAATCCAAATGTTGGCGCTGTGGCCGTAAACATACCCCTGAGCAGTGCACTCTTAAGAAGATGTGTAGCACCTGTGGAGAACAGCACTTATTAGTGCTTCATGACCTGTCTGAAGCGAAGAGGAGGGACCCGAACATCCTAACAGTGAGCACCAGTCGAGTGTTTTTGGCTCCCACCAGTCATTCTGGCCGTGTGATGCTTAAGGTTGTGCCCATCCAGTTACACTATCAAAGGAAATCTCTGGACACATATGCTCTTCTTGATGATGGCTCAGAGAAAACCATTATACTCCCTGCTGCTGTCAAGTCGTTAGGCTTAATCCAGGAGGAAGAAACTCTGTCTCTGCGTACTATTCGTCAAGATGTTATCCAGATTAAAGGAGGCTATGTCTCTTTCCATGTGTCCCCAAAGGCCAAGCCGAAAATACGCTACAAGATCACGCGTGCCTTTACCGCCCAACAGCTCAGCCTAGCTGAACAGTCATGCCCAGTGGAGTTCTTAAAGGAGAAGTATCATCACCTACAACAAGTGCAGCTTGAAGGATTCAATCAGATACAGCCACTTGTGCTAATCGGATCTGACAATGCTCACCTCATAACTCCTGTCCGTTCTATCCTGCGAGGTTCAGCCCAAGGACCTGTTGCCGTCTGCACTAAGCTCGGGTGGGCCATCCAGGGTCCGAGCTGCAGTATGCCTACTCAGAAGGGGGAGGTGCACTGCCTGAACATATCATGTCTTTCTCCTGCCGTTGCCCTTCAACGGGATGTACAGCGTCTGTGGCAACTAGATGCTCCTCTTCATAGACCAGGGAAGGAGGTCACACGCTCAAAGGAGGACAAAGAGGCCATAGCCATGTTAGAGGCCAAGACTATCAGAGTATCTGTGGATGGTGTAGAGCGATATGCCACCCCGCTGCTCAGGAAGACGGACTTCCCACAGATGCATGTCTCCTCTGAAGTAGTTAAAGGCCTTCTGAGGTCCACTGAGCGTAAGCTAGCTAGGAATCCTGACTTGGCACTTACATACAACCAGGAGATCAAGAGGCTGATAGATTCTGGTTATGTTGTCAAGCTGACTCCCGAAGAGATTCATAGCTCTGCTGAATCTTGGTATGTACCACACCACATTGTACATCACAACAACAAAGCTCGGGTGGTCTTTAACTGCTCCTTTGAGTTCCAGGGGACTGTTCTCAACCAGTACCTCCTGCCAGGACCTCCCATGGGGCCTACACTGCTGGGTGTACTTCTGCGTTTCCGGCAGTATCCTGTAGCAGTGAGCGGAGACATAAAGGCCATGTTTCACCAAATCCGCCTGCTCCCGGAAGACTGTCCCCTGCTGCGGTTCCTATGGAGAGACTGTGAAACAGAGAGGCCCCCAGATGTCTATGAGTGGAGAGTCCTGCCCTTTGGGACAACGTGTAGCCCCTGCTGTGCTACCTTTGCCCTTCAGAGCCACGTAAGGGAGCACAGAGACACCTTTAAAGACGTCTACGACTCTGTCCACACCGCTTTCTATGTGGACAACTGTCTGCAGTCCTTTTTTGACCCACAAGAGGCCAAGTCGCTCATTGACAGAATGAGAGAGCTGCTTATCCAAGGCGGATTCGAAATACGCCAGTGGGCTAGCAACATCCCTGAAGTGGTCGCTCATCTACCAGGTACAGCCAGGTCAGACAGTTGTGAACGATGGCTAAACCTTAAAAGCCTTGATCCTCAGGAGTCTACACTGGGTCTCAGCTGGCACTGCACTACTGACGTCCTGGGATATAAGCACCGCCCTGTAACCTACACAACTGTGACGCTGCGCAATGTTTACAAAGTACTGGCCAGTCAGTATGACCCATTGGGTTATATCTGCCCCTACACTACAAGAGCAAAGCTCATTGTGCAGGCCCTGTGGAGCACAGAAAGAGGATGGGATGATCCCATAGAAGGAAACCTGCTTCAGTCCTGGCTCGAATGGGAAAAGGAATTGTCATACCTTCAGTATATCACCATACCTCGATGTTACGCTCTTCCTCACAACAGCAACAGTGCTACCTATGAGGCTCACGTCTTCTGTGACGCCTCAGAGAAGGCGTATGGAGCTGTGGCCTATCTCAGAGTCATTGAGCAGCAGACTCACATCTCCACCTCCTTCATCATGGCACGCTCCAGAGTAGCGCCCCGCAAGCAGGTGTCGATACCCCGGCTGGAGCTGTGTGCTGCGCTCACTGGAGCCCAACTGGCTAAGGTACTCCAAACTGAGCTAACATTACCCCTTCACTCAGTCTATCTGTGGACAGATTCAACGACAGTGCTTCAGTGGATTCAGTCCAGTTCCTGCAGGTACAAAGTGTTTGTGGGGACTAGGATCTGTGAGATACAGGAGCTTACTTCTCCGGAACAGTGGAGGTATGTGAACTCTGATGATAATCCATCTGACGACATCACAAGAGGGAAGCCACTGTCAGAGCTCACGGTCTCCAGTCGATGGTCACAGGGTCCACACTTTCTCACACAGACTCCTGACACCTGGCCGAAGTCCCCGACAGAGTTCCTAGAATGTGGTAGTGAAGAACTCAGAAAGACTGTCTTCTGTGGTCTTACAGCTGTATCACCAAGCCTGCCAGATCCAGCACAGTACACATCTTTAGATGATTTGATTCTGGCCACTCACCAATCCCTGCAGGGGGCGGCTACCCCCTACACTGCAAGTGGACGCCTGGAGGCAGAGACCCAGCTGCTTCAATCTGCACAGAAGGACAGTTTCCCAGAGGAGGTCCAAGCCTTACAAGCAGGTAACCCTGTTCGCCCGAGCAGTCGTCTCAGCGCCCTTTCCCCTGAGTATGACAGCCCCAGTGGACTAGTCAGAGTGGGCGGCCGCCTGCGTCAAGCGACAGATGTAGATCCTGACAGCATCCACCCAGTTGTATTATCACCTGATCACCCTCTGACTCAGCTCATCATAAAGCATTATGATGTTCAGCTGTTCCACCCTGGTGTAGAGAGACTCTATGCAGAGTTACGCCGCACTTACTGGATCCTCAGAGGTCGCCAGGCCATTAAAAAACATCAGTATCGGTGTGTGGACTGCAGGAGATGGCGAGCCTCACCCTCCACACCAAAAATGGCTGACCTTCCCTTATCTCGATTGAGACTCTACAAACCACCCTTCTGGTCTACAGGCGTAGACTGTTTCGGACCATTCTTGATTAAGATTGGGCGTAGGAGAGAGAAGCGCTGGGGAATCATCTACAAATGCCTCACCACCAGATGTGTCCACTTAGATCTCATCCCTAGCCTTGATACTGACTCTTTCTTAATGTCATTACGCAGGTTTATTGCACGCCGGGGAAAGCCGTACGAGCTGTGGTCCGACCGGGGAACCAATTTCAGGGGTGGCCATAAAGAACTACAGGTCGCCTTTGAGAGCATGGCACCAAAGTTGCAGCAGCAACTGGCTAATCAGACTATCAACTTCCACTTCAACCCTCCATACTCTCCTCATTTCGGGGGAGCTTGGGAGAGGGAAATCCGATCTGTCAAGTCAGCCCTGCAAGGTGTCCTGAAAGACCAAGTAGTAGCAGAGGAAGTGCTCCTGACCGCTCTCATAGAGGTTGAAGGGCTCCTTAATTCTAAACCACTTGGATATGCTTCCTCTGATGTAGCTGACCCGGACCCCATCACGCCTAACCTGCTGCTAATGGGGCGGCGCGACGCATCATTACCACAGGCAGTATACGGCCCTCATGATGTCCTTTCCAACAGAAGATGGAAACACAGTCAGGTGATCAGTGATCATTTCTGGAAACGCTTCATCCAGAATTACCTCCCTGGGCTTCAGTTGAGACATAAATGGAGGAAAACTACTGATAATGCTACTGTGGGACAAATTGTGATGATCGTTGATTCCAACCTTCCCAGAGGACTTTGGCCTGTTGGTACCATCACCAAGGTTTTCCCAGGGACAGATGGTGTTGTTCGAGCGGCAGAGGTGAAGGTTAAAGACAGTATCTACATTCGCCCGGTAACCAAACTGGTGGAACTCCCTGAAATGCCCGAGGATTCAAATGACACTTCTTAAACTAGTTTACTTTTGAATGAGTGTATTTGCTAGGCAAATACAGGGGCGGCTGTTAAAAGTCCGTGCCCTTACGTAGACTACGTTACCCATAATGCATGCGTTCATTGTAGTTCCGATCGCTCGCGGTTGCGCGAGCCGCTTTCACTTTCGGTGCGGTCTAGTTATGAGAAGCAGCATCCTCAGAGCAGAAAACTGACATCCTTTGTTAATCCTTCGCTAATATTGTGTGTAAGAGCGCTGTGTGCGTCCTTGAGATGTAAGTACGGTGTTTTGCATAAATTATGTTCAATACAGAGTTATTAGCTCAGATGGGAGATTGTTAATCGTGTAACTCAATACTACTATAAGTTTTCTTATCCAAATCGCTCTGCATTCCCTCATATATAGTCATTTACTGTGTTACTTTAATTTATTGCTTTGCAAATAACCCCAAATATTATATTTAATGCATAGATTGCCTGTTTTTGGCATTTTTCGCTGTGTGGAAATTTGTGGTAATTATGCAAGTTCATTTATAGGGTTAGAGCTCCCTCTAGAGGATTTAGGTTGTACTACGGTCCATTTCTTTATGCAACTGCATGAAACCATCCTAAATGTTTGTTAATATACACTTTATTGTATTTTCTGTT
>NW_024121188.1:8174564-8215298 GCF_016745375.1 Pimephales promelas
AAATCTAACAATACATTAGCATAGAAATTAAATTATAATATAGCTACAAACAATAAGTTTGCACAATGTAGTATAGTGACAATATAGTTGATTAAACTATATAACTATATAATTAACACTGGAGTGTCTTAACATTATATTTAACTACACAAATTACACAACATTCAATTCAAAAAAACATATTGGCGTCAATATAATAATTGGCATTAAGCTAATTATAAGATTACAACAATACATAAATTAACAAATTAAATATTTAAAATGTATAAATGATTTGTCACTTACCCCAAGTATGACTCTAGAATAGTAGTATCTGTCAATTAAAAATGCCATATAAAAATGTACAAAGAGAAACGCATTGATGCCGAGCCACACAAGCTGAAAAACAGAACGGAGAGCGTTTAAGAAATGTTGTGATTAAAAGTAATATTAATAATATCTAATAGTATAACAATAATAGTATCTGTTTTTCAGTATGTTTAACAAATAATTGTGCTAAAGAAAAACACACAAAAAACAAGTAATTAAAAACATGAAGAATCCAAATATTATAAAATATGTTTAAAAAGTGAATTTAAATAAGAAACCAATCCTAAAATCCTAATTCCAATAGCTTACGATAACAAAAATGGATAGTCCTTCATTTGCAGCGAAGTTTCCCATGATGTTGAGATGTGTAGTAAGAGAGGATCAAGAGAGAACTTGAAGAAAGACACAAGAAAAATGGGGATTTTGTATATAAAGCATAAAGCAAGTCAGGAAATGTCATCACAAATCAGAAACCACCAAGCGAAGTTCCTCAACCCTAAGGGATGGATGATCAGGTGAACTCTCACTTCTCTTTCTGGTTTATAGTTCAGCCTGCATTTTACTCTTTAATATAATGTTAGTGTCAAAACTGTTATGGTTATATGATTTAAATCATTTTTCTACAATTGTTACAGTCTTTCGTTAAATTGGTTTTAATTGAATTGAACTTTGTCCCCACAGACAGATAGACAAAAAAAATCAATAAACTGATGTCCTTTCAAGGACAAAATATCATTCTCCTTTATTTATTTTATTATGGGTTTAGCTGACAGTTGCCCATCTCAAAAGCAGTGATGTGATGTGCTATACAGTGCTTATAGACATGTTTTTGAGGGAGTTTCCAGATGCATCCCTGACTGCAGTCTTGCTAAATCAATTAACTCGTTCATTCAACACCCCACAGGGGGCAGTAAAGTTAATATACAATCATCTACTGCCCTCTATGCAAATAATGACATTTTATACTTTTTGTAGGAAAAAATAAGAACAATGTGCAAAAGGTCCCAGATGAGATGAGTTCAAAATAGGAGTGTAAACAAAGTAACAAAAAATCAATTAAATTATTCTTTGCAGGATTACGAAGGATTATGAAGGTGCTGGCCTGTAACCCAACTGTAATCTTTACTATTCATAAATCCTTACAATCTGAAAGCATTTAGGCAGTTACTTGAATTTAGGCCATATGTTGTTGTAAGATAGGTAACACAATCAGAATTAATTTAACAGTCTCACTATTTTTTGTTTTTTTAAGTTATATAATGATAACAATATTTGAAGCATAAAATGAGTATTAAGAAGTACTAATAATAAACCTGAGAGGTTGTCAAGAAAGCAATGCCCTTAAAGTGATGGAAAAAAAAAATCAACAAAAAGCATAATCTTTTAAATAAATCTGCTGTAAATAATGCAGACACTGAGAGAGATTAGAAGCTATAACATTAATCAAACCGACACCGAACAAGGGACAGAGCGCTCCCACATCACATGACGAAAGCAGCGGTTTCATCGTATTAGGGATATTCACATGCACTTCAGTGGACCATGCTGGCTCATATGCTTTGTAAACAAAAAAAAAAGAAAATGTATATTCATCTGAAAGTTCAACAAACGTTGCCTCCATCGTTGCCCCCAGGCAGAAATCCATCATTTTAATTTCAGTTTTCCCTTTTTGATCCGTAAAGGGCACTTAATGACAATGTTTATTAAGGAATAGTTCACCCACAAATGAAAATTCTGTCATTATGTAGACTTTATCATTGATTTAATCATCAAAAGGTTTCTGTCCCTCTGTTGAAAGTCTAAATAACCAAAACTTAAAGGGTTAGTTCACCCAAAAATAAAAATTCTGTCAGTATTTACTCACCCTCATGTTGTTCCAAATCTCTATGTGTTTATTTGTTCTGCTGAACACAAAGGAAGATATTTGGAAGAATGTTTTAATCAAACAGATCTCATTCCCCATTGACTACCATAGTAGGAAAAAAATACATACTATGGTAGTCAATGGGGAATGAGATCTGTTTGATTAAAACATTCTTCCAAATATCTTCCTTTGTGTTCAGCAGAACAAATAAACACATAGAGGTTTGGAACAACATGAGGGTGAGTAAATACTGACAGAATTTTCATTTTTGGGTGAACTATCCCTTTAAATGATCCAAAAAGGTCATAAAGGCATCATAAAAGAAATAAATCCATATCAATCAAAACATTTAATCAAAGTCTTGTGTAATAAAGATGTAAATAAAAGCGATTGTATCTCTTACAATGATCTTCACACACTGAACATATAAACACAGAAGCTTTGTACATGAATCACATGCTTCATACACTCCCAAGAACCAATGAGATTTCTTCTAACCATATGTGATGCGCTCTCTAACTGTGTTCAAATGTGAATAAACGCCTACATCATTTTAACAAGACCTGGATTAAACCACTCGATTCAAGTGGATTCGTTTTACGGCCATTTTGGATGTTCTATGTTTTGGTTAGAAGAAGGACAGAAACCTCTCAGGTTTCATTATATATATATATATATATATATATATATATATATATATAATCAGGAGAGTATATGATGACACAATTGAAATTTTTGGGTGAACTATCCCTTTAAGTTGTGCTTTTCTCACACGGCGCCGCACAAACTCTGCCCGATGTCCCGTTTGGTAACGCAGGGTGAATCGTCTCCATTGTCTTTCCCTGGTGGTTTGATCCTTATGGAGCCCGGCTGGGGAAGAGTCCCACGTAGCAGGCAGAGAGATCCACAGCACTCCCAAAAGCCCTGGGCTGGACTGGATGAGAACAGTTGCCTGCAAGGGTGGCAGAACTGGTAAAAGAGTAACATAAAAAACACAGCTGTGGCGTAACCCAACAACAGCAGTACTTCTAACACGGGAGCATCCACCCATTGGTAGAACTCAGTCCGGTGGACGTACCACATCAAAGTCAGCCCCGTGTTCTCGACAAAACGGAGGGAATAATACACTGCCACCCGCCTCCACGCCTGACCCTTATCGATCAAGTCGGGGTCGTCCAATCTGAGCTGAACAGCGGACCAGCAGAACACGTTGATGCCAGCGTACAGGAAGGTCAGCATGCAGAGGACGATAGTGGTCCCCACACGCGTCAACGTCTTCTCGATGTTCTCTGGGAACGGAGAGCGGCTGCTCCAGAAGAGAACCCACGGACGAAGAAAGAACAGGACGAAGTTGACCGATACTACCGGAAGCACCCACACCTTCAACACTGAGCTGAAGAGGACCAGCACGGTCACGCGCGTGGCGATCTCGAACCCTCGCCACAGGAACACGCACAGGTACGTCAACGGACGCACGGACACTTCGTAATCATCGTAGCGTATCTTTATGGCGAGGATATTGCAGCGTAGGGCTCCATATACAATTGAGAGAAGGGAAATGACCATCAATGTACCTGGTAGGGAGAGGAAAGTAAAAAACATAATCACATAAAATTCAGCAAAAACATAATGTGTGGTTAAAATTAGAAATTGAGCAAAGACCTTGTGTTAGATATGTGGATAGGGAATAAAATAAAATAAAATAAAATGTGAATAGGAAATAAACCACTCTACCATGTAGGGAGGTAAAATAAAATAAAATAATGAATGCATAAATAAATACAATCAACAGAAAATAAATTTAAAAAATAAATACAAAAAATAAAATTCATAACTGAAATAAAAGTAAAAAATAACAATAGACTATAAATATATAAATAAAATTTACACTAAACATATATAGGACTAAATAAATATAAAAATAAAATGAATGCATACATACATATTAAAACAAATAAAGTAATAAAATTAAATTAAATAAAAAATAAAATAAAATACATAACTCAAAGAAAAGAAGAAATAATAATAGACTCTAAATATCTAAATAAATATTAAACTAAACACACACGGTAATAAATAAATATAAAAATAAATCAATGCATAAATAAATATAAAAATCTATAAAAAATAAAGTTAAAAATAAATACAAAAAATAATAAATTAAGGACAAAATTTTATTTAAAATGAATTGCATTTGTTTTATCAATTCATTTATAAATTCATTTTATCTCATATTATTTTATTTATTTATTTATCTTTCATTTTGGCAGGTTTGGGCCTCCATAACTGCGGTGCACAATATGTTGCCATATGGTTACAATAATTTACTATACTGTTAAGTAAGAAAACAATAACAAAAGCAGAAACCCTGAAGGCCTAAATCCACCAGCAGTGCCAACATATGGCCTCTTTCAGCCTTCCATCTGATCTAAAGTCAGTCACCGTTTCATTACTCTATGCCTCATGGGTAATGGGGTCAGACTGATTCACTGTCCATTATGGTCTTCCATCTGCAATACTACTTTCAAGGACAGACTGCAAGGCTGCCAACACATTCCTCATGCAGTGCGGATGACAATATATCTGCGAGACAGAGTCGGGACTCGGGACTATATATATTAATACGGTAGACACAGTGACACAGCTGCCAACAATTTACAGTGGGGTCCAACAGTCCAAAATTGACTTTTGCTTGATTTTGTAATAAAACACACATTTTACATTTTCATTAATTATATTACCAGCATAATATAATAAATGGGGTTGGTACTGTACATTGGTAGTATGTTGTTTACTAACTTTCATGTAAAATCACAAACTGTTCTGTTTACAAAAAATAACAATAGACAAATAAAAAAAATATTGGCTGTAGTGTTCTGTAATGTATATTGTCAGTATACTTAGTTTATAAGCTTTTATGTAAACTTATTTCTATTTATTTCAGCTTTTTATTATCAAATAATAACATAAATTAATTAATCAAATTAAACTTTCTGAATATTTCTGTTTATAGTGAGTACATATAGAGACTTTCAATGTACTGTAGTCTCAGACATACTAAACGTTGGCAGCAGTGTATGAGTTGTTTATTGGTTATTTTCAGGGATTTCCAATTTTCTTTGTTGTGAAGTGCTTCGGGGGATTTAATTAAATAAAGTTGTCCAGTTCATAAATTATTTCTGTCTGTTGAAGCCCAGTCTGAAAACACGCTATCTATTGTAGCTGATATTCTCAAAAACAAAGTGTGCGTCCTTGTGATAACAAGAGGAAAAAGATAAGTACGCCAGCCAAAGTCATTTCAGAGGCATTAGTTGAAACTCAAGCATGTGTGCAGAATGTATCACTGAGAGGAGCGTGTTAAATTTAGATGGGTGACGTGGGGAACAGTTCCACCTTAAAAAGAGAGGACTGAATATGTAACAAAGGCTGTGTACAGACCATACTTGTTGAGCTGAAACATGACATGCCTCAATGACATAAAAAAACAATTGTTCTCCCTGACATCTAACACTTTACAGATGTGGTGGAGAACGACAAAACATATTAACAGTAAAACTCATAAGCTTGAAATGCTCCACAAGGCCAAACAACAGAACGAAAACAAAGCAGGAATAAGTCTTAGTCATGCTCTAGAAACCCTTAAGAAGTCTCATTCTGGAAATGTATTTGTCCAACATTTTGTTTTTTTAAAGTCGGCATGAAATGGTAGTTGCGATCGTCTTCTTTTTTTCTATTGTGACATATAGCCTATCCGAGTGAAGCGGCTCTTCTCAAACTAGAAAAAATGTAGGGTAGGTGCTTGATTTTGTGCATCAGGAATTTATTGGTTGTGGTTTGCTAGTGATCTCATGTGATTGACATGTTGTCCTGCCATCATGCCAGTAAACACATCAACAGAGAAGAGAAGACACGTTGCTGGAAGTTATTTTATACGAGGTTATATACGAGGGCACATAAAAAAAATGATGTGTGCTTCTCACCTCTACCGATAGACACCCCTTTCTGCAGCACACAGATGTAGAGCTGCAGCGTGAGCTGGGGTGCAGAGCCCAGGAATGCCTGTATGACCGAGGTCCTGGCGAAAGCGGCTCTGTGCGTGACTAGCTTTCCTTCCGCCTGGCCCACTTCTTGCTCCACCTCTTCGGTCTGCCCGTCCCGGGGAATCTGCTTCTTACGGGTGATGGTGACATACGGCTCCTCCACCTTTCCAGCGCTGCCATAGATACAGAAGGCATCCAGGCACCTAATGAAATCAAATTCATTTTTAATAAAATCTAAATAGTCATATAACTTTTTAAATTACAATTGAAATAAACAACATGCAATGCCCTTGTTTAATAAAGTATTAAAATAAAATAAAATAAAATAAAATAAAATAAAATACAATAAAATAAAATAAAATAAAATAAAAGAGTTCTGCAACTTTTTAAATTACAGTTGAAAGAAAACATTTATTCCCTTTGGTTATTTTTTTTTTTAATAAAATAAATATATAAAATAACATTGTTCTACACCTTTTAAATTATAGCTGAAAGAAACAACATATAGGGCCTTTGTTTATTTTCATTATTAAAATAAAATTGACAAAACAAAAGCAAAATTGACGAGAAACCTCATCAGCACTGGTTTACCATAATATTTAATAGTGTTATTTACTGTAATTAAACTTGGCAATCCAGAAAAGCTACCCTTTTTCTATTAAGGGGACGCTGGGTTTGCTGCAAATGCCCTATAATTATTCACTCTCAGAAAAAAAGGTACAAAAGCCATCACTGGGGCTGTACCTTTTCAAAAGGGAAAACTTTTGTCCATTTTAGGTGCTAATATGTACATTTAGGTGCTATATGTACATTTAGGTGCTAATATGTACAACCCGAATTCCAGAAAAGTTGGGACGTTTTTTAAATTTGAATAAAATTAAAACTATACGACTTTCAAATCACATGAGCCAATATTTTATTCACAATAGAACATAGATAACATAACAAATGTTTAAACGGAGAAATTGTACACTTTTATCCACTAAATGAGCTCATTTCAAATTTGATGCCTGCTACATGTCTCAAAATAGTTGGGACGGGGACACGTTTACCATGGTGCAACATCTCCTCTTCTTTTCAAAACAGTATGAAGACGTCTGGGCATCGAGTTTATGAGTGTCTGGAGTTTTGGTGTTGGAATTTGGTCCCATTCTTGCCTTATATAGGTTTCCAGCTGCTGAAGTGTTCGTGGTCGCCTTTGACGCATTTTTCGTTTAATGATGCGCCAAATGTTCTCTATAGGTGAAAGATCTGGACTGCAGGCAAGGCCAATTCAGAACCCGGACTCTTCTACGACGAAGCCATGCTGTTGTAATATCTGCAGTATGTGTTTTGCATTGTCCTGCTGAAATACACAAGGCCTTCCCTGAAATAGACGTTGTCTGGAGGGGAGCATATGTTGCTCTAAAACCTTTATATAGCTTTCAGCATTCATAGTGCCTCCCAAAACATGCAAGCTGCCCATACCGTATGCACTTATGCACCCCCATACCATCAGAGATGCTGGCTTTTGAACTGAACGCTGATAACACGATGGAAGGTCTCCCTCTTCTTTTGTCCGGAGGACACGGCGTCCGTGATTTCCAACAAAAATGTCAAATTTGGACTCGTTTGACCATAGAATACTTTTCCACTTTGAAATAGTCCATTTTAAATGAGCCTTGGCCCACAGGACACGACGGCGCTTCTGGACCATGTTCACATATGGCTTCCTTTTTGCATGATAGAGCTTTAGTTGGCATCTGGAGATGGCACGGCGGATTGTGTTTACCGACAGTGGTTTCTGGAAGTATTCCTGGGCCTATTTAGTAATATCATTCACACAATCATGCCGATGAGTGATGCAGTGTAGTCTGAGGGCCCGAAGACCACGGGCATCCAATAAAGGTCTTCGCCTTTGTCCCTTACGCACAGAGATTTCTCCAGTTTCTCTGAATCTTTTGATGATGTTGTGCACTGTAGATGATGAGATTTGCAAAGCCTTTGCAATTTGATGTTGAGGAACACTGTTTTTAAAGTGTTCCACAATCTTTTTACGCACTCTTTCACAGATTGGAGAGCCTCTGCCCATCTTTACTTCTGAGAGACTCTACCTCTCTAAGACATCCCTTTAATCATGTTACAGACCTGATATCAACTTAATTAGTTGCTATAGATGTTCTCCCACCTGAATCCTTTCTAAATTTCTTGCTTTTTCAACCATTTGTTGTCCCCGTCCCAACTATTTTGAGACCTGTAGCAGGCATCAAATTTGAAATGAGCTCATTTAGTGGACTAAAGTGTAAAATTTCTCCATTTAAACATTTGTTATATTATATATGTTCTATTGTGAATAAAATATTTGCTCATGTGATTTGAAAGTCGTATAGTTTTCATTTTATTCAAATTTAAAAAACGTCCCAACTTTTCTGGAATTCGGGTTGTAAATTTTCGGTGCTAATATGTACATTTTAGGTGCTAATATGTACATTTAGGTGCTAATATGTATATTTTATGAGCTAATATGTACATTTGGGTGCTATTATGTACATTTTAGGTGCTAATATGGACATTTTAGGTGCTAATATGTAAATTTTAGGAGCTATTATGTACATTTTAGGTGCTAATGTGTACCATTAAGGTACCAATATATGCACCCTTTAGGTACAAAAATGTACATTTGAAAAGGTACAACCCCAGTGACTGCTTTTGTACCTTTTTTTCTGAGAGTGTTGGATCCTACTTTTATCCATCCACCGTGTCACAGAGTAGACCATGTCAGTGCTCAGAGAAATGCACTCAATCCAATGAAAGCTCACCAGTTTAGTTGTAGCTTACCCGAGGACAGCTATTCTAAGGCCTCAGTGAACAATCTCTCCATCTCATTCATTTAAAATGCAGAGACTAGGTCTCACAGGACAGGTGCCAATCCTTGGGCGAGCATTTCCTATCCCAAACCTTGATGACAACCTTGCCATTTTACAGTAATAGGTTGTAGGCAACCCTGGTGATAATGTGATGAATGAGAGCTTGAAAGATAAGGCCAAGAGAGCCATGCACAACTCAAAGAAAATAAACAACCGAATTAAAAATTAATGACACAGGGCTGAAACTGTGCTGAGCTGCATTATCTGAATGAGCTGGTTGCGTTGCTAAACTGTACTATTAGAGAAATAGAGGCAATATCAATGATTCAATTATGCACATGGCCAGTGCAACAACACACAGATTGATAGAGATGGAACGGTTTTACTGTGAGGACTGGACTGGAATGGAAACTGTCAATAACACCAATAACTATACTTATAGATACAGCTTGTGGCATGGTACAGTTTGGAAACATTACTATTTTTTTTTATGTTTTTGAAAGAAGTCTTTTATGCTCATCAAGCCTATTTGATAAAAAATACAGAACAAATGTAATATTATCACAATGTAAAATAATGGTTTTCCATTTTCCATAATATACTTAAAAATATAATTTACTCCTCCTGTGATGCAAAGCTGAAATTTCATCATCCATTGCTCCAGTATTCAGTGTCACATGGCTCTTCAGAAATAATTATTATAGGCCTATGTGAATTTATTATCAATGGTGGAAACAGTGCTGCTAAATATTTTTTTTTGAGCCTGCGATACTTATTTTCAGGATTCATTGACCAATAAAAAGTTAAAAAGAACAGCATTTATTAAAAACAGAAAGTATAATTTATTATAGGAATATTAGTAATTGGTTCACAAAAAAAATAACCTAACCTAAAATAAAATAACAGGAATCTTATGCTAACATTATAAGAGTGTTTCGTTGTTGCTAGGGTGTTATGTGCCAACCTGCTTATTGTCATGAATTCCCTTGTTCAATTCCATGAAATAAAAAAATCATCATGACATTATCATCTAGGCCTACTGTATTTATAATGGGATGTGTCTCTTATTTTACAGTATACCATTACTTTGTATAGTATAATAATTATACTGGATATTTGTAGAATTATCAACATTAAATTATATTTGCAATAAACACCTGCAATGCCACATGGCCTTGAGGGAAAAAAAAATCTGATAATAAATTGTAAACTAATAACCCTGCAGTACTTATACTTTGAAAAAATATGTCTATGCTATCCAAATATACATTACATTTATTTGTCTAATAGAATGTTAACACCTTTACAAAAATGAGAATAGATTTTAAGGAAAGACCCGGGGACATGAATCCTTGAACCATGAAACCTTTGACATTAATGTGCACCGTGGATTATAGCTAAATTAAACGACAAATATTCATAATATTTATTTATGAATAGGTAAAGCACAGGTTCATCTTGCGCGTGAGAAAAAAAAAGGGGGGGGGGGGCGGTGAAGGGAAGAGAAACACCTTTGCTATGTGCACTCACAGTGGACATTGTTTGTATCCATGTATGTATGTTGATGGGTAGGCTATAATTCCCTCCACAGAGTGCAAGGCTTGTAATGTTAAGTAGAAACACATCCTTGCAGCTACATTAGTATAAGGAGAGTCGCCACTTACCTTATTATTGGTCCTAGTTGTAATATATGAAGCAGCAGTACTAGAGGTCTGTCTCTGCTCAGGTCTCTGTGAATAAAGATAAGTGTGAGCTGCACCAGCACGGATGGCACAAGCGTGAAGAGGAGCGTGAAACACTGCCAAATCTGATCACCCGCGGAGTGGTAAGTGCTGCTCAGATACAGAGCCGCCGTCGTCTCGGCAGTAAACAACGAGACCGACACAAGGACAGAGCTGGGTAGTCTCATCCTCACTCAGCCATGTTTATTTTCTGCTCTCTGATCTCACGAGCCTGCATTTTGAAGTTCCAGTGGACGCATCAACCACCAGCCGCAGATTCACAGCTGATCACCGCGGCGAATAAATATATTACTATTACAAGTATAACCGGTAGAGGGCGCCGTGAGCTCAATATTTACTGCCGTCAGTGTCACTGACAGCAGCGTGTTCATGCAGTTCTCCTACAATGATCAGCAGCAGCATTTAGCTATCTGACATCCTGGGTTGAGCCCATTATAATGCCCATAATGCTAAAATAAAATTCAATCCGGAGTTAGATTTCCATAGGATGGATGGATTAGTACCAACTTGCCACATATTAAAAAGTCAATAGGCCTACTGAATTCAGAACTACACTACTTTTACCATATCTTATCTTTCTGTGACAAAAATAGTAAGAGCAGTATGCGGTTCCAAATTTAGCAATGTTTTTTTGTAAATCATAATTAACTGAATTATAAAATCATAATTATGAAAATTATTAGCCTACATAGTCAAAATTGAAGGGTCAAAATTATTATTTATAATGTCATAATTATGATGACATAACTGTCGAAATCAGCCGCGGCTCGTCTGTATGGGCAGGTGATACAAAATATGAATAGCCTGTGCCAGTGTCCGTGCCGGTGTCTGTGCTGGTGTCCGTGTCGTCACAAAAGTACCGACTCAGAGGCTCAGAGGAAGACCCCGATTTTTTTTTTTTTTTTTTTTTACCTTATCTTATTACAATAAACAATAAAAAAAAAATCCAACCAAGAAAGAGCGCAAGACCACGAGTGCCATTTAGGATAGGACCGAAGTGTGTCATGACAGAGAAAAGAGGGTGCAGACATAGAATATCTCCTTTGAACTTCTATTTTTGCAGTAGCTCTGTATGAGTTTAACCCTAACCCTAACCCTAATCCAAGAGTAACAAACGAGAGAGTTAACAAAAGTTATCATGAGCACTGTTAGAAGCGGGATGTCATAACAAATGTCAGTAAATCGAGAAGATTCTAAATCTTACCAGAAAGTGTGGGTGGTTGGGTTGAAAGTTAATTTAAAGAAAACCTTAGGATAGGCTAATAATGAAATAATAAATTCATATTGAAGGATTTTGGCCTATCCAGTCCAGATTTTCATTTGAATTTAGAACGGATTACAAGATTTTTGGATCAATACTTTATGTAGCCCCGCCCCTTTTCGGCGTTGCGCTCGTCAAAAGACAAGGAATGTCTTGCATAGGATTGAATGTACTGCTCGTAAAAAAAAAATTCCCAGTCGACAATTGTTAAGACATAACATGCTTTACAATGCTTATGATAAACATTACAATGCTCGTGATAACTTTTTTTAACTCTACAATAAGTAAATCCACTTCACCAGCTACTCCTCGACAGCTATGCCATACAGATCAACCATAAAAACGGAAGTTCAAAGACAATATTTAAAGATGACGGCGCCCACGTTTCTCTGGTGCATAAGGGCTGTAGCACTGTTGTACATCTCAACATTAGTCATGCATTAGCTGTAATGAATAGCAAACACCAACAGAGGGCGCTTTAGACACTGTTGAAAGCACTGCAGGATAAAACTTATTATTTGCTCTCAGATTAATCAGAAGTTAAATGCTTTGTGCTACACTTGTAGTAGCATGCATGCCAGTCAACGGACAACCCCCTACAGTACAATCTATGCTTATCCCTTGGATGATGACTTGCCCAATTAAGGCTGACCCCTCTAGCAGGGCCAGTGCTTTAATGTTCTAGATCCCAGGGTCAGGATCTAATCAAACTCCTCCCAATCTTCAGGTACAGACTCTCATGATGACTGACTCACCTCTTCCTACAATACTTTCATTATTTGTGTTTGCCTATTTGTGCCAATTTGATTGTTAAAAAACTAATTGTTTCTATGATGTTTGGTAGAGTGCACTTTTGTATGTATAAAAGCACTTATTTTCCTAGAAAATAACCTTTCTAAATCAGGCTATATGCTTGACTTCTGTTTAAGTCTTATGTACTACTTACTAAAAAGCACTTTTTGCAAGTCACTCTGAATAAGAGTTCATTAGACCAAATTAACTAGTTACAACTAAATTAAAGCCAAATGCCATTCTATACTGTACTGTAAATGGTACAAAGGTACAAAGTAATGAAAATGTATAACAAATCAATCCATTACATTTTTGTTTTCTTTTTCCTGAGATTTCTTTATATATATATATATATATATATAACCTTTAACATGTGTTTTGTGTATAGCCATCTTTAAGTTAAAAAATAAAAAAGCTATTTCTCATAATTGCGACTTTATATTTCAAATTGTGACTATGGCTGCGTCCGAAATCGCATACTCTCTTGAGTAGGTATGCCTACTACGTATTTTGAATAAGTAATTAGTATATGTGTGTGTGTGTGTGTGGGTGTGTGTGTGTGTGTGTGTAGTATGAATTGTAATCTGGTACTACATCTGCCATTTTGTCTTAATCATGTGACCTAGCGTCAGTTGTGTTGCATCATCAACATTCACAAAACCTCTCCCACATACTGTTTTCGCCTGCTATATAGTTGGGAAGAATGGGATTTTGGATGCAGCCTCAACTCAAAATTGCAATCTCTCATTGCACTTTACATGACATTTTTTTTCCCCTAGCTCTTGAGGCTGAAAGAGACTTTATCATACTTTCTTATGTGTCCTGAATTTTTTTTTTTTTTTAAAAAGGCACCGATCACATGCAGGTGAAAGTGTTTATTACTAAAGGCCCTGTGTCTCATTCATTATTATATTCAGTAAGTGCCTTTTCTGCCTGATCCACTATAGGCTGGGGAAATTCAATTCTGAAAATCCTAAAACCAGTGAGTGATAAGAAGAGCGATGTTTACAGTTCACTTTGTGTGCCCATTTAATGCTTGAGATTCCCATATCGATTTAGCGTGCTCTGATTGTGTGTGTTTTGTGGGCCAATCTATAAAATGCAACGTATAGGATGCCATTTCTGTGTAATTTGACAGTTTTTCAGAAACTGATTTCTGCAATGATTGCGGACCCCCATTCCACTCTGCTCTGTTATTCCTCCAGGCACTCCAAACGGGATTAGTATTGGCTCTGACTCAAGAGAATGTAAGATAAGTTGGAGATGATCTCATAGACCATCAAACATAAACACACAGCTTCATAAGCGAGAGAGGAAGCAAGCGAAAGGTTTAGAGAAGTGGAAGAAGCTAGATTTTTATTCAAAAGCCAGACACACACAATAAAAAAACAATCAGGATCAAGATAAAATAATAATAATCCAATTTCCACTTCCACCTGTTTCTGTGTGTTTTTAACAGACCACAGAAATCCAGAATTTTCGCCTGACAACAGATGCCTCGTTTGACAGGGTTTCCAATTGAGTGAATGAATGCAACTCAAGCTTCAATAACCCTAATAAAAATCTCAACTTGATTTTCTTTCTGGTGGGCTCAGGCGATGCATTATCGTAGCGTGTAATAAAACCCAGCGGTCACCCAGCTCGAATTCTAAAGTTGAATTGTCTACTGAAACACTAAAGAGGACGAAAGGCTTAATCATTGTGTGATTTTCCACTGAGATCGGGCCCTGTAAACGGAAGAGGCTGGAAAGAAGGTCCTCTGCTGTGGCTGTTTGAGAAATGACTGTGAATAAGTGTGTCATTATATTTATGTGAGTGGAAACCCCATAGAGATCAGCTGTGCCACTCGCTCTAGCATGGGTTCATTGTAATTGTCGATTGTGTCTCAATTCCTTTTCATTTTCTTATTTACTACGTTGTAGTAAGCAAAAGGGCTGTGTTCTGTATGATGTGCAAAGGGAGAGTTAGGGAATAAAAATTACGTCATTTTTAACTGTATTCACTGAAGTAATTTTCTCTGAGTTACATTTTTTTTTTTTTTTTACTATACCGATGTGATGTAATAAAGCTTTCATGAGCCTTCCAGAAAAGAATCAGGCACTCGTGTACAGCAATGAAATGCTTGCAATGTAATTGTTGCTTGCAGGGATTTTGAGAATACACAGTTAGGCTATTTTGAAAAGATGTTAATGGAGGCTTTTTCGAACTGCAAACACATTTATCCAGGCAAAATCTGCCACGAATCACTCTCAGTTGGCCCTGTTAAAGAGAGGACAGATGGAAAATAAATATCGGGACAAATGCTTATCAGTAACACTTCGAAAACAAAACGCAACATTACAGACAAATCATAGCCTTAATACTTTACCCAAATACTAAATACTGCCAAAGTCACTGTTGTCTTTAAAATTTCCATCCATCCATCTATCCATCCATCTTAAAGTCTATTCTCTAAGTATATAAAGAATATAAAGTAGTTCATTTAGACAGCAGCAATGAGCTAACATAATTGATCTATGGATAAAATATGGTTATCGTTTGAATTTGAATAATTAAAAGACAGCAATTCGAAAATATTACAACCCAAATTGTTTCTTTGAAATGTACTCACCAATTATGAGCTTTTGTTTACTGTTCTACTCTGCCATCATCCATCACGCACCTCACGCTGAGCCATCAATCAAAGGAAAGATGTTAATTTCCCTATAAGATTAGTGCCATTTTTGATCTTTCCCTCATACAATTCACAAATGTAGTCTCTCCTTAATCTTTGAACGTGAGTCAGACCAAAATGAGGTACTCTGAGTAAAAAAACGTCTTGTTTTTGTGCGAACATAGGCAAATGGTTGTGAGGTTGCTATGGTTTCCTTCATATGTAAGTGTTCATTCATGTGTATAAGTGAGATCAATTTATAAGGACATATGTGATCCGTGCTCAACCAGTGCAAAGATGGCATTAACGTGCTTTGTGAAAATCTCAAAGAGTCTCAAAGAGCAGCATGTAGCAGGACCCCCTATACCTTAGAGACATTGATGATTTTCAGGGATCAAGCAGACATATACAGTATGTTCTTCCTTTCGACACATGGCTAAGAGTAATGTTACATGATATATAAGTTCCCTGTCTACATTACCTAGTTAAAAGTTCAGTTCACAAATTTTAAAATGAACTAGTTCAGTTCATAGTTCACACTTCACAATTTTGCACAGACTAAAGCGTCCGTGCCTTCAGATCAGTTGGACGTAGCTGTGGTTACAAGAGGTAAAAACGATATAAATACTGTTCGTTTTCTCACACAAACCGCTCGTTTCGTGTCTTAGGCCATCAATGTGGACTCACATTTACGAGTCACTAAATCATGTTTAATTTGGACTTCTCTGTGCATGCTCTTTGAGGTGGACCCCATACACCTCCATTATATGACTGACAGACAAGAACGGTTTGACCTAAATATATCAAATTTGAAAATACTGTGGAAACAAAGACACCTCCATCTTGGATGCCCTTGAGGTAAGCTAAAACATGAACTATCCCTTTAAAAAAGTAGAAACTGAAGCAGAAGCCTTTGGATCATGCAGCCATCATCAGGAATGTGCTCTGTTTATTGCTGCGATAATAACACAGCACTAATTCTGTGGTTATCTAGAAGATAAGAAGCAAAGGTCTCAACTGAACCTTTTCACCGTCAGTTTTACTGAAAAGGTTACGGCAATTCGCTGCCAGTCTGATAACATTTGACCTGAATTTTCTTTCCTTGTTTTTCATTATTAGTCTTTTCTTCCTTCCAGAATTTATTACTACTTGGTATCAAGACGTTATTTAATTCATAACACATGAGGAAGGTGTCATACAGCATAATATGAATATGTACTCGAAAATATTATTATTTTCTTATATATCCATTGTTCGTGGTGAATAAAAGAAACCAATTTTCTTGTCATTCTTTGAGACAGATGTTCTTAAGGAATTCCTTGCTATTATGGGTTGGATTCATAGACTGGTAATCAGAGTTGGGCTCTTTGTCTGTTTGCTTAACATAATAAAGAATGACATTTAATCAACATATCTGGGTTTTGACTACTACTCAATAATTGCAGCATTATTTTTCCAAATCCTTTCTGCCTATATCTGCAAGGAGTGTCTCAGAGATAATGTCCTATAGATGTCCTATAACATTCAGCTCCTGTGACATTTAGGAAAATTGCCACACTGAAGTGGAATTGTATTTTCCAAGAAAAACAAAGACATTATTTTGAATAACAGCCAATTGAGAAGCGGTTCAGGGCAGAAAAAAAATCGATATTATATAAAAAGTCTTCTTTTCATCATGGTGAAAGAGCTGCATTTTACACACAATACCAGCACTTTATAACTTTATAAGTCTCACTTTAACTTACAAATTTCATTTTGAAACTTTTCCTTTCTGTTGCTTAAAAAAACATGTGTCCCTGCACACAGTGGGTCAAATAAAATATTATAATTCAATTTTCTGCCATGAGGTTTTTTTTCTTTATTTTTCTTCATTCATTTTAATCATATTTCTAATTCAACCCTATATCCCACATGACTCTCATTCATTACAGATCATTTGGAAAGTTAAGTTTTGTCAGTATTAATCAGTGTTAATCAATAAGGATGTGCTCTTATTCACATGGTCCCTATGAAGTGTTCATTGCTCCCTAAACAGGGAAATGTAGATACCTGTTTGACATGATGTAAAAAAATGATGATGTGATATACTATTTGAATTGAATTTGATTTAAATCATTTTGCTTTTTGAGAATGAGGTCATGTCACACAATCTGTCCATGTTGGCTAGATTCTCCTAAAAAGTGACTGATAAGTTTGCATGAAAATACCATATGGAGTTTGATTTGGTGCACTACTTTTGACATAAACACCAAAATATATGAGCCTGTTTATTTTATCATAACTACACATGCACATATGGTTAGTGCAATTTTAAGAAATATATGCTTCCCAAACATGTTGTCCCAAAATTAATTTTTTGGGTGTCAACACAACATATAGGCTACTGGTCAGGCTTGTAAGAAACCGACTAGCCAAATCAATTCATCTGTTGCTGACATTGTTCAGAATCAGATTGATATTTGCTTTGCTTACAGCTTTACATAGATGTCATAGTAATTGTGTTTATAATGGCCTCTGGGACATTGAAATCAGTTTGCATGATTGTGATAAGTGGTGATAAATAGGCACTTCTCAATTCATTTGGCACTCATAAAGCTGTTGCTGTGTAAATATCGCCATCAATAACACTTAGAATGTTTTCAGTGACCATAAACCAACCAGGCCAAAAAAAAAAAAGTCTTAAAAACACACAAGAACCTATTCTTTCTTTTCTTGTTTTCTTCTTTTATATAAAGTGCTCATGAAGTGGATTTTGCCAGCTAAGGTTGCTGTGTTATCAGAAGAGGAGATCAGATGTAGTGGGGAACCGCATGTGGCATTTTGATTGTGAAGCATGATTTTGACTGAAACTGAGGTGGACCATTTCACCGGCAAAATAAAGGGAAGGCGTGGGAGGTCTGGGAAGTGGGGAACCTGGAAGATGGATTTTATAATTACCTTTTGTGTGTAATTCATTCTCTTTGTGTAATACAAGATTTTCTCACCAACACAATGAGGCCTCAGTCTGAGCCCTATTCATCCACACCCGCTGAAGATAAGCAAAGACATTTCTGTTATAAAACATACTTCATCCATTCTCCCAGCGGCATGCTATAGGTATATCTTAAGTTCTGCTGTCTTTGAATATGGCATTAGTTTATGAGAAGGAGATGTACGTTTTTCTCCACTATACACCCAGATCTTTCAGTACATCACTTGAACCTCTTTACATGAACAGCTAAATGTCTTGTGTTGATAGCTGGTCTCTTGTGTATTATGGAGTGGTTGGTTAATAAATGCATGCCGGCATTCATGATACCTATTCAGTGTAATTGTTAATCAGCTCTGCAAATCAATTCTGATGTAGTTTTGGTTCGGATAATCAACCCAGTGCAAATTTGAATATTAAATTGGATCATTTATGCACAAGCATTGTTGGGTATCAATTTTTCTTTTTATTCATCAACCTGTTCTGGGTGAAACACTTATATCTGCACAGTATAGAAACACTTATATGAATGCACTATAAATTTAGTGCATTCATTTGCACTAAATTTAAAGTCTGTTGCTGTGGAGACCTTATAACTTTGGTAACTCTGCGGTATATGTTCTGTAGTTTCAGACCATTTATTCAGAGGTCAGACGTTCAGACCATACCTTCACCCTATAATGCAGCATTATAAAAGGATTATGAAATCTTGATTATATCAAGACAATGATCTTTTGCCTGCTTAATTTTGAAATGTATTTATAATAATGATTCACCGTTGCCATGACGATCTTGACCTTTTATGCCCAGCTCAGCTGTACAAGCATGGGGGAAAAAATAAATCTAAATAATATAATTTGTAATTAGCAGAACTGATAGGAAATATAGAATGCAAGTAATTATTCATAATAATAAAAATAGAAACTGTTCAAGAAACTTTTTTATTATTCATATAATAATAGAAACTGTTCAAGTAACTTTAAAAAAATATGTATATACATATATATATATATATATATATATATATATATATATATATATATATATATATATATAATGTCTAAACATAAGCTAAATTTGACATAAGCTAAATGTCAAAGATCATTGTCTGTATACAGCTCACTTAGAGACAGGTTTCATGGCTTAATAAAATGTAGTTTTCAAACACATGAGAGCGCAGGCGCATCGATTTGGCATAATAGGAGCCAAACCTCGCATGGACTCGCCATTTGCGCACATGATGAGCTGGAAAGGAATATCACCGGACTAACAGTACAAACCGTATTCATGGCAATAGCTATGCGTCTATATTGGACACTTGAGTTTCGAAATGCGCAACAACTGATTTGAAAACATGTCTGACGCAACATTAATCCCGACACCAGATGTAAAGTTTCTGGGCGACTCTCTGGAGCGCAACAACACCAGCACCGATCCGGAGCATCCAAACTTGCACTCAGGCATCATTATCGCAACCGTTTACGCGCTCCTCATTACTGCTGGACTTATTGGTAATGTGACGCTCATTAGGACGTTTTGCATCGTGAAATCCATGCGCAATATCCCCAATCTGTTCATGTCGAGTCTCGCCCTCGGAGACGTGCTGCTGCTGGTCACCTGTGCGCCCGTGGATGCCAGCAAGTTTCTGGCGGATGAGTGGCTGTTTGGTCGGATGGGTTGCAAACTCATCCCGTTCATTCAACTGACTTCAGTCGGAGTGTCGGTTTTCACGCTCACAGCGCTGGCAGCGGACAGGTAAAGAGATCGATATATATATTATTATACTATAGCCTATTATAATTAATTGCAATCATCACAATGTGTCAATGAAGCAAGCTCCTCGAAATTATTACGAAATTACCGATAGTCATCATTAACAAACACTAATGTAATATGTCACTAAATTGTAGCCTATTATTATGCTGAGTTTAGCTAAAGTGGAAAATCATGTAAAATGGGTAATTAATTTCATGATTGATTCCCTTTTAGATATCAGGAAGCAATTAAAATATGAACGTCTTTAATAATTACGAAAGTCTTTGTCAATTAATCAAGCTTGAGATGGATGTTCTTTTTAAACATAGCCTCTATAAAAAGACAGCTAAAAAAACTTTATTGTTTTTTTAAATGGTTATTTAATGGTCAATTACATGTATATTTGTATACTGTTGCAAGATATTATTTATTTATGAGGGTTTGTATAACACTCTTAGGAGAAATGGTTCTATATAGAAGCTTAAAAGGTTCTATCAGCGCAATGTTCAATAATAAGAACCCTTAAGGGTTCTTTGTAACCAGGAAAAAGGTTATGGAACCTTTTGGGTTCATTCATTATCATTTGTTTTGTCCTTTCCGGATTAAATATTTCATATTACTGACAAACATCAAGACCCTAAAATGTATTTATGAATGCATGTGAATGATCCCAAAATTCAAGATATGGGGGTTAGAAAACGTATATATTTATATCATTTTATGTAGTTAATCAATATCACACGAAGAGTGCCATTTCAGTTTTTCTCCTCCAAAAATCAGCATGATTTTTAGTTACTACTAGTTACTTCTAGTTACTTTTTGTGATATTAAGTTACTACTACAACAATTTAATAAACAATAATTTAATTACAACTACAACATGTTGCAGAATAATGGAATATATATGAATAATAGCCTAAAAAACCTTTGTGCCAAAAGGGTTCTTGTCATTATAGAACCTTTTTTAAGCATAAAAGGTTCTTTGGAGTTGAGTAAAGAACCCTATGCTTCATATAGAACCCCAATGGACCCTTTTTTCTAAGAGTGAGGGTCAGGTACAAGTTGCAGGGTTGATAGAGAAACCACCTGAAATTCCATCACGACAATCTAAAGAAATGACATGCTTTTTTCAAGTAGGGGCACAGACTCATTTTTCTGTCCGTTTCAATAGAAGAAAATTGTAATGCCACATGCAGGTAACTCAAAATACCACTCTAAGTGCCACTTTTGCTGATGATCTGTCACATTTGTCAAAACAGTTCGGTTGAAAAGCAATGCCTGTGTTTCTATGTCTTTATCACATTTTATGTTGAAAAAAAAAACTTTAAAAGCTGAGAAGCAGTAAAAAACCCAATTTTTGTGTATTTCACAATGTAAAATAGAAAAGGTGTTTAATAAATCCAGACTTTAGCAATCAATGGACTGATTCAATCAGTTATTGCATAAACATCTTTATTTGTATCCCATATACAAAGGCTCAGATTTTATGCCTTCTTGGTCTGTCAGTTCTCTTGAGGAAGTGTGTGACTTGGTGTCTGATAGCAGGTGAACGGAAATGAAAAAGAACATGCTTAATGATGGAGAAAAATTAACTGCGTCCTCTGCCTTAGCCTGTTAGTGTTTGTAGAGAACTCAAGAGTAACGATTGCACCTCCAGAGCAATGGATCAACTGAGGGTTGAGTTGCTCTCGTGTTAAATGAGAAACAGCTGATAGTATGGTGAAGTGATCAGTATTTTTACACCAATGCCAGAACTTGAAGGTGCTTAGAAATTCATGAAGAGTCAGAGATTTATTGGTGAGTTTTTACATGCCATTGTTGACTTTGACTTGTTCACTGAGGGGATTGTGAAGCAATGTTTTTTGTAAAGCTGCTTCGGAACAACATGTATGTGATATGCATACAAATTCATGTGATTGAAATTAAATTCCACTTGAAAAATGAAAAAGCAGGAAGACTGTGCCATGATCTATGTGGTGGGAGTCTGATTAGCACTGGAGGTTAATCCGTTTAGGTGAACGGCAATAAACAACAGATGGTAAATGGAACTCGTACTGTAGGTGGGAGGACCTTTTCCTGTGGTCTGGATACTGATGGGCTTCAAGTCAGTCATAGAATAGGCTATTCTAACCCATAATATATACAGTATATGGGTTTGGCCAGCATCCAGTGATCTGATATTTCCAAATAGAGTGCAACAGTGGCCGACCACTTTTTCTGATTTTACCTTGGTAAAATACCAAGTATTTTTGTCCCTCAACCCTCAAAAAGTGACAACCATATCATGCAATATAAAAATATCTGTGGGGTATTTTGTGCTTAAACTTCACACACACATTCTGGGGGCATCAGAGATTTATTTTACATCTTGTGAAAATGGCATTTTACCACCCCTTTAATGCTAGTTGAGCATAAGAAACAACATTTATGGGACAGTTCATGTCAGATTTTGTTGCTGATTGGAACTATGTTATTTAATTGGGAGTTTGGCGAGCAGTTTTTGAGATTTCAGGATTCCCCGGCCCCATTCAAGTGGACTTTGGTCTTGGATGCCCTAAATAGTTGGCCAGAGGCGTTGCAAATATGGCCGTCAAGTGAATAGTCTTTCCTTGGAGGGGACTAATTTGTCAAAAAAATGTTTTTTTTATGTGTGTTCTTTCTTAATTAAAATGCCTCCTTCTGTTCCTGGGGTCTTTTTCTGTGTCTTAGATACAAGGCCATTGTCAAGCCAATGGATATCAAGGCATCTAAAAATTCGCTAAAGGTCTGCCTGAGGGCGGCATCGATCTGGCTGCTCTCCCTGGCCCTGGCCATCCCCGAGGCGGTGTTCTCCGATCTCCACACCTTCCACATTCCACAAAGCAATGAGACGTTTAAAGCATGCGCACCGTACCCTCACGCTGGAGACCTGCAACCTAAAATCCATTCCATGGCCTCCTTTCTCATTCTGTATGTCATTCCTCTCTTCATTATTTCTGTGTACTACATCTTCATTGCCAGGAGTCTGGTTGAGAGTGCGATTAACATGCCTGTGGAAGGAAATGCGCACATTCGGAGGCAGGTGAGTAGCTACCATGGTCAAGTGCTTCAGTTGTTGAAGTGAGATTAACAGTTTAATTGTTTAGCAATGAATAGCTGAGAAACTTATGTACAATATTTTTCAAATCTTAACAAAAGTTCAATGACTTTCCTAGATTGACATTGAAAAAATGAAATGACGCTGTGCCACAGGTTATGATTCAAACCTGTTATCATTACATTTGTTCCTTTTTTTTTTAAAGTGCTGTAGCTAATTTTGTCACTTTTTCTGATTTATACAAAATATCTTATAGGTTTAATAAAATTTAATCTTACATACCCTAATCATGCATGATGATGACACACAACGGTTATATAAAGGCCTAATTATCATTTTTGATATTCCAATTTCAAGAGATGTATTTATAACAAACACAATGTAATTTTATGCAAGGCTTTTCCATGTTTGTTTTCTTCTAGGTGTTGAAATGGTTTTTTTTGTCAACATAAAAACATTAAATTATATTATATATTTTGAATTTTGACTTTTGTTTTTCCATTTCTGAGTTTGAAAATGCAGAAAGAAGTATTGCTGCGGTGGTTGTTGTAATTGATTTTGAAAGGTGATTCAGAAGCTATTTTTGAAAGGTGTTCACAAAACAAGATGAGACTGGATACATCTGCTCTGCTGTTGCATTGTTATGTGAATAATAGAGTGTGTATGCATTTGAAAGGAACCATACATAAGGAACCATTTAAATGTTCCTTTTATCAAATTGGAGCTTTTGTTATTCTTCATCTATGAAACCACGTGGTTTAACAATTACCTGTTCGATATGTGATTTTTTTCATGCATAGGCCTGTTATTAAACATAATTAGTTCATATTTTGTTCAGTGCTTATAAACATAAATGCATCATAAAAGCTAGTTTTATTAGTTATAACAATTCGTAGTAAAAAAATAATAATCCAAATTCGAATTCAGTGTGCCAATCCAAATTCAATTGGAAAAATTCAAGGTCTTCCATTGGTTGAGTTGAAACAAAATTTCACGCCCCAAATCACACAATTGGTTGAGCCAATGTTGCTGTTTCAGATGGGTCAGAAAGTTAAAACAGCTTAAATAGAAGAATTTTTTTAATTATTATATTTCTACACATGTGATAGCCTATTTATCTCTCTGCTTCCTAGATTGAGTCACGTATGCGGCTTGCCAAGACAGTGCTGGTGTTCGTGGGTCTTTTTGCCATCTGCTGGCTCCCCAACCATGTGATTTACCTCTACCGGTCCTACCATTACACTGAAGTGGACACCTCAATGGCACATTTCATCTCCAGTGTGTGCGCACGTATCCTTGCCTTTACCAACTCTTGTGTGAACCCCTTCGCTCTCTACCTTCTCAGCAAATCCTTTAGGAAGCAGTTCAACAAGCAGCTTTGCTGCTGCTGCCCATCCATCTCTCTGCGTAAACAAAACACTAGGCGTAACAACACGCATTTGAGTTCACTCAAAAGCACCCAGAACCACTCTGTGGCCAGCTTCAGGCTTGTCAATGACAACGCTGTCTGCCATTAGAGCTGAACAGGCATATTTAACTTCTTCTTCTTCAGAGTTAGAGGAATAGTGGTAACACTTTACTTGAAGGGGTGTGCATGATGGATATGATACATCATTACCTTTCAGTCAGTGTCTTTGTCATGACAACTTGACATTACTAAGACAACACAACCTGACATAAACATGACATAGCAAATTAATTATCAAACCACCTTGGTTAACATTACATTAAACTGTCTGTGGTTGGTTTTGACATTAGCTGTCATGAAGCCATTATAACTTTTTAATGACAAATTCAATTACCACTTTAGTTGAGGTCATGAAAATTCATGACGCTGTTATGATGGCCTCATGACAGCCTAAGTCAAAGCCAGCCACATGACAGTTTAACTTAATTTTATGTCAAGTTGTCATGACAAAGACACTGACAGGTTATTATGTCAAAATTTCATAACAAAGACATCTTAGGCAATGTCATATTTGCATTCAAAATGTCATTATTGAGCGAAAGTCTCTTAATGACAGTCATAAACATGATAAACCCATACTTCAAGACAGATGTCATGGTTATGAATTGGTGTAAAGTGTTCAAGTAAAGTGTTGCCGGAAGAGTAAAATTAAGATCTTCAAAATTCTCCTTTTGCATTCCACAGAAAACAGAATGGAACAATTCCTTTTAAAACTAGTTTAAGAGACAACAAAGAAATTGGGAAGGTTTGTTACATGTTTTTACCTGACAGGTTTTCATGATTTGTGTTGCAAAAACAACACAAAAAATGTTTAATTAAAAAAAAATAATAATAATAAAACTGAGAAGTAATTTTCTTGAATATATCTAGCATTTATGTAGCCTAACTATTACTCACTTCTATAAGATTTGAGACACTTTAGATCAAATGACACTAGACACTTTTTAAAACTCAAAAATCAATGAAATACCAGTCAAAGACATTCATGTAGTGTATGTTTACATAAGAACTGGAAAATAATGCAGGTGAACACAAAGACATGGCACAATCAAAAAACAACAAAGATTGCATCATTTTATAGTTAAATGGCTCTGGGATTTGCAGTTTTAATGGGTTTCAATTGGCATAGTTTTGTCCAAAAGGTTCCGAGTGGAACTATTTTGTGTATCTTGTGCAAAATAGATTTTTTAAAGGAAATAGGGGTGAAATAGTAAAATTCCAATATAAAAACCTGTGCTAAAAACGAATGCAGTTGGCATTAAAGCAGGAAAAATGATCAAAAAGACAGAAATGTCCATAAGGATGCACAACGGTTAAATCTGCAGTGGATCTACAAGCATGTGAAAGTTTTTTCAGTTCAGAATCGTTACGTCAATTATGACATGGCATGAACGCACCTATGTTCACTGGCAGCATATTTGTGGGGCGTTTTAAAAAAAAAAACTCAGTGTTTATGCTCATGCATACAGGTCCAGTGTGAAACAGGCTCATCGCAACAATGAACAAATAGCGGAAGTTTTTCTTCTTCAGTCTCGTTTAAAAAAAAAAACATGCACTTTGAATCGCATTTTCAAAAGTTTGCGTTTTCAGGCTGCCAAAATGCCACTGTCGTGTAAATGAAGCGCCAAAACGCATACAAAGTTTTCCGTTTTTAGTTGAAAACAGTGCCGTGTACACAACCCCTTGGTTACCACTCAAAAAACAGTCTTTTGTTTCAGTTTGTAGGTGAATATCCAACACAGTAGGATTATTATTTTATTATCATAAAATATTAGCTATTTTATGTTTTGTGTGAATTGATAATTCCGATGAATTCGTTTCTCATTAGTATGTTTTCGTTTGAAATATTAGCAGAGAAAAGTTTCTCTAGACAGTCAAACCGCCTTGTCCACATAGTCGTACACCTGCAGGCGCTGCTGGAGAGGAAAACCCATTTTAATGTGAAGGAATGAACAAATTTGATGTAATTTAGTCAGTATGTATTTATTTTGTTTTATTTGCAATATTTGGATAGATATATAGATTTTTTTTTTCATGGTGACTTGCAGTGAGGTAAATGGGACTGTGATTATTCTAAATATTTGGAAAAGATAAATATTTTTCATGGAGATATTTGGTTATAAGTTTACAGAGGTAAGTGTTTTGGGCATTGATTTGGAGAAAGCACTTCATTGTTTTCAAATGTGAACAAAAAATAGCCAGTGTCCTTGTCTGCTTTACTAGTAAAAGTCATTTTAAAAGAGCTTTATTGATCATTGCCTGATGTTTTTCTGTATTATTTAGTCAGTATTGTGTACATGGTGAATCCTGGCTGGAATGGACTGGGATTTCTGGAGGAAATGTGCTTTTGTGGTGCCTTTATGGAATTTTTATGATACAGAAACTATTTCCGTCATTACTGTTTTGTGGTTCAATCCTTCACAATGCTTTTTGTGCTGATTGTATTTTCTGAAAAGCATGCTGATTAGGCTTTTCATTTTGTGAATGGTCATAGACTCATAGACCAAAAAAAAGGACACTACAAGATGAAAAGAACTTGTTGATCTGTAATGGTTAATGTGGATGCTATCATGTTGTTGTCCTGGCCTTTTGATCTTGTTTCACATGAAGAAACTTAAGTGTATTTGACTTTGTGAATAAAATGGTGCGTTTATCCAGCGAAATAGTTGAATTTCAAATGTGATTGTCCATTTTTTGAAAACATAGTGTGTACAAACAGTACAATAATCAACAAGCAATCTGGATATAAAGAAAAACACTACAACAAAAAATAAAAGAAAAAGGCAGTCAACTGAAATGGAGAGCTAAAACGGTGAAAAAAGGAGAAGATGAAGGGAAGATGTTGAGTGGTGTAGTTAAAACATCTACCAACAGGGGCAAACTGGACCATGCTTAACCTTGACCTCTTGGATGAGATGGAGAAACGGTGCATATTTATTAATCTGATTGATGATGAGAACAATAATTGAATGATATTAAAATGCATCATGCCGAATGCACTGTATGACCTTTCATTGAGATCAAAACTCACTTGGATGTCTCCAGTGTTTGTCCAGTTCAGATATTTAATGCTCAGACAGCTGATGCTATACACACAGACAGCCCATTCTCACCCCCAAGGTGTCACATAACTGACGCCTTGGGAAGCATTTGACCATGCTTCAATATCTGACGCCCTAGGATTGCGTGTAACCCTACCCCTACCCCCAACGCATTCTCACCCCAAGGCGTCACCTTTGACCATGCTTCAATATTTGACGTTTTAGGCGTCCTTTAGCGTCACTTACATGACGCGATCCTACGGCGTCATCTAACTGACGCTAAAGGAAAGCGTCTGTTAGAGGACGCGGTTAGGTTTAGGTGTGGGGTGGGGGTAGGGTACACGCGATCCTAGGACGTCATCTAACTGACGCTAAAGGGCGCCTAAAAGCGTCAGATATTGAAGCATGTCCAAATGCTTCCCAAGGCGTCAGTTAGGTGACGCCTTGGGAGTGAGAATGGGCTGCTACCCCAGACCTAGCCTAAACCTACCCGCGTGATCTATAACTGACGCTTTTCCTTTAGCGTCAATTAGATGACGCCGTAGGATTGCGTCATGTAACTGACGCTAAAGGGCACCTAAAGCGTCAGATATTGAAGCATGGTCAGAAGGTGACGCTTTGGGGTGAGAATGTGTTGACACAGAAATGAAAGCTTTAGCATAAGTTCTGCCAGGAAGACTTAATTACCGCGTCACGTGTTACATTCAGGCTATCCAATCATGTTCTTATTCTTGTGGTATAAAAGATCGGTACTTACACATGTTTGAGTTCGCAGATGCCGACGCGACAACAACCTCCACCCTCCCCACCACCACCAGGTTGGTCCCGTCTACACTTCCCGGGGGATCGGCTGCGCCCCTGCCTTCGTCTTCAGGCAGGAAATGCTGATCCGCTACCCTCGGATTACGATCTATGGACGGGGCCTACGCCAAAGAACTTTTAAAATAATTGCTTGCTGGGCTGTCAATAAATAGATGCTTTGTTACATCATTTTATCTCCCGAGTCTTTCTGGTAGAACAACATTTATGTGGGTTATTATAATGTTCAGTTAATTTGCAAATCAGTATAGCAGGGAAGAAATCATTTATTTTCTCACCAAATTTGGATATAAAACAGAGAACATATCAGAGATAAACTCTAGAGACATTTAACAGCCCCGGAATATTTGAGGAGATTAGATCAAGTAAAAATAGATTTATGGGAGCAAAAAGCAAAAAGGTCCGTTGAGGCCAGTCAGGCCTTTTAAGAATGGTACTGAACAATATCAGCGGTTTTCCCACTGTTTCTTTCTTTGCTGTCATTTTTTTCTATTTGATAGCATGTCAAAGACATAATCTGTTTTTCTTCATTCAACCCGTTACTGTTTTTGCTTAGTTTATGACTAAAGTTAACTAAAACTAAAGTCATTAAAAAAAACTACAAAAAAATTGTTTTCATTTAGTTTCATTTAATGTATAAAACTGAAATAAAAATAAATATAAACTATATTTTTTAATCACGATGAAATGACACAAACAAGCAAAATGACTACAATGTTGATCAAAATTAAAATGGAAAATCTAAAAATAAAAACTAATGAAAAATATCAATAAAAACTAGTATTTTAAATACTAAAATTACATCATTGACAGTGAAGCCAATGAATGATAATACAAATCTTTCTGTTCATCTTTGAATTTATGCTGATTGTTAATGTTTCTTGCAAACAGAATTGCAAAAACAATCATTTTCAAACAGGTTTCTCGAACACTCCTCCTTCATTCCATTGGTTGGGCAGACAGATCGTGCCACCCCGGTTGAGTCAGTGTCTGAGTTTCAGGCTAAAAGGCCTATTTCATTTTTAGTTGAGTAAAGTTGCCTTCGCCAAGAATGTATTTGTTTAAACTGCAAGTGAGTGTTTATTGTGATTCATTGTGATAATTTGAATTGATTTGCAGGAATAATGATGAATAAACCAGAGTGGTTGTATTTATTCAGAATGATGCTGTGTTAGTGCTGCTGGTTAGTGAACATGTGAAAATTGCCATCATACCTAAAAGCGCTATGTGCTTTCGAATAACTTGGCATTTAACATTTCCCCTGATGTGGCTTTTGACTTGTCAGTTTGCATCAGTAAGTGCTTTGCTTATGTGCATCTCTCTCTCTCTCTCTCTCTCTCTCTCTCTCTCTCTCTCTCTCTCTCTCTCTCTCTCTCTCTCTCTCTCTCTCTCTGTGTGTGTGTGTGTGTGTGTGTGTGTGTGCCTGTTATTCCCTACGTTTATGTTTATGGGGATCAAATGCCCCCCACACGGATAGTAATATCAGTAGATTTTGACCTTATGGGGACAGCTTGTGTGTTTGTGTGTGTTTAGAGTGAATTTGCACCTGTAAAGTCTTTAATTTGCACTAAAGGTCAACAATGATGAAGATGGATTTATAGTCAAGTGGTAAATAGCTGATTTGGAATAATAATGATCTGGCACAAAATTCAGCCTTCATGTCCCCCACTTGCAGCTGATGACAGATAAAATAAATTCAACAGCATGTTTTATCATGTATAATTAAACATTTGATCTTGTATTATAACCTTACTACATGACATCACCGATGGCCAGTTTGAACTGAGATAACAGTGTGGTGCTATATGAGCTCAGAATCACATTGGGTTCAAGTAGCTACATTGTTTACAAGTGCATGTCTAAGGACTTGAATAATATATATATATGTAATATATCATACATTTAAATGTAGCTTCTAAATCAAATCTTATAATTTAATATAAGTTTATTAAACTGGCTACACCAACTGGAATGTTAAACGTGGGCCTATTTTTGTTCTTTAAAGGGGTGATGAACTGAGAAATAAAATTTTCCTTGAGCTTTTGACATCATATAATAAGAATATCCTGTAAGTTTTTCAGAACTGAAAATGTCCTTGTTGGTCCAATAAAAGCTTTTATTGACACCACCCCCGCAAACGACTCCTTTTTAAAAGTGGGGAACTATGATGTCAAAGGGGTTAAAACACCACCCCCGCAGAAGAAGATCAATGCCTACTTCAACACGGATGGTTTAGCCCCGCCCACCGATTCGCGCATTACACGCATAGTTAAATTACATAGATGCCTACCTCGTGATAACAAAACGGATCGAGCTACTGAGGAATACAAAATATGGTGCAGTGCCTTATTGTGGAAGAAGACAGTCGGTCGCTGCATATGCTTGGAAGTTGGATCCCAATAGGAATGCAAAACTTTATTTTTAATGACGTTCCAGCTGAGGTAAAACATTGTCCGTCTGTTCGCTTCATTCCATGAGGATTGTAAACAAGACTGGATTTGCAGACCGATTAAGAGTAAAGAACGCTGTGCCGTCTATATTGGATCTGACAGGAATTGTGCAACACACGGACTCTGGGTCGAACATGTATTCCGGTTGCCATTTTACAACATTGGAAGTTTTCAAAAGAGTTTTCCCCACCTACACCGACGAGGTGAGTTCAAACTCATTATAATGCAAAACTATATCCACTCACAGCAGTGGGTGTTTACTTCCAAGTCTTTAGTGCCAGACGCCCATTAAAAATCGAGTGTTTCTGAGCTGGGCTAAAAACTAGGGAAGAAAATAGCTTATTTTTATTCATTTTGATGTTTTTGAATGCAAAAACCATGCGAACGTCATAATTTCACCTCAGACAATATAATCAAATTTAAAAAGCCAGTTCATGATCCCAAGACAGTATCTTTCCATCATTCTCCTCTAAGTATGTGCAATGGGGTGCACACTTCCTGTAAATACCTCATCATCAATATCAGGGGCATCATGGGAAATGTATCAAAGCAGTTTGGCAAGCACTGCATCAACAACATACATGACTGAAGGCACAGCATGTGCATGACTCTTTAACAACATATCTACAGTACAGATATTAGGTGTTCAGACAATACATTTGTGCACAAATGAGAGCTTTCTGCCTACATAACCATACTGAGTCATGTCTAGGCTTCAGATCATTCTCTTAACTATACTGTTGCTTTGGTAATCTGTCAATTTCTTAGCTAAAACCTTGCAAAAACAAGCTATACCCTTTCATCTTTAATCAGATATTTGTACAAGCTTCTGTCCTCTGATGCTATCACTTTAATTGGGTGAAACCACTGAAAACATTTCCTGAGTAACATTCCAGATTTGTGGACTGTACATGAAGGTTTGCTTTTGAAACAAAATGTGCCTGTAAAGAGTCATGTCATACAGAAAGAAAAATAATAATTAAGAATTAAACATTACAATGTACTGTAATTTAAACAACCTTTAAAGTATGGGTAATGTGCACTAAATTATGAATGAATCTTGTGTAGAACAAAAGGTGATATCCCTTTTGGCATTTTCTTCTTTTAGATTTGACAAGCTTGGCTGAACACAAATATTTTTTATGTGTGAAAGTGACATCAGCAAAACAAAAACATGTCTTTGAAAAGGTCTGTGAAGTGAAATGGATTAAATGTAGAAGTGATGAAGATGAAGCAGCTGGAAAATAGAGCTTCAGATGACTGAACACTTGTCAGTGAATTTGATTTTAAATGGTTCTTTCCTTTTGACTGGCAGAATGACTGGCAGCTCTAAGTGGTTGTAGTGGGTGCCCATGTTTTCAATCAGAAAGTCCTCAAAAATAAATTAAGCTTTGTGTGTAGACTATAAATTGAAGAGAGAGACCAATCGAGAAGCACTATAAACTTATTTAATAGAAGAGTTAACACAAATATTTAAAATTCAGTTATCATTTACTCACCCTCATGTCATTGCAAAAGACAAAAGGTGAATTGTGAAAAAATATCCTGGTCACTTTCTCCATATAATGATTGGGGACTGTATGACATCAGAATACAGGGAGTCATATAGACCACTTTTATGACACGTTTAGGGTAATTTTGGCTCTTGACATCCACAGTTTGCATTAGATCAGCCAGGATATTCTTTAAAAAATCCACTTTTGTGTTCTACAGACAAGAGAAGTGTTTGGAATTATGTCCATTTTTTTTTTTTTTTTTTTTTTTTTTTTACATATTGGTGAAATATCCCTTTAAGAAAACAGTACAGAATCAAATAAACTCAAAATAAAATGCATGGAACACCAGTGATTAGACCTTGTGGCAGTCCATAAAATAACAGGGTTTCCACGTAGTCTTAAAAAGTCTAAAATTTCAAAATCACAATTTAAGGCCTTATTAAGTCTTAAATTTGCTGAAGTATTGTGTTCTAGGTCTTAAATCTTTTTAAACGGGTCTTTTTAAACGGATCTTTTCTTTTGTTAAATCAACTTAAATAATTTTTTTTAGTTCAGATAACTTATTATTTTGAGTTTCTGATAATCAAATCAATCTCCTTAATTGTATTAACTCACTTTTTCCAGTTCGATCAACTTAAAATTTTAAGACAACCAGGTTATTTAATTTTTTAAGTTAAACCAACAATATTTTTGGCCCTACTGTATATTCATTATTCAAAAAAGAGAAACTGAAACTAGAACTGATATACAAATGAAAACAAAGCTTGCTTATCATTTTGAATATCAATCCTGTTTATCACTCATTCCAGACATCTCACGTATAGCGAAAATACTTTAGTTAGCATTTACTATAGTTAGGATTTTAGCACTTCTGGTTCCATCGTCTCAAAGTCAATGTTTTTTTTTTTTTTTAATGGAATTTTGTTTAAATGGCTGAAATAAGGTCTAAATTAGCTTAAAAAAAAGCGTAGGATCAGGATTTCTGTATTAATTAATTTAATTATTTTAAGTATATTTCCACCAGTATAATCACAGAAAATAAGCTGTCCTTTTTTTTGCAACCTTAAATTTTACAATTTTTGCAAAGAAAGCCAAAGATCCTTGGACAAAAAGATCCTTGGAATGGCATGTGTGAAACAGGCCTGCATGTTGTTTATGGAAATTTCAATGACTGAGTGGTTAGATAACAACCTATTTATTTTTCCATTGAAAGTATTATGAATATTATGGTAAGTTGTTGGCATAAAGTCTACTAATAAAGAATTGCATGTGACAGGCATATGAGACAAAGGTTCTTTTTTTAAGAACAAAAAATACAAAGTTCAAACACTGTTTAGTTCAGAGGTATTATCAGCATAGCTAATATAAACCTTCTTAATCTGAAAATATTTCAAACACGCACACTAAAATGAAAGTTTAAGAAAGCAGATACCATCCACCTTATCTGTGCACCTATATTGCATTTCATAAACACTGGAAAATTCAGAAGTAATTACATTTATTTCCACTCATGCCAAAAGCACAACATAAGCTATAATATTGCTTTAGCATGCTATCTGCTTGTACATCATACATCTTTTCAATAATGTATATATCAAAGGCAGAAATGAAGGATGAATTTGTTTTAGTCTAATTTAATCTATTAATTTAGTCTATTAAACATAAGTATACTGAAAGCCAGTGAAAGTTTACCACAAAAGGTCATAATGTCACCAATCAACAACTGTTAAAGGCAAATTCAAGACCTTTGGACACCATTTTTTAAAACTTAATTTTTGTTGTTGTTTATAATTAGATTAAAACTCATTATACGCGTCTCTTTGTTCTTTGAGCTTTACTGGAATGTACATTTTTGAACTCCCCTCTGGGGCTAAGAAAAATAGATCAGAACCAGACAGAAATATCTAAACAAGATCAGAACTTATTATATCATAATCTTAGAAAGTACACAGAGTTTAGACAGGTTCAGGACACTAATATTTCAGTATGATAGGAACGCAGACATAAACACCCATGAGACTCATTTTCCCATTTTTCATATTTTGTGTTACCATAAATAACCGAGACGTTTTTGTTGTGTCCTAAAATTGTGTTCTCAAATCCAATACACTTTTCTAACATAAAGTTGCAAATTACCAAAATTAATCAGTTCTTTTGACAGTTTTTTTGGGTTTTTTTTTTTATGGGTTTTGAGCATTTGATTGCTTTAGGGCTTTTATTTCTGATTTAAAACACTGGACAAACAATAATTTGTTCAAACCAGTTGTGACAAACAAACCTGATATGAAAATAAATAGTTAGGAAACTAGCAAAAAACTAAATTAGCTATTTAAAAGTTAAATTAGCATAATTTGTCCCATTGTCTTGTCTGATTTTCATCTTTCGCTCAAAATTTCATTTACAGTTATTTATAAAAGGTCAGTTTGAAAGAGACATTTATTAAAAAAATGTCCCTTTATCTTACCAGAATAATTCATTGTACTATAACCTGGAACTTTCAGGAGAAATGAACTCAATTAAAAATTTCTCTGATAGTTTCAGTCTGACCTTCAGAATTTGTGTGGCTCATTACAGCATCCATTATTTTATAAATCTGCTTATGAATGATGGTGCAGTTAATAACTTGAACTCAACAGAAAAGTATAAAGCGACAAGAAACTGTAAGAGAGAGAGTGGAAAACTACTAAACTAATTGTATGAGCAGACCTCGGGGGAAATTGAAATAATAAAAAAACGTTGATATGACCCCTTTGAAGTGCCTTTCATGTGAAGTGAGCTTCTCCAGATATGTTCACAGTCAGTCCAAATCTGATTATTTTTGTATACAATTGTAATCTGATCTAAAATTAGTGACTGTCTGCAATGTGTCTCACAACTGTCCAGTCCTGTCCAACCCGGTCTCATCCCAAGACGTCAGTTATATGACTTTTACTGTGTTATCCTGTCAGGACCACTATCGTCAAATACGATTGACAATTATGGCGCTTTTCCACTACACAGTAACAGCTCGACTCGACTCGGCTCGGCTCACCTTTGTTTGGTTTTCCACCGTGTAAAAGTTATACCTCTACCTGTTTTCGGGTACTTTTTTGTATCACCTCCAGCGAGGTTCTGAGCGTGCTAACCTAAGGCGAGCTGAGCCGGTACTAAAATGTGAAGTGAAAACAATGTCGACTGCTGATTGGTCAGACAGAATCGTCACCATTCACTGTGTCATCATTGCACGCGGCAGATGGAGTACCCAGAATACTATTTGTGGCGGTACTTTCTGCAATGGAAAACGGAGCGAAAAGCGAGTCGAGCTGGTACTGGTAATGGAAAAGCGCCATTAGCATACAGTTTGGATTGGCGGTATCAGTTCCGTTCTGGGCGAGAACTCCCTGCGCATTTGGTCAAATATGGACAAACCCAGCCATTAGGTTAAATTTTTTTGACTACATTTTTAACCCAACGTTTGAGTTTGTCAATATTTGTCCCAAAGTTGTGTTAAAACAACCCAGCATTTTTAGAACGTAATAGGATTTCAAACCACACTGCATTTCAGGTAAATGCAGATACACATTAGCAGGTATAAAATGTCCCATCATTGCTTAAGGGGCATAATGATGGATGTTTTCAAGTGGTCATATGAACAGAAAGATTTACAACCCTTAAGTGATGAGATGAACAGAGCATTTGAGTGCAGTATGGGGTGCAGTGAGTGCAGCGTTTCTCTCATATGGACGTGAAGGCTGGACTGTGCTTTTGCCACAAAGTGATCCGCAAAGGTCAAGATATCTTGGACAACTCCCAGGCATTTAACACTCCAGGGGGCAACAACTGCATGACCTTCAACAGTAATAGACAGAGAGCATGTGGGCAAGCCACAACCTGGAGGAAGAGAATGTCAAGGATGAGTTCGGGGAGATGAATAGGATTCTGAATGAAAATGTCAGGAGTGACAGGTTCCCTGTATTGTGAAACTGATGTGGAAAGTTTTCAGTGCAAAAATACTGGAGGTTTTGTTCACCTATTTATCACAACCACATGTCACAGCCCTCTATTAGAAAATATATATGTATTTAAACCGTATCTTTCTCATTAATTCAATATTTGTATGATTATATTAATTTAATAATTATTGTAATATCCATCACATTTTGTTTACTGCTGCAAAAAAAAAATGGATAAACTACAAAAAAAGCCATATGCGCAGCTACAAAGGAGAATTTTGTGACATTTCAATGCTTCATTTGATCATATGATATGATGCGAGCAAATATTAATATTTATTTGTTTGCATCGAAGCTGCGGTTGCAATACAGTGTGGCTGAAAATAGCATTTTATCAGCTAAATCTCTACTTCTTGGAAAAGCAGGATTATTGGAAAAGGTGTTGAGAACAGCTGAGCTGAGCTGACTGCTGTTGCGCCACTGTCATTTATGTTTGTGCCAACTGTGTGTCATTTACGTTTCTTTGGAGTCAGCTTTGACATCTGTTTATTATACTGTTCGATTATAATCATCAAACAGGGCGAGGCATCAAACAGTCATGGTGCTCCTACAAATGTTTTGTGCTAATAATAATTTATTCACGTTTGCCCCCAAGCTGAGACCTATTATTAATATCAGGGTTATGATGGTACTACTGTAAGTAGATGGAAGAGTTTCCATGGAAATCTTACCGGATGAAGAATACGTCCAGCAAAACCAGCATGAACACTATAGCTAGATGTATTTGTTCAAGAAAATTAGTCTCTCAGTTGGGCATAGCCTGCTGGCATTTAGAGAAAGATCACTAGATCACAAGAGGAAAATGATTGTTGTGTGTATAAGTGTAGACTAGAACAACCCGGTCTCATCCCAAGACGTCATATAACTGACGTTTTGGGACGTCTTTTGACCATACGTCAATATTCGCCTTTTTAGGGCCCCCTTAAACGTCGGTAGATGAGGTTATGGGATCCTAACTCTACCCCATACCTAAACCTAACCCTAAACCTAACCCGTCACCTAACTGACGTTAAAGGTAAAGCGTCAGTTGTATGACGGCCCGGGATCGCCATCTACCGACGTTTAAGGGGGCCCTAAAAAGGCGGATATTGACGTATGGTCAAAATACGCCCCAAGACGTCCGTTATATGACTTTTTGGGATGAGACTGTGTTAACTAGAACAACAAAAATGTACAGGAAATTTCATAAGACATTCCAAAAAACCAAATAAACAAAAGCAGTATACTGGACATAGTCTATATTTCTATAGAACCACACCTTTATGCCATTATTATAGAATAAGAAATATAGTATGTTCAGTAAACACTAGGGTTGGGTATCGTTTGAATTTGAACGATTCTGATTCCGATTGCGATTCCTTGTTTCGATTCCGGTTCCTAACGATTCTCGATTCTCGATCCCGATTCTTTTAAGAGGCAGGGTCAAAAAAGTTTAGCTAACCTTGCTAACCAACGGCCTTTCTGAAGGAAATAATCCTTTCTGAAGGAAATACTCCTTCTGTAAAAATACTCCTTTTGTCACAAATTTTGCATTTTGCCAAGATTTCGTTATTTTTAGAAAAGTGAAGCCACACTTTGGATCGCCGACGTAAGGTACTCATGTTCGACTCGCGTGGTTATGCCAACACTTCTGGTAGACGCTTCTTCATTGGTGTTGTTCAGCGGTTTCTTCTTCCGCTCAGCGGACTGTGAATATCGAAACTAGGAATCGAAATTTTAACTTTTGAACGATTCCGGGAAAACGAAAAGTTAGTCTCGGTTCCAATCGATACTCGATTCTCGAATACCCAACCCTAGTAAACACACATGACTATTTAATAGCAGTTTTCCAATGTGACAATATGCCCTTCTATGAGAGTTGGGGAAAGTTATACATTATAATGGTCCTTGAAAACATCACAATCATAGGCCTATTTATTAAATTTGCCATTTTTTATTTGAACAGCATTTTATCTTCGGTACATTTCTCTTAATGTTGGCAGCATGCTCAGTGGTGAACAAAACTTAAAAAGAGGCTTAGTGATTGAAGTACTTCTTTATGTACCATCCTGCATAAAGTCCTCTTGTGGAATGGAAACATGACCATATTAGCCCATCTGGATACATTTAGAAAAATATAAGTTATAATTAAATATAACTATTTTAGATATAAATTATATCTAAGAAATTATGGTGAAATGGGTGAAACTTCAGTGCAAAAGAGACACATAACTCAGATTTAATTTTTCATCGTGTTCAGGATGAACACAGGAATAGCCGTGTTATATTTAGAAAACTATCGCTGCCATGATACTGATGAGATGTTTGAATAAATGTTAATAAAAGTATTTTTATTTGATATAAATAGAGAGATAAATAAATTAAATGGTATTTTGCAGTCTCTACATTTGGCACTTGCAGATCGTCAGGGCGTCGTGTTCATTGTTGTTTTCTCTCTTGCAGCTGTGAAAGAATACATGAAACTGAGTGTCATTGATTAGATGGTGAGAAATAACTCAAACCTGCCTCCCCAGCTAACAGGGAACGTTCTCAGGACTTTGGCTAATGTTCTGGCAAGGTTCACTCAATGCTATTAACAAACAATTTTATATTAAAGGGGTCATTGGATGCCCATTTTCCACAAGTTGGTATGATTTTTTAGGATCTTCATGTAAAGTTTGTAACATACTTTGGTTAAATTTCCTCAATGGTTTAAAACAACACCCTTTTTACCTCCTCAAAAATAGCTCTGTTCACCGAACCGTTTCGGTGCATGTCTCTTTAAATGATAATGAGTCAGTGGTCATGGGCGGAGCATGAGTAATATGACTCAGTAATATCATATTGCTCAGGAAATCCAAACGGCTTGTTTTGGCTTCAATATCTCAAAAAGATGAATCTTTGCGGTAGCGTAAGCGAACTTACGCAATACGAGAGAACCTCTCATAAGAGAACCTTAATTTGGCTAACATTACTTTATAATGTTATGCATATATTAGGCTTAAAGGGTTAGTTCACCCAAAAATGAAAATTATCCCATAATTTACTCACCCTCAAACCATCCTAGGTGTATACTATGATTTTATTCTTTCAGTCGAACAGAGTTATATTAAAAACATATCTTGGCTCTTCCAGGCTTTATAATGAGAGTAAATGGTACCTTGTTTTCTGAAGCCCAAAAAAGTGCATCCATCCATTATAAAAGTAATCCATGCGGTACCAGGGGATTAATAAAGTCCTTCTGAAGTGAAGTGATGTGTTTTTGTAAGTAAAATATCCATCATTATAACTTAATAAACTGTAATCACTAGCTTCCGGTAACGGCTGTGCGCAAGTCGAGTTCCTGCGGAAGACTGAATGTACGCATGACCAAGGATTTAGTTTTAGCATAAGCTTAGACGCCCCTAGTGGTTCAAACAAACAGGGCTGAGCAACAAACTCAAGCTCCTCCAACATTTCAAATAAAAAAAATTCTCGATTTAGACTATACAATTCAATACATTATCCATTAGGTCAGAGTTCACTCTTCCACCAGATCTCGACTCGCATATGGAAGCGAGTGATTCTAGTTTATAAAGTTTATGAAGCTTCATTTCAGAAGACCTTTATTTACCCACCGGAGTCGTATGAATTACTTTTATGATGGATGGATGCACTTTTTTAGGCTTCAAAATCTCAGTTACTATTCACTCCCATTATATAAGCTTGGAAGAGCCAGCATATTTTTTTCTAAATTACTCAAATTGTTTTTCAGTTGAGAGAAGTCCTATACACCTAGGATGGCTTGAAGGAGAGTTAATTATGTGATATGTCTCATTTAAACAAGAAAATGAAGACTGCAACAGTATTACAATATGAATGCTGAAGTCCTCTGAGGTGATTTGTATTGCAATTGATAAATGAGATGCAAGATAACGTTTGTTTGAATCAAAAGAGAGTGAGTACACAGTGTAATACGAGAGACACACAAGCAACACAGATTTCAGTGAGAGCAATATGAGACTGCAAGAGCACACTGAAATACCAGACGGCAGGATGGCCAGACTGACCAATCAGAATCAACTATTTACAGCAACGTAAATAAAAACGATAAAAGTGACATCCAAAAATACTCAGAGAAACTGTAAATCTAGCAATGTAATTTTCATTCAAACATTACAAATTCGTTATATTATCCAATAGT
>NW_024121188.1:8215798-8234244 GCF_016745375.1 Pimephales promelas
TGTGTGCCTGTTATTCCCTACGTTTATGTTTATTGGGGATCAAATGCCCCCCACACGGATAGTAATATCAGTAGATTTTGACCTTATGGGGACAGCTTGTGTGTTTGTGTGTGTTTAGAGTGAATTTGCACCTGTAAAGTCTTTAATTTGCACTAAAGGTCAACAATGATGAAGTTGGATTTATAGTCAAGTGGTAAATAGCTGATTTGGAATAATAATGATCTGGCACAAAATTCAGCCTTCATGTCCCCCACTCTGCTGCTGATGACAGATAAAATAAATTCAACAGCATGTTTTATCATGTATAATTAAACATTTGATCTTGTATTATAACCTTACTACATGACATCACCGATGGCCAGTTTGAACTGAGATAACAGTGTGGTGCTATATGAGCTCAGAATCACATTGGGTTCAAGTAGCTTCATTGTTTACAAGTGCATGTCTAAGGACTTGAATAATATACCTATGTAATATATCATACATTTAAATGTAGCTTCTAAATCAAATCTTATAATTTAATATGAGTTTATTAAACTGGCTACACCAACTGGAATGTTAAACGTGGGCCTATTTTTGTTCTTTAAAGGGGTGATGAACTGAGAAATAAAATTTTCCTTGAGCTTTTGACATCATATAATAAGAATATCCTGTAAGTTTTTCAGAACTGAAAATGTCCTTGTTGGTCCAATAAAAGCTTTTATTGACACCACCCCGCAAACGACTCCTTTTTAAAAGTGGGGAACTATGATGTCAAAGGGGTTAAAACACCACCCCCGCAGAAGAAGATCAATGCCTACTTCAACACGGATGGTTTAGCCCCGCCCACCGATTCGCGCATTACACGCATAGTTAAATTACATAGATGCCTACCTCGTGATAACAAAACGGATCGAGCTACTGAGGAATACAAAATATGGTGCAGTGCCTTATTGTGGAAGAAGACAGTCGCTGCATATGCTTGGAAGTTGGATCCCAATAGGAATGCAAAACTTTATTTTTAATGACGTTCCAGCTGAGGTAAAACATTGTCCGTCTGTTCGCTTCATTCCATGAGGATTGTAAACAAGACTGGATTTGCAGACCGATTAAGAGTAAAGAACGCTGTGCCGTCTATATTGGATCTGACAGGAATTGTGCAACACACGGACTCTGGGTCGAACATGTATTCCGGTTGCCATTTTACAACATTGGAAGTTTTCAAAAGAGTTTTCCCCACCTACACCGACGAGGTGAGTTCAAACTCATTATAATGCAAAACTATATCCACTCACAGCAGTGGGTGTTTACTTCCAAGTCTTTAGTGCCAGACGCCCATTAAAAATCGAGTGTTTCTGAGCTGGGCTAAAAAACTAGGGAAGAAAATAGCTTATTTTTATTCATTTTGATGTTTTGAATGCAAAAACCATGCGAACGTCATAATTTCACCTCAGACAATATAATCAAATTTAAAAAGCCAGTTCATGATCCCAAGACAGTATCTTTCCATCATTCTCCTCTAAGTATGTGCAATGGGGTGCACACTTCCTGTAAATACCTCATCATCAATATCAGGGGCATCATGGGAAATGTATCAAAGCAGTTTGGCAAGCACTGCATCAACAACATACATGACTGAAGGCACAGCATGTGCATGACTCTTTAACAACATATCTACAGTACAGATATTAGGTGTTCAGACAATACATTTGTGCACAAATGAGAGCTTTCTGCCTACATAACCATACTGAGTCATGTCTAGGCTTCAGATCATTCTCTTAACTATACTGTTGCTTTGGTAATCTGTCAATTTCTTAGCTAAAACCTTGCAAAAACAAGCTATACCCTTTCATCTTTAATCAGATATTTGTACAAGCTTCTGTCCTCTGATGCTATCACTTTAATTGGGTGAAACCACTGAAAACATTTCCTGAGTAACATTCCAGATTTGTGGACTGTACATGAAGGTTTGCTTTTGAAACAAAATGTGCCTGTAAAGAGTCATGTCATACAGAAAGAAAAATAATAATTAAGAATTAAACATTACAATGTACTGTAATTTAAACAACCTTTAAAGTATGGGTAATGTGCACTAAATTATGAATGAATCTTGTGTAGAACAAAAGGTGATATCCCTTTTGGCATTTTCTTCTTTTAGATTTGACAAGCTTGGCTGAACACAAATATTTTTTATGTGTGAAAGTGACATCAGCAAAACAAAAACATGTCTTTGAAAAGGTCTGTGAAGTGAAATGGATTAAATGTAGAAGTGATGAAGATGAAGCAGCTGGAAAATAGAGCTTCAGATGACTGAACACTTGTCAGTGAATTTGATTTTAAATGGTTCTTTCCTTTTGACTGGCAGAATGACTGGCAGCTCTAAGTGGTTGTAGTGGGTGCCCATGTTTTCAATCAGAAAGTCCTCAAAAATAAATTAAGCTTTGTGTGTAGACTATAAATTGAAGAGAGAGACCAATCGAGAAGCACTATAAACTTATTTAATAGAAGAGTTAACACAAATATTTAAAATTCAGTTATCATTTACTCACCCTCATGTCATTGCAAAAGACAAAAGGTGAATTGTGAAAAAATATCCTGGTCACTTTCTCCATATAATGATTGGGGACTGTATGACATCAGAATACAGGGAGTCATATAGACCACTTTTATGACACGTTTAGGGTAATTTTGGCTCTTGACATCCACAGTTTGCATTAGATCAGCCAGGATATTCTTTAAAAAATCCACTTTTGTGTTCTACAGACAAGAGAAGTGTTTGGAATTATGTCCATTTTTTTTTTTTTTTTTTTTTTTTTTTACATATTGGTGAATATCCCTTTAAGAAAACAGTACAGAATCAAATAAACTCAAAATAAAATGCATGGAACACCAGTGATTAGACCTTGTGGCAGTCCATAAAATAACAGGGTTTCCACGTAGTCTTAAAAAGTCTAAAATTTCAAAATCACAATTTAAGGCCTTATTAAGTCTTAAATTTGCTGAAGTATTGTGTTCTAGGTCTTAAATCTTTTTAAACGGGTCTTTTTAAACGGATCTTTTCTTTTGTTAAATCAACTTAAATAATTTTTTTTAGTTCAGATAACTTATTATTTTGAGTTTCTGATAATCAAATCAATCTCCTTAATTGTATTAACTCACTTTTTCCAGTTCGATCAACTTAAAATTTTAAGACAACCAGGTTATTTAATTTTTTAAGTTAAACCAACAATATTTTTGGCCCTACTGTATATTCATTATTCAAAAAAGAGAAACTGAAACTAGAACTGATATACAAATGAAAACAAAGCTTGCTTATCATTTTGAATATCAATCCTGTTTATCACTCATTCCAGACATCTCACGTATAGCGAAAATACTTTAGTTAGCATTTACTATAGTTAGGATTTTAGCACTTCTGGTTCCATCGTCTCAAAGTCAATGTTTTTTTTTTTTTTTAATGGAATTTTGTTTAAATGGCTGAAATAAGGTCTAAATTAGCTTAAAAAAAAGCGTAGGATCAGGATTTCTGTATTAATTAATTTAATTATTTTAAGTATATTTCCACCAGTATAATCACAGAAAATAAGCTGTCCTTTTTTTTGCAACCTTAAATTTTACAATTTTTGCAAAGAAAGCCAAAGATCCTTGGACAAAAAGATCCTTGGAATGGCATGTGTGAAACAGGCCTGCATGTTGTTTATGGAAATTTCAATGACTGAGTGGTTAGATAACAACCTATTTATTTTTCCATTGAAAGTATTATGAATATTATGGTAAGTTGTTGGCATAAAGTCTACTAATAAAGAATTGCATGTGACAGGCATATGAGACAAAGGTTCTTTTTTTAAGAACAAAAAAATACAAAGTTCAAACACTGTTTAGTTCAGAGGTATTATCAGCATAGCTAATATAAACCTTCTTAATCTGAAAATATTTCAAACACGCACACTAAAATGAAAGTTTAAGAAAGCAGATACCATCCACCTTATCTGTGCACCTATATTGCATTTCATAAACACTGGAAAATTCAGAAGTAATTACATTTATTTCCACTCATGCCAAAAGCACAACATAAGCTATAATATTGCTTTAGCATGCTATCTGCTTGTACATCATACATCTTTTCAATAATGTATATATCAAAGGCAGAAATGAAGGATGAATTTGTTTTAGTCTAATTTAATCTATTAATTTAGTCTATTAAACATAAGTATACTGAAAGCCAGTGAAAGTTTACCACAAAAGGTCATAATGTCACCAATCAACAACTGTTAAAGGCAAATTCAAGACCTTTGGACACCATTTTTTAAAACTTAATTTTTGTTGTTGTTTATAATTAGATTAAAACTCATTATACGCGTCTCTTTGTTCTTTGAGCTTTACTGGAATGTACATTTTTGAACTCCCCTCTGGGGCTAAGAAAAATAGATCAGAACCAGACAGAAATATCTAAACAAGATCAGAACTTATTATATCATAATCTTAGAAAGTACACAGAGTTTAGACAGGTTCAGGACACTAATATTTCAGTATGATAGGAACGCAGACATAAACACCCATGAGACTCATTTTCCCATTTTTCATATTTTGTGTTACCATAAATAACCGAGACGTTTTTGTTGTGTCCTAAAATTGTGTTCTCAAATCCAATACACTTTTCTAACATAAAGTTGCAAATTACCAAAATTAATCAGTTCTTTTGACAGTTTTTTTGGGTTTTTTTTTTTTATGGGTTTTGAGCATTTGATTGCTTTAGGGCTTTTATTTCTGATTTAAAACACTGGACAAACAATAATTTGTTCAAACCAGTTGTGACAAACAAACCTGATATGAAAATAAATAGTTAGGAAACTAGCAAAAAACTAAAATAGCTATTTAAAAGTTAAATTAGCATAATTTGTCCCATTGTCTTGTCTGATTTTCATCTTTCGCTCAAAATTTCATTTACAGTTATTTATAAAAGGTCAGTTTGAAAGAGACATTTATTAAAAAAATGTCCCTTTATCTTACCAGAATAATTCATTGTACTATAACCATGTTGGAACTTTCAGGAGAAATGAACTCAATTAAAAATTTCTCTGATAGTTTCAGTCTGACCTTCAGAATTTGTGTGGCTCATTACAGCATCCATTATTTTATAAATCTGCTTATGAATGATGGTGCAGTTAATAACTTGAACTCAACAGAAAAGTATAAAGCGACAAGAAACTGTAAGAGAGAGAGTGGAAAACTACTAAACTAATTGTATGAGCAGACCTCGGGGGAAATTGAAATAATAAAAAAACGTTGATATGACCCCTTTGAAGTGCCTTTCATGTGAAGTGAGCTTCTCCAGATATGTTCACAGTCAGTCCAAATCTGATTATTTTTGTATACAATTGTAATCTGATCTAAAATTAGTGACTGTCTGCAATGTGTCTCACAACTGTCCAGTCCTGTCCAACCCGGTCTCATCCCAAGACGTCAGTTATATGACTTTTACTGTGTTATCCTGTCAGGACCACTATCGTCAAATACGATTGACAATTATGGCGCTTTTCCACTACACAGTAACAGCTCGACTCGACTCGGCTCGGCTCACCTTTGTTTGGTTTTCCACCGTGTAAAAGTTATACCTCTACCTGTTTTCGGGTACTTTTTTGTATCACCTCCAGCGAGGTTCTGAGCGTGCTAACCTAAGGCGAGCTGAGCCGGTACTAAAATGTGAAGTGAAAACAATGTCGACTGCTGATTGGTCAGACAGAATCGTCACCATTCACTGTGTCATCATTGCACGCGGCAGATGGAGTACCCAGAATACTATTTGTGGCGGTACTTTCTGCAATGGAAAACGGAGCGAAAAGCGAGTCGAGCTGGTACTGGTAATGGAAAAGCGCCATTAGCATACAGTTTGGATTGGCGGTATCAGTTCCGTTCTGGGCGAGAACTCCCTGCGCATTTGGTCAAATATGGACAAACCCAGCCATTAGGTTAAATTTTTTTGACTACATTTTTAACCCAACGTTTGAGTTTGTCAATATTTGTCCCAAAGTTGTGTTAAAACAACCCAGCATTTTTAGAACGTAATAGGATTTCAAACCACACTGCATTTCAGGTAAATGCAGATACACATTAGCAGGTATAAAATGTCCCATCATTGCTTAAGGGGCATAATGATGGATGTTTTCAAGTGGTCATATGAACAGAAAGATTTACAACCCTTAAGTGATGAGATGAACAGAGCATTTGAGTGCAGTATGGGGTGCAGTGAGTGCAGCGTTTCTCTCATATGGACGTGAAGGCTGGACTGTGCTTTTGCCACAAAGTGATCCGCAAAGGTCAAGATATCTTGGACAACTCCCAGGCATTTAACACTCCAGGGGCAACAACTGCATGACCTTCAACAGTAATAGACAGAGAGCATGTGGGCAAGCCACAACCTGGAGGAAGAGAATGTCAAGGATGAGTTCGGGGAGATGAATAGGATTCTGAATGAAAATGTCAGGAGTGACAGGTTCCCTGTATTGTGAAACTGATGTGGAAAGTTTTCAGTGCAAAAATACTGGAGGTTTTGTTCACCTATTTATCACAACCACATGTCACAGCCCTCTATTAGAAAATATATATGTATTTAAACCGTATCTTTCTCATTAATTCAATATTTGTATGATTATATTAATTTAATAATTATTGTAATATCCATCACATTTTGTTTACTGCTGCAAAAAAAAATGGATAAACTACAAAAAAAGCCATATGCGCAGCTACAAAGGAGAATTTTGTGACATTTCAATGCTTCATTTGATCATATGATATGATGCGAGCAAATATTAATATTTATTTGTTTGCATCGAAGCTGCGGTTGCAATACAGTGTGGCTGAAAATAGCATTTTATCAGCTAAATCTCTACTTCTTGGAAAAGCAGGATTATTGGAAAAGGTGTTGAGAACAGCTGAGCTGAGCTGACTGCTGTTGCGCCACTGTCATTTATGTTTGTGCCAACTGTGTGTCATTTACGTTTCTTTGGAGTCAGCTTTGACATCTGTTTATTATACTGTTCGATTATAATCATCAAACAGGGCGAGGCATCAAACAGTCATGGTGCTCCTACAAATGTTTTGTGCTAATAATAATTTATTCACGTTTGCCCCAAGCTGAGACCTATTATTAATATCAGGGTTATGATGGTACTACTGTAAGTAGATGGAAGAGTTTCCATGGAAATCTTACCGGATGAAGAATACGTCCAGCAAAACCAGCATGAACACTATAGCTAGATGTATTTGTTCAAGAAAATTAGTCTCTCAGTTGGGCATAGCCTGCTGGCATTTAGAGAAAGATCACTAGATCACAAGAGGAAAATGATTGTTGTGTGTATAAGTGTAGACTAGAACAACCCGGTCTCATCCCAAGACGTCATATAACTGACGTTTTGGGACGTCTTTTGACCATACGTCAATATTCGCCTTTTTAGGGCCCCCTTAAACGTCGGTAGATGAGGTTATGGATCCTAACTCTACCCCATACCTAAACCTAACCCTAAACCTAACCCGTCACCTAACTGACGTTAAAGGTAAAGCGTCAGTTGTATGACGGCCCGGGATCGCCATCTACCGACGTTTAAGGGGGCCCTAAAAAGGCGGATATTGACGTATGGTCAAAATACGCCCCAAGACGTCCGTTATATGACTTTTTGGGATGAGACTGTGTTAACTAGAACAACAAATGTACAGGAAATTTCATAAGACATTCCAAAAAACCAAATAAACAAAAGCAGTATACTGGACATAGTCTATATTTCTATAGAACCACACCTTTATGCCATTATTATAGAATAAGAAATATAGTATGTTCAGTAAACACTAGGGTTGGGTATCGTTTGAATTTGAACGATTCTGATTCCGATTGCGATTCCTTGTTTCGATTCCGGTTCCTAACGATTCTCGATTCTCGATCCCGATTCTTTTAAGAGGCAGGGTCAAAAAAGTTTAGCTAACCTTGCTAACCAACGGCCTTTCTGAAGGAAATAATCCTTTCTGAAGGAAATACTCCTTCTGTAAAAATACTCCTTTTGTCACAAATTTTGCATTTTGCCAAGATTTCGTTATTTTTAGAAAAGTGAAGCCACACTTTGGATCGCCGACGTAAGGTACTCATGTTCGACTCGCGTGGTTATGCCAACACTTCTGGTAGACGCTTCTTCATTGGTGTTGTTCAGCGGTTTCTTCTTCCGCTCAGCGGACTGTGAATATCGAAACTAGGAATCGAAATTTTAACTTTTGAACGATTCCGGGAAAAACGAAAAGTTAGTCTCGGTTCCAATCGATACTCGATTCTCGAATACCCAACCCTAGTAAACACACATGACTATTTAATAGCAGTTTTCCAATGTGACAATATGCCCTTCTATGAGAGTTGGGGAAAGTTATACATTATAATGGTCCTTGAAAACATCACAATCATAGGCCTATTTATTAAATTTGCCATTTTTTATTTGAACAGCATTTTATCTTCGGTACATTTCTCTTAATGTTGGCAGCATGCTCAGTGGTGAACAAAACTTAAAAAGAGGCTTAGTGATTGAAGTACTTCTTTATGTACCATCCTGCATAAAGTCCTCTTGTGGAATGGAAACATGACCATATTAGCCCATCTGGATACATTTAGAAAAATATAAGTTATAATTAAATATAACTATTTTAGATATAAATTATATCTAAGAAATTATGGTGAAATGGGTGAAACTTCAGTGCAAAAGAGACACATAACTCAGATTTAATTTTTCATCGTGTTCAGGATGAACACAGGAATAGCCGTGTTGTTATATTTAGAAAACTATCGCTGCCATGATACTGATGAGATGTTTGAATAAATGTTAATAAAAGTATTTTTATTTGATATAAATAGAGAGATAAATAAATTAAATGGTATTTTGCAGTCTCTACATTTGGCACTTGCAGATCGTCAGGGCGTCGTGTTCATTGTTGTTTTCTCTCTTGCAGCTGTGAAAGAATACATGAAACTGAGTGTCATTGATTAGATGGTGAGAAATAACTCAAACCTGCCTCCCCAGCTAACAGGGAACGTTCTCAGGACTTTGGCTAATGTTCTGGCAAGGTTCACTCAATGCTATTAACAAACAATTTTATATTAAAGGGGTCATTGGATGCCCATTTTCCACAAGTTGGTATGATTTTTTTAGGATCTTCATGTAAAGTTTGTAACATACTTTGGTTAAATTTCCTCAATGGTTTAAAACAACACCCTTTTTACCTCCTCAAAAATAGCTCTGTTCACCGAACCGTTTCGGTGCATGTCTCTTTAAATGATAATGAGTCAGTGGTCATGGGCGGAGCATGAGTAATATGACTCAGTAATATCATATTGCTCAGGAAATCCAAACGGCTTGTTTTGGCTTCAATATCTCAAAAAGATGAATCTTTGCGGTAGCGTAAGCGAACTTACGCAATACGAGAGAACCTCTCATAAGAGAACCTTAATTTGGCTAACATTACTTTATAATGTTATGCATATATTAGGCTTAAAGGGTTAGTTCACCCAAAAATGAAAATTATCCCATAATTTACTCACCCTCAAACCATCCTAGGTGTATACTATGATTTTATTCTTTCAGTCGAACAGAGTTATATTAAAAACATATCTTGGCTCTTCCAGGCTTTATAATGAGAGTAAATGGTACCTTGTTTTCTGAAGCCCAAAAAAGTGCATCCATCCATTATAAAAGTAATCCATGCGGTACCAGGGGATTAATAAAGTCCTTCTGAAGTGAAGTGATGTGTTTTTGTAAGTAAAATATCCATCATTATAACTTAATAAACTGTAATCACTAGCTTCCGGTAACGGCTGTGCGCAAGTCGAGTTCCTGCGGAAGACTGAATGTACGCATGACCAAGGATTTAGTTTTAGCATAAGCTTAGACGCCCCTAGTGGTTCAAACAAACAGGGCTGAGCAACAAACTCAAGCTCCTCCAACATTTCTATAAAAAAATTCTCGATTTAGACTATACAATTCAATACATTATCCATTAGGTCAGAGTTCACTCTTCCACCAGATCTCAACTCGCATATGGAAGCGAGTGATTCTAGTTTATAAAGTTTATGAAGCTTCATTTCAGAAGACCTTTATTTACCCACCGGAGTCGTATGAATTACTTTTATGATGGATGGATGCACTTTTTTAGGCTTCAAAATCTCAGTTACTATTCACTCCCATTATAAAGCTTGGAAGAGCCAGCATATTTTTTTCTAAATTACTCAAATTGTTTTTCAGTTGAGAGAAGTCCTATACACCTAGGATGGCTTGAAGGAGAGTTAATTATGTGATATGTCTCATTTAAACAAGAAAATGAAGACTGCAACAGTATTACAATATGAATGCTGAAGTCCTCTGAGGTGATTTGTATTGCAATTGATAAATGAGATGCAAGATAACGTTTGTTTGAATCAAAAGAGAGTGAGTACACAGTGTAATACGAGAGACACACAAGCAACACAGATTTCAGTGAGAGCAATATGAGACTGCAAGAGCACACTGAAATACCAGACGGCAGGATGGCCAGACTGACCAATCAGAATCAACTATTACAGCAACGTAAATAAAAACGATAAAAGTGACATCCAAAAATACTCAGAGAAACTGTAAATCTAGCAATGTAATTTTCATTCAAACATTACAAATTGGTTATATTATCCAATAGTGTGAGACAAATTAAATGTATAGTTTTGAAAATCATTCTACCTTTAGAAGATTTGTTGAATTGTGTCACGTATAGTGTAATTTGTCTGTCCATACTTTTGGAATACATTCACATCGCTCTACATCAATCTCACAGTCCTCCTCACTGACGGAAGATGGCGGTTCTGGTAAAAAAAAAAAAAAGGTGTAAATAAAAATTGCAAAAATGTATAAATCATGTTGTTGTGTGTGCCTTGTTGGGTATATATTAAATTAAAGTCCCTGTGCTTTTGGCTAGAACAGGAATTGGCAATACGGGAGTTGAAATCAATTACTCACTGACCTTGTTTGCTGGAGGGGTACGTCACACATCGCTCTGCCATCCAATCCCATATTAAACCTTTGTTGCATAGCCTCTTGTCTTCTGGCTTACGTGTAGGAGAGCAACTGCACACAAAAACATATTATTATTATTATGTGCCAGAAAGCACTCCTACATATGGCTGACACTCAGCAAGGCACAATCTGTAATTTCTCTTCGAGCAACACTGGTGTATCAACACACAGTGAATAAAAGTTGGTTCTAACATTTCAAAAGAGTTTGATGATACACTACAAGAAGTACCCAGCTAATTTAAATTAAAATATATTGCACTCTGGTACTGACCCGTTCTTCCTGTACTTCTCACGAACATGTCTGCGGATCAGCGCGTGTTCCTGGCACTTACACTCAGTGTGATTGGCTATTTTCACTAGCACAGGCTCTGGTCCAGATTTATAAGGCGCCAGACTCACACTCAATATCTGCGAGGAAGAGGATGTTTTTTACGAACCATTAAATGGAACAGTATGTGCACATAAAACACTTTAACACTTGTTAAAGGGATAGTTTAATCAAAAATGTAAATTCTGTCACTGGTTTCTCACCCTCAAGTCATTCCAAACCTGCATAAATTACTTCTGTGGAACACAAAAGGAGAAATTTTGAAGAATGATACCGGCCACTCTTTTCCATTAAATTATAATCGACAGCGACCAATGCTTTAAAATTCCAAAACGACATAAAAGTGGCTAAAATGAGGGTAAGTAAATGTTGACAGAATTCTTTTAATTTTGGGGCTGAACTGTCCCTTTAAGACTGTGTAATTTGCTATTCACACAGAACACGTTTTTGCATATCAGTGTGCTGCCTTTCCATTGTTTTTCTATGTACAAATGTGAGAGATGGATGTGTTTAACTGTTGCACTCGCATCTTTGCAGCGTCTCACACACGCAGCGTTCCCATTGTTTTTCAATGTAAACATGCTAGACGGACATGTTTGAGCTTTGCGCGTACATCTTTTGCAGCGTCCCTTGCTTTGTAAAAATGTGTCTCTAACTAAAGTTTCTACTCAAACAAAAAAAAAGTGTCTCTAGACGTTATGTTGTTGGGTTTTTTTTTTTAATGCAAAAATGTTCTGTGTGAATGGATCCTAAGATTGCATATTGAGTATGCTCCATATTAAATTCTTAGCATAATGAATGAACTGCACATAATTTCCATATAATTATGCAAGTACAAACAGATTATATTCAAAATGAATTTTTATGTAATACCCACGCAATGCAATGAGTAGTGCTCACAGTTTTATTGACATAAGTCATGCTTGTATTACGGCAGGTAACTCCTTCTTTGTTGCAGCAGCCGCCACACCTGAAGACAGAGACGCACGGGGGCTTGAAAAACACTGCGGTATTGGTGCCCAATTCCTTAGCCACGTCTATACACGTCTCTCTGGGCATGCACTGTGTTTTCTGCCATTCCTCATCAATATCTGGAAAAACAAAACAAAAACCAATACAAATAAAAATACTTCTTGTACATTTGCCACCACATTGCTAATCACAAATCTGTGCACTGAATGTCCCTTAAATTCCTCAAATTAAATGATAAAAAAAACTCGGCTCTGCTGCCTCAGTCAAAAGGATGGACCAGTCCTTTTATATCGATGGAGTTCATGTTAAGCCTTCGTCATTGATTCACCTTGGTGTCTTATTCGACTTAACTCAATCTTTTGGCCCTCATATTTTTTCTCGTCAAAAACTCTTTCTGTCATCTTCGCAATGTTGCTTCAATATTCAATTTAGCTGACGCTGAAACCTTAATTCATGCACAAATCACATCACGGCTTAATTATTGCAGTGCTTTATTTTTTGGTCTGCCAAAAATCACATTACTCCTCTGCTTCATGACCTTCACACTGGCTACCCATGGCATCACATACTGTATCCACTTTAAGGTTTTGCCCTGCACGGTCTCTCAGATCAGATTGTCCATCCCCCATTTCCGGTTGTCGACAGGTTAGTTAAAGCTTTATTTGCCATTTGTACCGGTACAGCTATACAGGTACATAGGAATTTTTGTAGCAGAGCTCGTTAAATCAAACATAAAAGATAAACATTAAAACAGCTAACAAGCTACACAGCACACACTACACACAATGGACTTTAAGAAATGGAAGGTGGAAGGTCATTTAGTGTCAGCTCCCAAATTATGGAATGGGCTCTATGCACGGCGGTATTTCCGGTGAAGGATTAAGGATGCTCGATGACTTCCGATCGTATAGAGTCCAATGCAATACAGAGAATTTATATTGAATTTTATAGTCCATGGTTAATAAAGAAACGTTAGTCACAAAAACAGATAAAACAGACACCCCTCGTTGTGTTTATGCTTCTTTTTAAAATTATATTAAATAAACATAACTATATATAAAATTACATCTAAACGTATGTACGTTTCGTTTCAAAGACGGGAGGACAGTAAATTTTGAAGACTCTGCCATAATCCCGTTTTCCTCGGTTCTCCTCCGCTTTAATCTACACAAACGGAAATGGACGAGCATCCTTGCGTCAAATGCGGAACTTATGCGTGCATATAGCCCATTCATTACCCCTTACACTTCGAAAAATCTCATCTGTGGCTAGATTCAAAACTCAGTTAAAAAACATATCTATTTGTGTTTCGTTTAATGCGACTTTATGAATCCTAATGTTTGTGTAAGTGAATAAATGTATTGGAAATTGGAAACGAAAAGGCGCTATATAAATAAAACTTGTTCTTAGACACCACATATTCTCAATTGTGTTTGCTTGAAGGTCTCAACCTTTTAGCATCTCTGGGCTGAACGATGCGGCCGCATAGCGAGTTGACCTGCGGTTCTCAGGTGGAGAGGTGTCGTCAAAGTGCTTCAGCTTGAGTCTGCATCTCCACAGCTTCCAGTCCGGGTATTCGGTCAACATCAGAAGCTCATCTAGACTCCCAGCTTCCCTCAGTTCTTGTTCCCACTTCTCCTGGTTTATGTCCTATGAGAGAAACACAATCTTGAATGATGAGATTGGGGCTGCTTATTTTTTGTACAGAGGCGAACAATTTAAGAATCAGCCAATTTTCTCAAAAATCAGCCATAGTATGGCAGAGCACAGCAGAAGTTAGATAAAGATTGGAAAAATGAGTGCTCTTATTCTACATAAATTAGGAACAGATTTATCCCCTTGCATCATACAAACTCCCTGCTGTCTGTGAGGTATGTGAAGTCCTGCCACGATTAAAAGGCCAAACAGTAGGATATAACCATCAACTCCATTCTGAGAAAGTTTTAAATGAGAACTCTGTCCACTAGAGGGCAGTATTGAAAATCAATGTTGAATTTCTCAGCATTTTCTGGCTGTGTAAAGAATCTGTATTACACTAGGGAAAGGATGCAGCTGTTCCTAACGTCATGACTTATATTCCAGGGTTGCTTCAGACCTTAAAAGGCGCCTTAGTTTTACAACTTCAATATAATCCACAGAGTGTACCCTCACAACTTGCTGAAAAGATCTATAAAATAATTTTACATGACTATGCAACCATCAGCATGGATGGCTGAATGAAATCATGAATCACTGGACAATCATTCCCAATTAGACTTTGCGAGGCTTACTGAATTTTAAGTTCTTTAGAACTTATCTATTTGTGTTCAATCTATGTATGTTGTCAGGCCATGAAGTTCAGATTTTCTGCTTTCAAACCAACGTCTTTAGCCAAACACACGGAACACCCTCTGGCAGAGGCCCACTCTAAACAACTGGAACATACACTCTATTAGCTCAGTATGGACCACCTGTTTAGAAGCTCAGTGAAGACACAGATCCCAGGGATTGGAGTTTGGGACTCCTGCCACCAAAATGAACAGAAGATCATGGCTGATTTGCAAAACATGGATTGAATAACTACTAAGTGCCTTGTGACAGCTGCGGAATAACCTTTACAAAGTCACCAGTGGTCACTTCCAATGACCAATGTCGATATTGATACTTAAAGTCAAGTAAATAATGGGCAAACCGTGATTTTAATGCCAATATTATATTAGCCTACACCACAGCTCTGTATGGATGTTTCTTACTGGTCAAATGTGGGGCTCGATCGGATATTTCCTACTATACTACGGGGCTGAATCTGATGGGTTGATGAAAGTTCTAAGGTGTGCAATTATTTTCAGGGAAACACGTGTCTAAAATAGTTTTGAAGCAGATAAACTTACAGTTTCGCTATTAGACTTACAGTGCTCGTTTTGTTTCTAGGACAATTGTTTTGTACACTGTGGTGGACTATTTGTTTTCTTAACAGAAGCGGAAAATTATATTCAAATAAGATTATAAAATAACTTCATAATTTTCAAATCAAATCAGTATTTAATTTCCACGCATTTATTTATTTTGTGAGTAGTCAAAGGGTGATAATGTACAGTGACCAGTAGCCAATCACAAATGATAGGCTATACGGAGCTTTAGGCCTCAATAAAACTGAATAACAAATGTGCAGAAATCATAAAAACAAATGATTTGATGAGTATTCATTGTATACAATATTAGCTTGAAACTCATTAAAAATTAAAAAATGTATATATATATATATATATATATATACTCAAACTCACCTAAAGTATTATTAGCAACACCTGTTCAATTTCTCATTAATGCAATTAATCAACCAATCACATGGCAGTAGCTTCAATGCATTTAGGGGTATGGGCCTGGTCAAGACAATCCCCAAACTGAATGTCAGAATAGGAAAGAAAGGTGATTTAAGCAATTATATGTATATATATATGAAGAGTTCAGATGCAAAAACCTTTAAGTGCCATTTGAAATCTTCTTCTAGAATGATAATTTTTATCAAGCTTGTATATTTTATATATATATATATATATATATATATATATATATATATATCGGACATGGTTACTTTTTTTGCCCAGCCTGATAAATACATCAGTCACCTATACCTATTACAAAACAGAAGAGCAAGTTTATGGAGCAGATTATGCCCATGTAAGGTTTGCTGGAGTGCATTTACACACACAAACCTACCACATCTCTATCAATACCACATGAGTTATTGAGAATATTGAGTTAAGCAGGCAAAAAACAGCACTGGCTTGGTTTTGATTGTTTACTACACACCGGGTGTGTCCCACAAAAAAAGTCTGAAAAAAAAAAAGGCAATAGAGGCCAAAGGACTTCCAAATCCCAATCATGCTTTTATGAGACGGGAAAGCCACAAAGCGGGCGGAAAGTAAAACAGCCGAGGCTGGGATGGAGAGGGTTGGCATGCGATATGGAAGTCATCATCAGAGAAGTCTCACATCCTGCTGTCGTGTAGTGACATTATCTTCTATGATCCCTTCAGTATGTTAGGGTGGAGACGTCTGCTTCCACTTACCCACGCAGACAATGCAACAACAAACAGAAAGAGCGAGAGAATGAGGAGGGGTTTGGAAGAAAGAATATGAGTTACAACTGTGAATTTTCACTGGACAAGCTTAATGAGGTATAAGAGGCCCCTAACAAGGAAGAAGAAACTAAACGGGTGAGAACAGTGAGAGTTTGAGCATATAAAGTACCCTATGATGCCTGAGGCTCCACTTGGATACTAGGCGTCATGCCACACACACATACTAACACTGACTCTTTATAGAGTATCTGTAAAAATGAATAGGATATTATGCTATTGCATCACTGCTTGGAACTCGTCACCCTTCTTATGTAACCTATCATTGATATACTCACAGACATAAACACACTGAAAAACAGATGAATGGCCTTAACAGCTTGTCTTTGGAAATTCATACTAGTAGCCATAGGGTTCCCCAGCGTGCTTCCAGGGGAACCATCAATCTTACCGCAAAAATTGCAATTCCAAACATTTTCATTGACTTCAGAATGATTCCCAAAGCAACATACAGGAAAATGATCAAATTTGCTATAAAGTCATCCGAAGGTCACAGCAGGAGGGTCCATCCGGCCCCCTCTGAGCTTGCAACAGGTCCCTGTTCAGTGAGTCAGCGCAAATTGACGTATTTTAAAGGAGCAGTTCACCCAAAAAATGAAAAAAGAAAAAAAAGTCAGTGAGATCCAATATTGTTTTAGACCCCTTTGACTTTCATTGAATGAATAAAAACATTATTTAGAATATATTATACAGAAGAATGAAATTCCTACAGGTTTGGGATGACATTGAGGTGAATATACTCCTAAAAATAAAGGTTCTTTATTACTGTAGCATTTATGGTTCCATTTAGAACCTTTAACATCTTTAAGCATCTTTTCATTAAACAATTTCCATTTTCATAACTGTTCTTAGAGCTAAGAAAAAAATGTATCTTTTAACAATATTGTTCACTGAAAATTTCTTTGGGGAACCAAAAGTGGTTCTTCTACGACATCGCAGCCAAAAAAACTAACGAAAAAAAAAAAAAAACCCTTTCGGGGCATTTGAGAATATAAATGATGACAAACCGGTTCACAACTAAATGTGGACATTATAACAATTATAAATGAAAACCATGTTAATTTAAACCTCAGCATCATTCAAATTTTACTGCGAACAAAAAGTGTCCTGTAGTTTTTGCTGCTCTTGGTATTCTAAATGTATGCTGAGATATGCTATACTCACTCTTTGGGGTCTGTAGGCGTCCACTGCTAGCATCAGTCTGACATAAAGGAGTAGCAACATGTGAAATCCAGTACATTTCTGTGTCTTCATCCTGCTACTTACTCTCCAGGGTAACGTCCAGCAATTAAGCAGCGAGGGGAGGCCAGTCTGCGTATACACTCACGCACACTCACAAATCACGCGGCAGGTTTCTCACAGGACCACACAGGCGTACCAAGAGAGACCTGTGAAATCGAGCTTTCCGGAGCCAAATGGGATCTCCTCTTAAAAAAAAAAAAAGAGGAGGAGGAGAAAGAGAAAGAGGCATCAATCAGTGCTGGTCTAGGACAGAACTTGGCTGAAGAAAAACTTCTCAGTCTTTCCCTTCTGTTTGTATGTTTCTTCCTGATCAGGACGACCCCTTGGTGTTGTCATCCGTCTTGGACCGGCCAAATTTGGCCCAGTGTCTCCACAGACCCAGATGTGTCACACAATATTTGTGTTTGGAAAATCTGCCACGGGCTCACATCTAGTATTCTCCAGCCGCCAGTGCGTGCAAGGCCATCTGGGAGGCGTGCATGTCTGTCCCTTCGATGTGCGCTCCAGTCCCACTCCACTGTCACGTTTCCTGCTTGCAGACTTCTAGGCTCAGTTGCTCACACACAGGAACATGTGGTTTTAAATGTGATCCAGACCTCTACGGAGGACAAGGAGTGAAGGAGGGGGAAGAGGAGGAGGGGAAGGGAGAAGAGAGAGAGTGCGAGGAGAAGAGAGTCTATCCAGCCAATATCCCACTTAAATGCAGCAAAGTGGCGGGATGAAAAAGGAGGCG
>NW_024121188.1:8234257-8467270 GCF_016745375.1 Pimephales promelas
TTTCTCGTTCTCTCTTAGTGAAAGTTTCCAGTCCTTCTGAGGTTTAGCAGCTCCTCTCAGGGAGCCATTGTACAATAGGTGGTTTGAGTTATAGCGTGAAACACTCAGCAGTTTTTTCTTCACTGCTCTCCTGGTATTATTAGGGAGTCCCTTATGTTTGATGGTTTGGCAGTAGCCCTGGTAGCTGAAGGTGAGGTGCGAGTTGTAGTTAAAGCAGTGAGTGCTAGACCTATTAAAGGCCCATTAAAATTCCCTCACTGACCCGGGAGAAAGTGAGACAGCTTTACGACACAGGAAAACATAGGAAGTGCCCCGCGGGTATACAAGCGCTTAGTCCATTTGGTGAGCGTGTGTGCATGAATATAAAATCCTATTAAATGTAAATACATTTTGTTATAGCTTTCATTGTAACTTGAATTTTTACAGCATGCATATAAAAAATAAAGATGGTGGCTTTCATTCCATCTATGAAAGACATTCCATCTATGAAAGTATAGTGTAGCTACATACTTTTGGTTCACTTTTTTTTCTTTTTAAGTAATATATAGCTTATAAAACTTAACTTTGTTTTGTTTTGTTTTTAAAAATGACTGATCGTTTCACTTGATAAGACCCTCATCGTCTGGAATCGTTTAAAGCCCTAAAACAGTTTGCAATTTGCACTGAAACTGTCTTTTGGACATTGAACCGTTTGGTGCCCAGGAAAGTGCATTATATGGAGAAAAATGCTGGAAAGTTTTCATCAAAAACATTAATTTCTTTTCGACTGAAGAACGAATGACATTGGACAAGGGGCGTGGCCAGTATTGGGCCAGGGCGGCACTGGCCCACCCACACTACTCACTGGCCCGCCCAGGCAAGTTTGATAAAAATACATTTTTAGTTTATTTTTATAATTCAAATGTATTAAGAAAATATATTAATATATACTGATTTATTTTTGACTGCTGTGTATGTTTAATTCGTTTTGCCGAATAAAATGCAACTGCCGAAGCAAGTTGTAGTAAGCCTCCCTCTCCGGAACGTTATTGGTTGCTATGGTTTCTGGGGGTTCCGATAGGAAAACTCCATAGACATATACACGGGAAAACTCTCGGCGGCGCCATAATAATGGCTAAACAACTTTCTTTAATGTGCTATTTGGAAAAAGCGAGAGTTGAGGAAGAAGACACGCCACTGCCTTCATCTATCGAGTCCACCCAGCCAGTTCTTCAGACTCATTAACCCACAAGAAGACTAGTCAGGTGCTGGAGGCGGCCGCTTCTCTCTCCCTCTCTCCCGGTCTGCCGGACGCGGGTTTACCCGCCGAATCTAACAGCGATATTATTATTTTAGCTTGCTTTATTTTCGGGTGAACTGTCTTTGCACTGCTATAGCCTGAATAAAATAGATAAGTTATTGTCTACACTGGTTTGTCCAGCCTTTATTGAGCTCTATTGGTTGAACATGATGATTTGCCGAATATGAAAGTGTTACTGTTTTTGCAGTTTGTTTGTCTATTAATTTTTCTACTCTCTGAAGTTAATTATTATTGAAGTATTTTTTTTTTCTATGAAAACCTATAGGCCCACTCACATTTTCACTGGCCCACCCAAAATACAATTTCTGCTACTACGCCACTGCATTGGACATCTTGGATAACATGGGTGAGTAAATTATCAGCAAAAGCTTTATTAAAAGTGAACTAGTCCTTTAAGTAATGAGTGTTTCATCATTTCGAGAGATGGTAAGGTCTCGTTGTTCTACCTGAAGGTCCCCAGGCTCCAACCTGCCACTGTGACCACAGAAGTCTTCATGGGCTGTTACTCCACTCAACAAGTATGTTACCTGTGAAACACATTTAACACAAATGAAGACAAAACTCTCACACTGAAGTATTTTAAATAGTGCGATGAGGTGTAAGATTCTAGTTTTCTGAAAATCAAACAGTTTCTAGGGGGAAATTTTTCGCAAAAGACAGAAAGTATGGAAAAGTCATCCACTTGATGTTCATTTAGAGAAAAATAAACATGTCAAAAATCGTACAGGTGAAAGGTGAAACATATTTCAAGGGTGTGTTTGCAGAGTAGACACAAAAAAAATTTATGTTCAAGGGATTTTGGTAAAGCCCTGGTGGACTAAAGTTAAATGCAAAAAGCAGATATATCCCACACAGTGAGATGGAAAATTAAAATTGTTAGTGAGTGAAGTTGACGATGAATATTTGATCAAAATCTTTACAGTTAATAATTCTAGCACAAATACAAATATACATGTTTTTTTATGGATGGCCAGTATAGGTCTTTCACGCACCATTAAAAACATAATTCTTCCAAGCCAAGACAGAGCTAGAGGCTTGATGCTTGAGTTATTATCACAAATTTGCATATATTACATGCACGTTTTGAAACAAAATCTGCCTGCAGCCGTTTCCCATTTGTCCACTGAAAAAAAGCAAAATTGAATCTCCGTGGTCAGCTGAGGTGGTCTGACATGCAGCCTGGAGGGATTGCATGTCATCTCCCACACAGACAATGTAGCTCTCAACAGGATACGGGATGCAGGGTAAGAGGTCAACATCTGACCCCTCAGAGGCTTGCTTGACCTGTGGCCACAGGCAGCCTGTGATCTCTAAGCACAGCTGCGATCTGATGGTCACGTGACAGTTCGCGAACAAACACACCTGCATGTCTCAAGCAACACAGATAACCCGAAGAACAGCCTGGACATTTGTGCTTCACACAGCCTTGTTTTAATTTGTGTATATCCTATAACTAAAGTCAATTATATATCCCTGCAAAACAAAATGACCTCTTAAGAAAGAATAATGTTTTTGTATTTTGGCTTTAGAGTGCTCTCTTAATGAGTCATTTCCAGCAAGTCTTACAAATGTTAGAAGACAAATCCATTTCGTGAAGGACGGTGACACAGAGTGACTCATCCTCTATAAGAAATGATGAGTATATCCATGCAGATGGCAATTGATGACATCACACTCATAAACAAGTCTAAATGATTTCCACAGCCGCATTGACCGCTTTCCATAGAAACGGTTTATGCTAGACATGTGAGTAAACAAATGAGTACATCAGATGTTGTAAATAAATAATCAAGGAGACAAATGAGTGACAAATAAGTGAGTTGGTCAGCTTTTCTTTACTCAAGTTTCAAATAATACTCTCAGGACTAGATCTGGCCAAAACACTGTCATTTTGAAGGAAGCGTTTTTAATGACCATACATCCTCTCACATTGAGTGAGCAGAACTTCAGTACTCAAACTGCCAAAAACAATGGGAGGGGTTTATTGGATGATCTATATATTCGCGCCAGCTTGCCTTTCATATTCTTTTTTTTATGTTTGGACATTGCATTTCAAGGGACTTAAAAAGAATTCTCATTCTAGAGAGCATCTGATTGGGCAAAAGTCTATATAGTGCAGGACGAGTCATCAGTTGTTGGTCTGTTACATTTTAAATGCGCATATCTTCAGTTATTTTAGTTTAGTTAATTGTGTCTATGTTTTGGGAGTACATAAACATATATGACATCATTGCTAACATACATGAACTAAAAGACAGTTCAGTTTGAGCAACTGTGCTGTGATAAAATGTTAAGAATTTGAGCTCTCTAGTGGTCAAGAGGTGTCATAATTGTCCTTTTGATGAGCCCACATTCTTCTATTTTAACTCATTACACAGTGAATTTGAAAAAAAATTGTAACGAATTCTCAGTCTCATTTTTTATAATACAAATGTAATACTCATTCTTACGGCTTGCAGGACTATAATTCATAAACAGGCAGAACGGTGTTGTCACGTTGTACCTGTTACTTTTTTCAGCGATTCTCTGAGTGAACTAATCATAACCGTTTGTCATTACTAGGACATGAATCCTATTTAGATACCCCACAGTAAACACATTTCCGGTTGTTTTCTAGAATTGCATTATTTATTGTAGAATTAAACGGTTACACATTTAAGTGTACCAGGTACCAACGCACTTCGTAAATCAAAATAAAAGTCCACAGGATTTAGATTTTTGAGCCGTCATGCGCCCTCTGGCGGAAGGTTTGGTGTTGTCTTGTTCAGATGCAACAACTGTAATATTAATCCACTGATAATATATTTTTTATTTCGTTTATTCAATATGACTGCACGAATTCGTGGATTTGACAAGTGTCGCCCTTTCCATGACAGCAATTCAATGATACATAGTTTTAAAATACACGATTTTGATTCAATAAAGTTTACCGTCTCAAATCCACGATGAGGATGATCAGGAAAACCCGCTGGTTTGGCGATACAGAATTCATCCAGCATCAAAAAAGGGTCGAGATTCTGCAACTGAAATCAATCATAATACAGTTTATGTATCGTGCATTTCGAAGCAAACCCAACTCCGTAATACGAAAGTGAGCAAACCAGCACCTCTTTCCGTCCAATGCTTCTGCGAACTCGAGCTCCGACGCCTTCAGACTGTTCGACACTCAAAACCACCTTAGAAACTCTTCTCATCATCATCATAAACACCTCGGTATCTACTACGTGGTCACAATATTTTGCTTCAGCTCTGTTTGTGAGCGCTCAAATAGGCTACACCGGAAGTCAAAATCTTATTAAGATGCACATTTATTTTTAAAACAAAGCTGTACTTTGCAATTTCATTCGCTGTCAGAATATCTGTATTCACCTATGACAGGTGTTTGTTTTGTGTTGACGCTTTGGGTTTGCCAAGGCTTCCCACAGATCACAATGCCAGATTTGGGATTATTTAAAGGCGCAGTGCAGTCACAATGACTATGCAATATTCGAACCACAACTAGGACTGTGCATTTACATGTGACTAGATTAATAAAAATGTAATTTATTTATTCATCAACTTCTGTTGGCTACTAAACAGTGCAGCATCTTAAAGACATTCAAAGCTGTCACTCTCAGCATTAAGTGATTCGTTCTCTTCTGTTATGGTAAGTGTAACACCTGAGACCACACCCTCCCTCTTCGCAGGTGGATTTTACAGCCACATGAGGCCGTGCATGTGTGATATGTACTCTTCAGTGCGGGTCTTCTCCATCCTTGCTGATGCACTCTCATCCAATCCACTGTGCTGAGCTATAATGTCTTTGAAAATGCGTATACTCGCAGCTTGACCTCCTGCCAGGTTTACAGCATGAGGCCCAACCTGTGGAATGTCATATATTTAGCCTATTTACTGTAAATGCTTGTGTTGATGCTATATTTACAGCCTAAAATATGATAATGCTTAGGTGCCGAGCAGGTGTTATCTAGAAAATTTCTCATTGATGACTCACTTTTAGGTGTTTTGACCTGATATGACTCATTATATTACATAATAGGAGCATAACAGAACCTGGAGTGCTGCATATTGTCCCATCAGGTACAGGGGGCATCCTGCGGTCCATTGCAGTGATTCTGTTATACATGGCCAACCCTCCAGGACCTGTCAAGCAGGAAATACTTAAGTACTTTTGGATCTTAGTTGGGCAGATGACTAAATAAAAAAACTCAGTTTTGAGACAGTATGAGAGAAATAACATTAAAGACCCTGGTCGTGTATTTACATATTTTTGTTATGATGCTTACATTGCAAAACCAATAAAATAAATATTTAAATTATTATTAATTCACTTAAATTTATTAAATATAGCCTACATGTACATTAGCTTATTAACTTTGGTAATGATTTTGCTTAACTATATATATATATATATATATATATATATATATATATATATATATATATACATAAGTTAATTGAAATCATTTCCAAACTTAATTTTTATATTATATATTTTTTGTGGAAACCGTGATGATCTACCCTTCAAAAGTTTGGGGTAAAAATCAAATTAATCCTTTTATTCAATAAGGATGCATTGAAATGATCAAAAGTGACAAAACGATTTATATTCCAAATAAAAACATTGAATTTTCTATTCATCATAAAATACAGCTTTGCTTCACAAGAATAGATTACATTTGAAAATATAGTAAAATAGAAAACAGTTATTCTGAATTTCACTAATATTTCACAATATCACTGTTTGTACTGTTTTTTTTTATATATAAAAATATATATTTTAAATTTTTGACGAGTATTATTTTAATAGTTTGAGATCAAATAATTACTGACCATTATATAAGCCCCGTGGTTTAAAGATAATATTTTTGTAATAAGTATAAATGTCCATGTGCTCACTTGAATGGGGAATTTTGACATGACGTCAGAGAGTAAAGGGTCCTGGGTGACATCCAGTTTGCAGCCTGTTGCCAGCCAAATCTTTTCCCCAATCCACTGTTCACCGCTGCACAGGGAGACCCTCCAATGCTGGGATTCATAACACCATTTAGCTTCAGTCACCTTGGTATAAAGACATACTGTATTAATTATTAAAATATAGATATCATTTAGTTAAGAAATCCACTTTGGTACTGCTATAGACTCTCCTAGAAATTGGAAATGTCTATGAACTTTGTGCTCAACTGTCAAAGACTCTTGACACAGCATCCCACATAAGCATAGCAGCCTTACAAAATAAAAACACACCTGGCAGTGAGCTCTGATCTGGAGCTGGCCGCTCTGAATGAAAGGCTGAAGTTGTGAATAGGCCTCAGGGGTCACTGCTCCTCCTTTTCTGGCTAGTTTTATCATTGCTAGCCTCTTGTGAAGACTTCTTTCATTATAGAACTGCCTTAGATAGGCTAGGCCATCCATCTTGATCCCATGCTCAACGTGGGAATAGCGTCCAATCAGACTCTCTATATCCCCAACGTCAAACTGCTTAAGCTGAGAGAGAGTCAAATTTGGTAAATATCATTGAATAACTACTGTGAAATCACATCGACGATCTCTGATAACCCTAGCCTCTGTAAACTTTAAAGTTGGCATGAAACAGAAGTTGCAGATTTTTCTCATCAAATTGAGCCATATCCAAGTGAAGTGGCTTCTTCAAGAAACAATGTAGAGCAGGACTTGATTCTGTTCAATGGGAATTGATTAGATCATTGGGGTTTGCTATAGCTGTGATCTCAAGTCATCTGAGAAGAGGCGTCAGTAACCAAAAAAAAAAAAAAAAACAGAATACCTTTAATGTGTTCTGGCATTGTCATTTACTTGACATTGCCATTTTGGGGGCCTGAAATGCAAACTTTTGAAAACTGGTTTTAAGTTTTTGAAAACAATACCGTTATGGTTTCTGTGTCAACTACAAAAAACATGAATTTGTGACCATGCCACGGTCAAATTCTTTGCTTAGCTAATCAGAACACTTTTTGAGGTACTTTCTGCCTATCTTGATTCCAATTCTGTGTCTTGTAGGACCTTTATTTTGAAGTGTATTCTCAGTTCCCTTTGTTTCTGTGTTCATTCTTGCCGCCATGTTTGTAGTTTTGTAGTTTTTCCTGTTGATTAGTTTCCCAAGGTGTCTTTTTAAGTCCTTTTAGGTCATTCTCATCACACAGACAAGTGTTCAAGCGTTTGTTTTACCAATAAGTTTGGTTTTAGGTTTTTTTGTTTGTTTATGCTATAAAACTATAGGTTGCTGCTGGAAAAGTTGTTAGCGAGGCAAGTGCTCAACATGCAGTCTGTGTAGTGATTGGGACACTATACTGTTTGTTTAGACTCAAATTGGGTGTAACTTACTTGTAAGTGTTTACGTAAGACCCAGGTCACATGACATGCACGCTGCTTCAGCGCAATTGAGATAATGTGGGCGCTGGTTAGACCTCCACCTACCACCATCACTCTCTGGCCCATCTGACACACAGCAGGAGAACCTGAAAACAAGGGTGTATTCATTTCCTGTTCTGAATTATTTCCTAATAAGCTGGTTCGGTTATTTGTTTGCTTGGATATCTGGATGATCAGGTTTTGATCACGTTTAGAAACCCACCTGAGGAGGGTTCACCCATCTCTTCATGTGTACAGAAGTAATGCATGAGCTGCACTGTGTGTTGAAGACTTTCTTCTGGGTAATTCTCTTGGATTGCCCGCACCCAGCATGGTATATTTGCCATCTGCGCCCTCGAAGGCCCCGTCGCCATAATAACAGTTTTCGCCTCTACGGTTTCCCCAGTGTGTAGCGTCGCCTTGAAAAACTTCACCTTGCTCTCGTCCTTAGTTAACACTGGGATGATTCTGTCCACTGTAGCTCTGATTAAGACACTGTCCATATCATATTTGCGTACCTGGGTGAAAGTCCTTTTCAATGTAATCCATAATTAAGTTCTTTCATAGTGAATTTATTATTCAACATTTATATTTAGTTTAGTATTAACACACATTGCATGTTGCATTTCAAATGAGAAATCTGATTTTGGTTGCTAAGCTTCATGCAACACAGTGTTTCCTAATACCAGAAGAGCTGGTAAACCCAAATGTTTTACAATTAGTTTATTAATTGTTGTTAGTCAGGCATTCCATTTGATTTCACATGCTGTATGACGTTCAGACCTGCTCCTGGAAGAAGTCTATACTGAGCTGTGTTCCTGGAAGACTGAAATACAGATGTTTCTGCAGTCCGTTTGTTGCGCTAAGAAGCTTTTTGTTCTTCTTTCCCAGGCGACTGTCGTTAAAAAATGCATTCTCGTCCTGAATGTAAAGTCGCTCAGGTAGACGGTACAGCTCCTCCTCTCGATTTTGCTCCACCACAAAGTCCTGCAAGGCATTCTGGGATTGCACACAGATGAAGGAATTATTAGTCCTTTGATGGGCAACATCACTGTAATCATTATTTATTGGTTTGCATTATTATTTGTACAAAAATCTGAGCAATTTAACTTATAAAACTTATTTTTATCAACCAAAACTCTGTGACCTAAAATACTTGAAGGACCCTCCAAGTTTTTAAGTTAATATTTTAATAGTTTAACAACTATTAGCTGGGGTACTCGAACTCGAATTTTGAATGAACTCGGACTTGTTACGCACTCGGATGAATTTGTACTCGGACTTGACACAGACTCAGACATTTTAGACTCGGAAAAATGTCAGAGTCCAGTCGAGTCGGCACTGGAAGATACATTATTCCAAAACGATTCAAAACTACTTTTGTTGTTTACGCGTTGAGCATTGTAGCCAATCACAGACATGTATATTAAGCGCATGAACGCAGTGGCAAATCAGGCTTTTTTTTTTTACTTTTTAAATTTGAAAAATCATGCTTGTATTTTTTCAAACAGTACAGTATTTCAAAAGCACATATCATCCAAATGATTGTGCAAATGTCAACACATTTATTACCTTATTAAACGGATCGGTGTGCACCAGCGTGTGCGATCGGAGGTGAGGGATGTTCAGGGCAGTAAACTGGCTTTCCCACAGTGATGTCCATTTTCCATAAGAGTCCACCACTTTGAAGTGGAGCGAAGGACATGGCAGACGTTTGGCTTCATTCTCTGTGTCAAACACTGCTCCTGTTGGAATGAAGATCTAAAGCTGTCTGATGACAGAATGGGGATAGATTGATGGAAGAATAAACCAAAACCAAATTGTTGTCCTCACCACAAAATGCTTGAACTTACTGGTGGGTTGTCTCTTTTTATTTTTGTGGCGTACACTTTTAGCTTTAGTTTTGCTCAGCTGAATTCCCTGAAGAATGTCAGTACTCGATTGGCAGAGAGGTTGGTTAGGGTTTGAGAGCAGTGTAGCCAGGGTTAGAGCATGAGGACCACCTCCAATTATTAAAACATCCAACATAACTAAAGAGAGAGAGAGAGAGAAGAACCACTAAAAGCAAGCAGAATCAAATGTCACCTCTAGTTGCATCATCTTATTGTTACTAGTAGACAGAAAGTAGAAAAATCTTGTACTTGCTGATGAGGTCTGTTTTATGAAGATCAAGAGCAGTCGGTTGACATAGTTTTCGGTTCGGATATAGTGTGGCATGGGGTACGCTATCCACTCCAGATACTTTGGCTCCTGATTGGCTGGGAATAGGTCTCAGAATAGCTCTGTCCTAGAGCAGAGGGGCTTAATTTTAGCTCACACTCCTCACTGTTATCTAAACAAGCAACTTTATATATTGCATTAAATAAGTTTCAAGATAACGAGATTCATTGTCACCAATTAGCGTGGCGCATAAGCCAATAAGACTACATTATCCATGGATGTAGCCTAATATTTTATATTTTTATTTTGATTCCAATAAACCTATGTTGTGATTGTACTGTAGTGTTTTGCATCAATATATCACACACTTTGTTCAATGATTACACTATATCTGTATTCTCTCTCCAGTACTTTTACAGAGATTTATTTACTGTAAGTTTAGAACCATAATGAAACCTGTATCACCTATTTTGTTCTACAATATTTAATGATTGTACGAGCAATGACACAGTGAAACTATCGGTTGCTTGTGTGTGGGTGATCTATAATAATGTTAATGTTTCACAGTAAATTTGTTTTTTTGAACCAATGATTGTGCAAGTGCAATATTTCCTTAAAGATGTGAATGCAAATGCAATGTTTTGAACATTAGACAGCCTGTGTTACACGTGATAACCGTTTCGAGTTTTATGTCTAGGGTTTTGAAAAATGACATCAAGGTTCTGAAAATAGTAGCAAAGTGAGTGTAAAAAATTGTAACAGGTTATAATAAAACTAAGGCAGGTTGTTTTGGGTTGGTTGGGGAGGGATTGAAAATGTAAATGCTGTTGCTTGTACAATCTCTGTACAAGCAATGGCATTTGTTTTTGAAAAAAATTTATCTATATATACCTATTTGTTTGTTTTGTATCATGTATGGACTAGATGATCCTCAATTCAGAGATGGACCTCTATTTTGATGTGCTAAACATGATTGATGTTCGTGTGTTTGTGTGTCAACTTAAAAAAGACACAAAAAATGTGTCTGTTAGCTCTTCCAATGTATTACCTTTAGTCTGTCTAACGGTTTTGAGGTCCAGTTTGATTCTATTTTTTTTCCACTTGTGTGTGTGTATGTGTGTGGTTGTGGTGGAATGGAGTAAAACTGTCAGGTGACTTGTTGGCAGGAAAACCACAGAATCAAAATGTCCTATTTACTAACAGACCTGTCATGAAGTTGGCTTGGACAACTTGCTGATATTTAGCTATACTTAAATGTATTATTCTTCTTCTTCTGGGCCAAATTTTATAGACTGTATCTCCTTCTAGATCCAGGGCAATGAGCATAACAGTCACTCATTTTGGTCTTTTGTCACACTCTCCCGCAACACATTGAATATCTCACGTGGAAAAACTATTTATAATACATTTAATATGCTGCAGCGCCCCAAATGTCTCTGGCCTTGCTTCTCTCATATGAAGTTATATTTGGTGCAAAACTACTGAATGCCTGTGCCTGTGAAATGTTTTAAGAGTTGCAAACTTGTAGACTTTTTTTTCTATCTTCCTTAAACACAACACAACAGTTACACCTTCACAAATTCTTCATTGCAGATGCACAAATCCTATTCTACAAATCACAAATGAAGAAACTAGTATGCTCACATTTTTGCTAGAGTTGCTGCAGTGAATATGGTGCAAAACGTATTGACACACAGGTCTGTATCAAAAAATGTGAAGTCACAGAGAAATTTTGCTTATCTGCAAATCAGTATGTGAATTCATCCAATGAGAGTTGCACACTTGTGGAATATTTTCTCGCAAATGTTGCACAAACACAAGTACATAAATACTGCTTTTTGAATCTGCTGCGAGTGTGACGAATTTCAAGCTCTGTTTTTTGCTTTCAAGTGACAAGTTTCGCGCGCTCTGCCAAAAGTCAGTTGTACGTCTGTAGAGGAAGTGGGCGGAGCCTACATTAATATTCATGAGTTTCCAGAACGCGTTAAAGGTAAATATAGTTTCAGCGCGAACTTAAACTTGTACTGAATAGCCCATATCATGGTGTGATTATGTTCTTAAAGGGATACTCCACTTTTTTTGGAAATAGGCTCATTTTACCACTCCCCCAGAGTTAAACAGTTGGGTTTTACCATTTTCGAATCCATTCAGCTGATTTTCTGATATTTGTAAGAATATCAGTAACCAGACAGTTTCTGGTCTCATTGACTTCCATAGTAGGAAAAAAATATACTATGGAAGTCAATGAGACCAGAAACTGTCTGGTAGCTGATATTCTTCTAAATATCAGAAAATCGGCTGAATGGATTGGAAAACGGTAAAACCCAACTGTTTAACTCTGGGGGAGTTGTAAAAAGAGCCTATTTCTAAAAAAAAAAGTGGAGTATCCCTTTAAATTCTTGTTCATTTAAATAAGCCAAATCATTTAAAACCAAACACAAGCATGAATGCGTTGCTTTAATTAAACTAAATTGTATGGACAAAAGTAGAAAAATTACATTTGATACAACTAGGTTAGTGTAAATGAGAAACAAAAAAAACACTCATCATTATTTTACGGAATATAATAGGGCATGCGCTGGAACTGCTCATTCTAGTTCACGCTCCTCGTTTCTCATCAGGTTTAATGGATTATTTAAAAAAAGTTAAATATTGTTTCAGCTCAAACTTAAAATACAATTGTGTATCATTTCATAGTTCATAATGTTTTTATTAGTTTGCGTTTTGTGCATTCATTAATTAGTCTAAATGATTGATGGCATTTACTTCGTGTATAGGCCTATAAAGCACAGCAAACTTCAACTTGTTAATTTCGTTGTTCTTTTCCTCTGTAAATTGCAATACTTTAAACTGTCTTTTATTATCTTTTGTTGAATGCCACTTTAATAAAAAAAAGTGTCCAGAAAGGTGCTATATAAATGTAATGAATTATTATAATGAATGTATTTATTCCTAAGCTCTTTTATGAAGCTTTAAAACTGTGCCATCTCTGGCAATTATCTCTGGGAAATAACTCCACAACCAATTCAAATAAACATTTTGCACCCTACACTGATGTTTCCACTCAAACAGATCAAAGTAATAACTTATATTGTTCATGAACTTGTTTCCATAATGATACAATCATAAGTGGATGCAGTAAGCACATAAAACAGTTCAACATGGAGATAGATGGAAACAAAAACCAAAGTTTTCTACCACCTCCGTTTCCCCGTCACATTTACTCAATGTGAAATACGTCACATTCCCCCGAAATTCACTCAAATGCCTTTCCTTTCATCTATTTTAAATAACTTGCAGATTTATAACTTTATTATCTCATTATGACTGTAACAAAACGTGTGTGCGGCTGATGCTCCTTTGGTTTTGAACAGCTCATGCAAACGTGCATGTGTGTGTAATCCATGAGCGCGCACACCTCTGGTTGCAGTTTCGCTTGTCGCCAGAGGGGGCGTAGTTTTGCAAAAACTCAGAGACTTGCGTTTTGCACCTTTAAATTACAGTTCCTTACTTTATTTTTTCAAGGGAAAATTAATTAAATCACAGTAAGTAATACTTTATTTAATGAGTTACACGCATCAAGGGGTTGTTGTGTTATCTTCTGTCTATTTCTCCATTCTGGTTAAAATTATTTCTGTTAACCACTTCTTCCTACCTCTTTTTTTTAGTTCAGCTTTTTAAACTTGTTTCTTTTGTTCACCATCCACTAATATACAGTCAAAATGGATATGCTAGATTTTCTCTATGTCTAAAGAGCGTATCTACACCCAGTTCTGGTCCTAACTGCATTTGTTTGCTTATGTCTGCGACTGTCCTCTGATTAACCAAATCTTCTGCTGTGCATCTCATCTGTCACAGAACTTACACATGTTTTATGAACTCTTGATCATGAACTGCCTAAATTTATTGAATGACAATAGTAGCTGACCTCAAGCTTGTTTCTTCATTATGGCACAAAACATCTTTCTTGTTTTGTTAAACATGTTAATTAGACCTTAGTTAATGGATTTTGTGTGTTGATATAATGTGAAATGTGTTCAGATCTCAAAAAATTATATGGTGTTTGTTGCACCGTAATACATTTTCTTTACATTATCTCCGCACCCTCACTGATGGAATTGTTCAAAATATCTGTTCTACATATATATATTTATATATTTTTTTGTTTGAGCTGAAACAACCCACGGCTACATGGCAAATACCACCTTCCTGCTCGCTCCAAAACCATGATGATTAAAACTGAGAGTAGAGGACAGAGCTCAGAATAACCTAGAAGCTTTATGGTTTGTTTTTCACTTTATCAGTTTCATGCAGTCATTTCATTTTGGTGCATTACATAATTACTGGAACTATTTTTGTGAGTGATAGATCCCTTTAATGAGAACATCAGGAAATAGAGCTGATGTTATTCTAGGTGACCTTGGCCACAAACAGCCCTTTTATTTCCTGTCTGTTTTTTTTTTTTTTTTTTGGTCCACTTAAGGCAATTAATGTTGCCCCTGCATGTCAACTAACTTTTAATAGAGTATTAGTAGACTGTCTGCTTAATCTGCTAACACTTTATTTCTATTTTGATAGTCCTCAATAGACATTCAAAGAAACTTTGCAACTATATATGTCAACTTATTGTTGTAAACCAGTCTTCTGCAGTCTATTAATGATTTAATGAGAGTTAGTTGACAAGTTAGTTAGTAGAGTGTCTAAAGTGGACCATCAAATACTTTTTTATTATTATTTCTGCACATTTTGTATTTTTTTGTAACTTGTTGTCGGTTTTACCTCTTTAAATGGGAGTGTGATAGTGGTTGGTTTCTCAGAATGCATTTAGGTTTGTGAAGGGACAAATAGAAAATGGTTGTAAAAAAAGGTGTTTGTGTGTGTGTGGGCGGGGGGTCTTGTCTTGGATATTCTTATTCAAAGCAACCTACAAAACATGCTTTGGTTTCAAATACAAGACTGCAATTGTCAATAGATAAGCATACAAATTAGAAAGTTGGTGTATGCCCTAGAAGTGTTGTCTATAAGTTACTTAGTTCAAATACACAAAGTCAACACAGTTTTGTTTTATCCTTGAAATGCCATGATGGCTCAGAATTTCTGCAAGACTTTTCACCCGAAAATATGGACATACTCGTTTTGTATTGATGCTGTCTGTTGTAGGGGTTACATGATCAATTCAGAGAGAAATCCTCTATTTTGGTGAAATACTGGTTAAGTATGTTTGTGTGAGTGTTTGGTTGTTTTGACATGTCAAAAGGTTCCTTCTGATGTATCAGAGGGCCATGTACGCCCATTGCTAATGTTTTTGCCATATGTTTGTGTGTGTGTGTGTGTGTGTGTGTGTGTGTGTGCGCGTAGGGTGTGTGTGAATGTCCTATGTACTGACCTTACTATAAAGCTGTTTTTGTGAAACAAAGGGCCAATCCCAATTCTACCCCTTACCCCTTCCCTTTCCCCTAGCCCTACCCCTTCGCCTTCCCCTTGACCCTTGAAACAGAGTGGCAATGCGTAGGGGTGAAAATATTCCCCTAAGAAATGGGACACCACTACGCCTCCGTTAAACGTCATTATAAGTCGTCGCTAGCGCCTACGTCACAGGAGATGCGCCGATGTTTATCACAACTTCCAAGATCTTGTCGACAGCTGCAGTTATCTCAGTCGCGTGGGTTACAGCTATTTTCTTGCATCTTGTGAAGTTCGCAGGAAAAAACGGAGACGACGAAAATATGTTGCGGGACTATCGTTAGCAAACTACAGTAATTTTAGCGATTTTTTTTTTTTTTTTTTTACAAACGTTTCTGTGAAGAAACTGACCGTAAATATGAACACAATATTGAATGTAACATAAAGCAAATCATTATTTGTCGTTATAATACTTATTAAAGCCACAAATACTTAAATTTATGGGTCTCCTTTGTCGCTTGGGCAGCCAGCCTGGGTTAGCAGTGACACTTCTCATACCCCTTCGTTTGAAGTGTGCTCCCGAAAAATCTTCGTTTGAAGGGCTATCTGGCCCTTCACCCTAGCCCTCCCCCTCCAACCAAAAGAGAATTGGGACAGCCCTACCCCTTCACGTGGACGCGCAAAACGGAGGGGAAGGGGAAAGTGAAGGGGTAAGGGGTAGAATTGGGATTGGCCCTAAATTTTTACTATAAAGGAATGGTTCACCCAAAATTCACCCCATGTTGCTCCAAACCCAAAGACTTTCTTTAATCTGTGGAACACAACAAGGAGAATTTTGAAGAATCTTCATGCAGCTCTTTATCATTCAAGGACAGTTCATTCATGGTGACCTTGGCTGGCAAGGTCATCTCACTGGATGGATATATTATCAGTGAAAAAAGCAATTGAATTTTAGTGTGTTCCTCACACAAAGCTATTATGGTAGTTTATTGCCCTTTTTCGACCTGGACGATGGTCACCATGAACTGTCCTTGAACAAAGAGCTCCATGAAGATTCTTCAACATTCTCAAAATGTTCCAAACAAGGAGAGTTCAAAGTGACTTGAGGCATGCACATCTCACTGATCGTACAATTTCAAAATTGTATGATCTTTTACAGTAAATGTATTGTTTTGGTGTGGATGGATGCTCTTCTGACACCACCAGTTTGTTCCTCTTCTTTTGTTAATATTACCTTGTGTGAGGAAGTGCAGGATTGTGTTCTGGGTGAGTAAACGTATACCATTATTCATGTAAAACCTCATTTTCTTATTTCCTCAATGTACCAATAATGTCTATTATTGTCAGTAAAGTCAGTTTAAATAACTGTGTTTGATGTAAAATATGTTTTTTGCTCTGCACAGTGAATAATTATTCAGTGATTCAAACTGAAAAGCTGTCTTTATAGGGTATATATTAAAAGATCAGGGGCCGTGTGTATTAAAGCCACTCAGAGTAAAATTTGAGTCTTTAGTTTGTTAAAAAATTCTAAGAATTACAACCTAATTTTATTCTTATTCCTTATTAACAATTAAAGCTGCAGTCCGCAGCTTATTCATCGTCTGGTGTCGTTTAAAGCCCTTTGAAGCTGCACTGAAACTCTCATTTGGACCTTGAACCCTTTGGTTCCCATTGAAGTCTGTTATATGCAGAAAAATCCTGGAATGTTTTCATCAAAAACCTTAATTTCTTTTTCGACTGAAGAGACATCTTAGATGACATGGGGGGTGAGTAAATTATCAGCAAAAGTTTTTTAAAAAGTGAACTACTCCTTTAAAGATCGTCAGCATGGGTATCATATTGTCAGGCAAAGGCAATCAAACATTGAGCCATCAGCTTTTCCTAAGCACAGTGCGGCAGTATAAGCACATTTTCTGTATTATTTTACTTGTATAGTTCACAAAAAAACCCTTCTCTCATCATTTACACACCTTAAAGCGGTTCCAAACCTGTAAGAATTTCTTTCTTCTGCTGAGCTTTAAAATGAGATATTTTGAAGAGTAACCAAACAGTTGATGGACGGTGGACCCCATTTACTTCAGTATGGAAAACAAATACTATGAAAGTCAATGGGGCCCATCAACTGTTTGGTTATGACATACAAAAATGAGGGGGGAGTAAATGATGACAGAATTGAATTGTTTTGGGTGAACTATACCTTTAAGGAAAATATAAACAGCACAACTCTTTACTTCTCCTTTTACACCCAACCCTCACACTGGTTTAGTGACATATGAATTTAGCTTCCTTTTCTACAGCGTCAGGTCAACTGATTTTCAAAAGGCGTGTTTCACAGTCGAGACTCGCACATCGCAATCTGAGTTCATCATGGCATCAGAGGTATGTAGTGTTTTGTTGTTTGCACATCTATAGCTGATTTGATATACAACAGTTGATCAACATCTTCAGTATGTTAGGTGTTCATTTTAAATGTAGCAGTTGAAAACTTTGTATGTGTGACATCTTATAGGGGAATCCTGTTTCTGGTGGTGTTACGTTGCTCCACACTGAATGTGAAGGGAAACACTCATATGAAGTGAAGGGCTTTTTAAACTATAACAAAGGAATGTTCACAAGGTAAGATTATTGATGATGTACAATATATATACAATATATCCTTTCATGAGTATCTATCTATCTATCTATCTATCTATCTATCTATCTATCTATCTATCTATCTATCTATCTATCTATCTATTTATCTATCTATCTATCTTTTCAGCAAGGGAGATAAAGTCCTGATGATAAACAATAGAAATGTGGAAGATTTGACTCCAGAGGCATTTGCTGATCTTCTGATTGATGGATCTCCCTTACTTGTGAGTTTTTGCATTTACACAGAAGTATTGCACTTTCATATTAATCACTTTTCTGTTGACCCATTTAAATGTTACCGGTAGAGACAAGTGAAACCAAACTTTTCACTGGGGATTTTTCGCCTAATCAGGGAATTTATTTTGATCATAGACTTCTGTGTGTGTGGTTTTCTTGAGTAATTGCTTGAGGAATAAAACTGTCCCTGAGCTAGATTGATTTCATTTTCAATAAACTCTTTTAGACCATACATCATCCTTGCAAAACAAAAACAGAAGAGTGCGAATCTGAGGAGCTTCGTGTCAGTAAAAAGGAGCCAACGCACCTGAGTTTCAGCCTGATGATGGTAAGAGAGTCTGTGCTGGAGGCGAATGGGAGCCAGGGACCATCACCTCCACAACCGGAGGGGGAAGACATTGAGGACGACACTTTCGATAATGAAAATTTGCTAATTGTCTCCATGGCCGATACGAGCTTCAGTCTGGTTCTTGCTCGAGGCTGTGACCCTGACAACCCTTGCAACAACTGTGGAAAGACCAATTGCAAATTTAATGAAGTTGTGGTCCTGCCTGCGAGCGCTGCCGTTACCTCTGGTATGAAATGAGTACATTTTTTTTTATTGTGTGCTATCAATTGCACAATACACACATATTTTATCTTTTAAATTTCTTAAATGCTCTAATTGATGTAAAATAAATAAATAACCCTTGGGCTGTGCAACAATTAATCGCATCCAAAAGAAAAGTCTGTGCTTACATAATATATGTGTGTGTAGTGTGTATAATAATTTTTTATATATACAAACACATGCATGTATATATATTTGAGAAATATTTGCATGTATATACTGTATATATAATTTATATTATATATAAATATACACTGTAAAAAATATTGTTGGTTTAACTTAAAAATTAAGTAACCTGGTTGCCTTAAAAGTTCATTGAAATGGAAAAATTGAGTTAATACAATGAAGGAGATTGGTTTAATCTTCAGAAACTCAAAATATTATGTTATCTGAACTACATAAATTATTAGGGCCCGAGCACCAACAGTGCGAGGACCCTATTGAAACTGTTAGGGTTATCACCCACAGTCATAGCGCCACCTGCTGGCAATAGGAAGTGACCTTTAATGAAGCAGCGTAGCAAATTCACAGCCGCACCGGCTGAGCTGCAAAATATGCAACGCGGCCGCCTCACACCCCGACGCGCTACAGGTGCGAGGGCCCGCCCATCGCTGCTTGCAGCTTTAATTTTTCTTTTTTCTTTTATCTTTTTTCTGCAAAGTAAGCGCCATTTTCGGGGCCGCAACATGCTCAAAAAGTCACCAAATTTGGCATGCATGTCAGGACTGGTGAAAAATTTCATATTTTGTGGGTTTCGCGGATGGGCGGGGCAAAATGGCTCGCTAGCGCCACCTAGAAAATAGGAAAAAATTAGCCCCTCGTCCACGTTCAACCTACATGCACGAAATTTGGTGGGGATGTGTATCATTTCACGACGCACAAAAAAGCCTCAAGAACCCATACCCTAAACTCGACAGGAAGTCCGCCATTTTGAATTTGGTGACCGATTTGGGACGATTTACACACTCCGTACTTTAACGAACTCCTCATAGGGATTTGGTCGGATCAACTTCAAATTTCTGCTTTACCTTCTAAAGGCATTGACTATGTAAAGTTGTGCTATCTGCGCATTTTCGTGGATGGGCGTGTCCGTGGTGTCGATGATTCGCCATGAAACAGGAAGTTGTAGTAACTTGGCTGTAAATGCCCAGATCTGCACGAAATTTAACACATTTGACAAGAGTCCCGTCCTGAACAAATCTACATGCCGACATTCACCCACAGTCATAGCGCCACCTGCTGGCAACAGGAAGTGACCTTTAACGAAGAAGCATAGCAAATGCACAGCCGCACTGGCCGAGCTGCAGAATATGCAACGCGGCGCCTCACACCCCGACCCGCTACAGGTGCGAGGGCCCGCCCATCGCTGCTTGCAGCTTTAATTTAAGTTGATTTTACAAAAGAAAAAATGTTGTGATTACATATCATGAAAATATTTTTTTACAGTCTACATATTTTATATATGAATATTATATATATGAATATTTATATATGAATATTATATTATACATATTATATATATGTGTGTGTGTGTTAAACTATACACAATAATTATACATAGTACAAACACATATATTATGTAAACACAAACTTTTATTTTCGATGCGATTAATCGCGATTAATTAATCGCACAGCCCTAAAAAAACAAATAGGTACTAAAATAATGCCCATGCAGGTTTTAAAGGGATGGTTCACCCACCCACCCCACCCCCACCCCCCAAAAAATTGTCATTAGTTACTCACCCTCATGTCGTTCTAAACTCGTAAGACTTTAAAAAGTTCATAAAGAGAATGTACTGTAAAATCAATCCATTTGAATCAAGTGGTTCTTATTTTCTGAAAAGAAATGATTGCTTTATATGATGAACAGATTGAATTTAGGCTTTTTATTCACATATGAACATTGATCAGAGAATATAAACAAACCACATTGGTTCTTACTGATGCTCAAATGTGCTGCATAACACAAGAATGAACCTCATTGGTTGTCTCACAACAAGCAAGCATGCTTGAGCTTCTGTTTACCATACAGTATCTGATGAATGTTTGAATCAAAGCCCATATCAAATCTATTCAGGATAACAAATTTGGACTAAACCACTCAATTCATATATAGTTTTACAATCTTTTCATTAACTTTTTAAAGCTACAAAGTTGAAGTTGTGTCTACTGTCAATAGAGGGACAGAAAAGCGCTCAGATTTAATTTAAAATATCTTAATTTGTGTTCCGAACGTTTTGGGTGAACTATCCCTTTAAGGAATCCAATGCAAAACCAAATGTGACTTTTGAGAATTTTGTAACTATTCTGCTTCCTTTTTCTCAGGTTCTCCGAGGAAATTGTGTCTGCTTAGACAAAGAGATAATTTGTATATTAAGAGTTTCTTTACGGAAAAGTATGTCACTCCATATAATCATCAGATATGTTTGGATAGCACCATGTCAGGTTGGTACCAAATAATATGTGAATATATGGTGTTTGAAATTCCTCTTTCCATGACACTGTTTGTATTTGTTAAATCATGCAGATTATTTGGATTTTGTGTAAATTGCAATGTACTAGTCATTGTTAGAGTATACTTGGCCATGTAATTGTGTATTGCAGCAATATTCTTCATTTTCACTTGCTTCATACATATATTTTGACATTTATTTTGCAATGCTTTGGCTTTTTCAGCACCAATCACCATCTACTCTTATAGGAGTAACACAGTGGACAGTCCAGGTACTCCTGTTGTGCTGAACTTCACAAACACAGAAAATTTCTTCAGCTGCACCACAAAGAAAGGTGAAGATACAAAGATTTTAACAGTTACGGTAGGTCATAATTCATTGCTGATATGTTGTCTTGTTGAAGATGCTATTAGGACATATTTAAAGTTTACGGTTTTAGTTAGAGTATTAGAACTTAAAGGTTTTGTACTGTTTTTCAGCAATATAAAAAACATGACCTGCAAACGATCTGCGCTGATGACCAAGAGAAATGGTCCCTTGTATTCTACATGTCTTCTCAGGCAGACAATCTCCGGCGGTTTGAGTCAGCTCTCTACAGAGGATGGTTTGTCTACACAAAAAATGTAGACCAAGTGGACATGAATAAAGATGAACAGTACTGTAAACCCAACAACTTTTTTATCATAATTCACTGTTAGAAAGGCTCATGATAGAAACCTGATGGTTGTCAATTCATGACATTTAATTACTGGGAACTGTTCTCAAATATAATGGTAATTACAACCTAACCTAAACACAATGAGTTGACCTTACTATTTGATTCAAGCTGACGTGACCAACCCTAATGAAGCCTGGTGCCCCAATAAAAATGCAAATAAATGCTTTGGCTACTAAATAAATTGGTTGGATACGTTTTTTAAGAGAATTTGCAGGCCAAGCATTGGTCAAAGGTTGCCTTAGAGAATGCAGCCTCTTCCAAAGAATGGTTTGTTTTACTGCCACTGCAGTGCATCCCATTTGCTGACATATTTTTTTTACCATGCTTTATTCAAATGTTCATGAGTGTTTTTTATATTTATACTTTTAAGCTAATATTTTTTAAACTAACATACATTTTTTATGCTAATTTCTTAGTTACTTTTTACACTGTGAAACAAAAGCTTCTGCCTTACATATTTAAGTACCATCAACTTGGATGTTTAAGTAAAAATTGCCGAGTTAAAGCAATGTAAATAGTGCTTAGAACAGGCGCGCTCAACTCCCAAACCGTTTATGGGTGTGAGTTATAAAGAAGTAATGTAAAGCTATGTAAAAACATATGTTGTCATAAGTTATTGATCATATAATTCTTTACAGTGTATGCTGTTTTTAAATCATTGAAAAGAAATCTTTGCAAAACATATATTGTAATTCATGTATTTAAAATATTCTTTTTCTGTAAGCTACTAACAACTTTGAACAGTTGCTACATTAATGTATAATTTATCATTTTGTGTGATTATGTATTATGTATCTTCTATCAAATCTCAATAAAATAAAGTTTTGAATCAAGTTCAGTGTTTCAGAATGATGATTTATCCAATAACAGATCCAATGGTAGTTTTCGTCATCATTTATGTTATGATGTTTCTATAGTCACTTATTAACAGATGCTTTTTGAAGAGATGCTTTTAATTGCACTTTTTTATCACTATTTAAATTTAGTAATGTGCAAGATGTGTAATACATTTGATTTCATATATTTTAATATACAATCAATGAATATAAATATGTTTGATAAAATAAAACGGCAGTTGCACAATATATTATATATTATTTTATAATTTTTTTGTTTTTTAATTTAGTGCTAGAAATAACGTAATTTCTGTGATAGGGCCTTAACTGTTTAACACTTTAAAAAATGTAATCAATTATTTCAGCATCTGTTGTTCTTTTTAAAATGGCGTTTCAAATATCGTCTGTTACTAAATAAACAGCCAATATTCTAGTAATATGCATGCTAAAATAAGCCACTTTAATAGTGAGAATTTCACCTCAAGTGTAACCTCAATGTTATTTATAGGTGTGATTAATCACAAATAAAACCTGTGTGATTAATAGTCATCTTATACTAATCAATTCACAGCCCTATCTTTACATTTCATTTTACTTTATTTACTTTTTTTAATACAAAGTGGGATGGGTGGTCACCCTCAAACGTGTTACACATAGACTGGTGTCACAGGCAAGAATTACATCATCATTTTCATCATTTGAAAGTCAACAACCAATGATTCATTCCTGATGTGCTTCCCCTTCAGTGATTGTTTATTCATGCTGCTGAATGCCCCAGTGGCAGGTAGATCCCCACACAAACCCGCAAACGTGCATCACACATACTGGCCTACTGTTGTCACAGGCACGATTTGCATAATGCTTATCAGTCAACAAACAACGATTCATTTCTGATGTGCTTCCCCTTTAACAACTCAGTCGCAGGTAGACCCCCCCCCCCCACACACACACACACAGCCCTAGTCTCATTATCACTTAAACACAAAAACTTTGACCTTTTACACCTCCATTAACTGCTCTGTTCAACCACGTCTGTAAAACTGTTTGAGATTGAATCAACGCAGATGTTTTGATAATACAGGTATGGCATCTGATCTATTTCTCATTTTTCTCAGTTATATTAATAACTTATTTTAATGAAACTCACTGTAAAAAATAATCCGGTAAAAAAACGGTAAACTACTGGCAGCTGTGGTGGCCAGCATCATATCGTAAAAATACGGTGTGTTACTGTTTTTAAAATTAACAGCTAACAATAATTAACCGTAATATCAGCTACAGTACAAAACTTTAATTGAACAGCTATATGCTCTAACACAAAAACAGTAACACACAAGCCTCGAACAACCTTCCATCAACAATGGCGGTTGTTGCGTTACTATTTATGCTCATGACTTTGCAAACCTACATTGGTATCCAAACACGGCGAATCCAGCACGTCCGTGCAGCTCGCCATAACTTGCATTAACGGAGATTACAATGGAGCTGCTATTAGCATGATTAGCTGCTATTTAAAAAATGGCGGTCACAAGTTTCTATTCGTCTTGTTGGTCACGGTAACCCCGCCCCCAGCCACCGACGTAAGCGGTTCTTACTTCTAGACCAGCAATGATTTGGTGCTACTTTCACTGGTTCGAAGCTGGTGCTTTTGTGGTCGAAAAACAAAGAACCGATTTGAAGCTAGGCTCTGGCTCCGAACCAGCACCAGCTCTGCCTTGGTGGAAAAGGGGTAATATTGATGTTAAAGGGTGCCATGTGCATCGGATGTAGACGCAATTTCAAAAGCGTCACCTATGACGCCTTGGGAGAATACCGGGCTGGAACAAGATGAGGGTTTGACAGTTTGACGGTTTGAAGAAGTTTGACTGTTAAGGCTCGAACAGGATATTTCTGAATGCTTGGTTAACATATTGTCACTTTGCTATGTGTTTACTGATGTATAGTTGATTGACAGATTGATGTTACAGCTACTGTAATGGACATAACAAACTTTTTTTCACGATTTGCAAAGATCAATATAAAGGTTCATAAAATTTTACACTCACTTCTTCTGGAGGTGCAGCAGGAACACAAATAGTTGATACCGATAATTTTTTCAGGAGCAGCTTCTTTGCAAAACCAGCTTTATACTGACCCTCATTTATAAAGCAGTCTGGAGAGAAATGATTCGAGCAAACATGAGAGCGTTGACGTTGATCGTGGGTTCGAACGGCTCGATTTGAGAGAGGGGAAAACATAAGGAGATTAAAAAAAAAATACTGGATAGATTTTTATCATTATATGATGGTTTTGTACAGCCACTTCCAACACGCATTTCAGTACAATCAACCTGAAAAGTCCATGTACCATTATATGACCCCTTTAAATATCTTGATAAACTCAAAGATATAAAACACACACTTGTATGTATTCAAAATACAAGACACAGGTTGTACTAAATTTCAGCTTCCTTATTTTGCTCACGATACAGATTTATTAAGTCCACATGTCATGCAAACTACAAACTATGCTACTAACCACAGCTTAAGCTGTCGCAAGATCCGTCGTTATCAGCATAGTTTCATCACCATCGGGTTTCATGGTTTCAGGAAACACAGACTCGTTGAACTATACTGATAACGTCGGATCTTGCGACCATAGTTGGAAAACGATGCTTTCGTGAAAACCCTGATCTGTGATATGCTTCACACACTCGTATTAGCGCCCTCTTCGATCTTGGGAAATTTAAAGTAGCATGCGCTTCTCTAGTTCGATGACAATAGTATAGTTCGGCAACATAGTATTGGCCCAGATCCGGCCCACATCTGGTATACCTGGATATAAATCATAAAGAAAGAAATTCATACAGGCTTGAAACAAGTTGAATGTGAGTAAATGATGACAGAATTTTCATTTTGAAGTGAACTATCCCTTTAATAACTTGATATTTTAGTAGAGAAGTAAAGGAAATGTAATATGAAAAAAATCACTTCTTTTCAGTCCCTAGTTTTGGTGTGGTAACGGAAAAAGCAAAAGTGTAGGCAACCAACTGTGGCCTACCCAATCTACCCTAACTAGAGCACGTTTACACTCTTCAAGAATGATGCTTTAAATCAAATTAAAAGACGTAAATGACATTTGTATGTATTCTAAATAAAATATGTAGATTGTTCTAAATCCCAACTTCCTTAATTGGTTCAAGGTAAGAATTCATTGAGTCCACATGCATGAAAACAAGAAACTCTGCTTCTAACCACAGCTCAAGACCTGTCGTTACACTTTGATTTTTTTTAACAAGTCATTTTAAAATCATTGCTGAATTTATTTTGGTAATGATGTGAAGAGCTATAAGAGCAAAGAGCATGCACCAAACCTCACGCATTGGTATAATTTCTAATAATAACGACTTCCTTTTCCTACCACATCAGGGTTACTGACATAGAAAAGGCAGTGTTTTGAGAGTAGGGCTCACATCCTTTTTTATTTGCACGTTGATCAACATGGCAGCAGAGGTATGCATCTATCTATCTATCTATCTATCTATCTATCTATCTATCTATCTATCTATCTATCTATCTATCTATCTATCTATCTATCTATCTATCTATCTATCTATCTATCCAGACTAAGTGTTAGCACTGGGGCTGACAATAAACCACTAAGCTTAATTTAAATTAACTATTATTAATTATTATCATTCATATGTATTAATTAATTAAAAGGAAAACGAGTGAAAAATTATATTAGGAAATATATATATTATATATATGAATATATATATGACATTATATTACAGTAGGGTGTGAAAATAAGCCAATAAGCATCCTACTTTTTACAATTGTAATTTAATTTTTTTTTTAAATAAATGTTTAAATAAGAGTTTTCCTACATGTTAAAATTTTTTGTTGTAAGATAATCTTTGATCGATGAACAAAAAAAAATGTGTTGGTCATCACATAAAAATAACATTTATACATATTAAAGTGCTGTAAAAAGATATGTAGTACTCGTAAGCGTTTCTATTTCTGCCACAATACCATATTATGGTTAGAGTTACTACATTAGCCTAAATCCATGGTGAATGTTGCTCATTTGTGAACTGAAACTTTCTATCCATCTATCTATCTATCTATTGATCTATCTTCTAATGTAGATTTTATGTCAATATGTTTATTTAGAATGAATTTACATATTTGGAAGTTGAATATAAAGGTTTAGGATTTCTATAGGTAGCCAAAAAATATTGCCTGATTAAGATTTAAACTGAGTTTTGTCGTACCGGATAACAATTTTGTTATATAGGATAACAGTTGTTAGCCCATAATGTCATCCGTTATCTTGGAGGATGTGTGTTTGACAATATATTTTTATACAGGGAACATACTGAGATGTTCCCTTTCGAAAGGGAACTCACACTGGGGATCGATATACCCACTCCGCCATGCTAAGGGGAGTGCATGCCCATTGGCAGTGACTCAAATGTGCACCAGCAAATTTGAACCTGCAAATTCAAATGAAATGCTTGAACCACTCACCCTCAAGTCACAATGCGCTGTCAGTGACAGCATTCCTACAGTCATAGCCCAAGCTATGGCATAGCGTAAGCTATAGGAAACCTGGAATCACTGTTCAGGGGAACGCACTCACCCCGAAATGCCACCAGGGCGGCCTAACCTGGCGTCAGTTACATAGACACTTAATCTGGCCACTTCCTGTCTGTCCAAAGACAGAGCCTCTGGACACTTGTCTTTAGGTTTGGCCTCCAACCCGAGGGACTGCGAAGCTGGCAGTGAACCACCTAGTGAACAAGACAAAAGAACTTATTCCCGCTCACAGAACTCCAAGCTGATTCGTCAGCTCACCCAGAGGAGGTGTGGACCGTTTTCCTTAAAGATGGCAGTCCGAGCATCTGCTGGCTCTCTTCTTTGACTCACTTCCTGTGTGTTTTGGACGTCTCCAGTTTGTCCTTTCCTTTTCGTTTTCGGTCTTAGTCTTTTCGTTTTCTTTTGTTGAGTTTTGTTTTTCTTTTTTGTATTCTACTTTGTTCATTTCTACTTGCGAGTGAAATGAATTCAGCCTGAATTAGCTGGCTAACTTTACCTTTAAATGGACATTTAAACCTGGGATGAAGCACGCTCCGAACTAAGAGACCACGTGACGCTCCGATGGAACGACACACCACACGCACTTTCCTTACTCAGCAACTCAAGGGAACGAGATGCAAGTATTTGTTTAATGAGCTTTCAGAGCATTAAGATTTGTTTCCTTGTTGTCTCTCAAAGGTTAACTGTCCAGGTAAATTTGCCAGTATGTCGGTAGCGGTATCGACACGTACCTATGCTCTTTGATCCCCTCAACATCAGCTGAACTAGCCCGCTGATGTCGGTGGATACGAGCAATGTATGGGTTCTTCCATGCCTAATTGACCTCAGTGTGAAGGTCAGGAAGAAATGCAAGGCTCACCTGAGATGGTGGTCTGTGACCGGGGAGAAACCAATCGGCAGGCCTGCCGCGAACGTTCTCTCATCCAGCGCGTTGCCATGCCAGCTGCAGCCTGCTGGCGGCACTCCCCATAACATCCACCAGCTCTGGATGGCTGAGGGGGTTCTGGATTTACCTCTCCAGGGATCTACGGGAAATCTTCATCATCGACCTGCAGATCACCCTCGTTAGTCGCCGGATCATCTGAGAGGTTTACAGCCCTCTCAAGGTGATTGGCGAACTCCATCTTGGAGCCCCATGATGCAAGTCGCCGCTCTGCCTTGGCACGAGCCGGACCTGAACCACGAGGTCCAGAAGCTGAACCCTCTTCGCTCGAGAAGAGGGCCAGATGAGAGCTGAGCGTTTTCAGAGAAAAGCGCTCACAGTTTGCACAGAGGGCTCCCTCAAGAACCTCCCGTGCCTGCTCTTCACCCAGACAGAAAACGCACAGTTTGTGTGTATCACCTGGAGTCAAAAACCTTGGGCACGGGTCGGCACACTTCTGAAAGCAATCCGCCTTCGCTGCATGTTTTATTTCTCTTACCATTCTTGTAGCGTTTTTAAACATGTCATGTTTGCAAGGCGCCCTTATATATTTGCAGGTCACACGTTAATCATTCACGTTAAGGATTCATGAGGCGTCGCCGATCAATGAAATTGCTGTGATTTGATAGTGATTTTAAACACCTGTCACGCCTGAGGCCTTCCCCCAAAGCCCTTTCTAAAGGGAACTAGCCCTTTTCTGATCTTCTATTTAAAGGATCATTTTCTACTCGACCACGTCCATGTTTATGACAAGAGAGAAATGAAACTGATTTTTTTCCTTTGACCTTTTAGCCTAGACAGAATAATCATGTAATCAAGTGTGGGCGGCATTTGAAACAAATATTTTTTTAAAACCGTGCTGAAGCAAATCATTTCCTCTCGTAGATTGTACACCATCCGAGCCCTGGAAAAACAGAAGAGCGAGAGTCTGAGGACACGTGTGGCATGAAAAGGAAGGTGAAACTGAGATTCAGTCTGACAATGTTAAGTGAGGAAGATTTGGAGACGGGTGGGCACCGGGAACTGTCACATCCACAAACAAAGTCAATAGATGAGGTGGACATTGAGGACGACTGTTTCGATGATGACGATCAGCTACTTGTTTCCCTGGCAACCATGAGCTTCAATCTGGTTGATGACCACGACACTGACGAACCTTTCTATAGCTGTGATCACCAATTTAACGAAGTTGTGGTCACCCCTGAGCAAGCGGATCTTGGCGTCAGTAAGAAACATTCAATAATCTTTTATTCCTCAGCTTTATTCGTTTAAATTAACTCATGTTGAAGTGGCTGTTTGTATTTTTATTGTTCATAAGAAAATAGAACCACATTTTTAAAAATGTTCTCGAATTCTGCTGCCTTTTCCACAGTTTCTGCACAAATTGGAAAACTGAATAAAGAAAAAAAAAATTTGTTCCTGAAGTCAAAATCAGTCCAAAAGTATGTCGCATCTGGTCAGTATAATCAGATTTGTTTGGAGGACACTATGTCAGGTTTGTATCAAATTATTAAAATGTATGTTTAAAAAAACATCTATGCCACTTTTCCTTCCATTTTTTCACATATTTTGAATTTATTCAGCGAAAATCACCATCTTCCGATACATGCCCACCAAAGACACAGAATGGCATGTTCCTGTTGTGCTGAACTTCACTGGCACAGAGAACTTCTTCTGCTGCACCATTGAAGGTGAAGAAAAGATTTTGAAAATAACAGTAAGTTTTCAATAATGTTCTCTATTTCTTGACTTTGCATTTGAGCTTTGGCTGCATATTGTGTCATTTCTTTCAGTCAATCATTTTTTTCCCATAAGCCGAAGTTAAACAAACTTATGTTTATTTCAGTGGTATGACAAAAGCAAGCTAATCATCCCTGGAGATGATCCAGAAAAAAAGGCCTTTGTTTTCTACATGTCTATAACCCCGTCGGGTCACCGGCATTTTGAGTCAGCACTCCACAGAGGATGGTTCATTCACACTGTAGACAGTGGCGTTGTGAAAATGAAAAGAGGCGCACTTACGTCCAACAACTGCTTTGACTTAATTGAGAGTGATGCCACAAAAACCTTTTATTTTTAAAATAAAGATTTTATTTTTGCACTTTTATACTGAACCGCTTTTCATGACATTGTAGTACCACATAACTGGGTATGTTTTTATAGTACATAAAAAAACAGCTACATTATAAGTACTTTATCCATATATTTATAATATTAATCTCTATTTACATCTGTCTGTATAAGCAATTAGCAATTTCAGTCACCCTGTTGGTTACAGTAAACTCATCATTTGTCATTTATGTGCTAATGTATTATTTTTACTTTTTACTTTACTTTTTTACACTTTCACATCAGACATTTCAATAAACATTTGTGGGGGAAAAGTGATCCGTTCATTGTTTTCGAAAATAAAGTCTCCAAACGCATTCAATGATGTTGAAGCTTTTTTCATCACTCAGTTCTGATGTTAGAGTAGAGATGTTTCTGAAAACCCATTTTTCTTTACAATCCTGTTTGTTCAATGTCTTGCTCGAAGGCTTTGTTTATTTCTCCTTCATCTGAATTCTCATATGGGTTCACAGTCTCCTCGGCCTTCTTAGCTTTCCTGAAAATTTTACAAAAATAATAATAATTCAGTCACTCAGCTAACAAAAATGTAAACGTTTTTTCTAGGTTTTTTTTGTGAATGTTAGGAACATTTCATTATAAAATTTAGCAAACATTATGGGAATGTTGCTTTTGAATGTTCTCTGAACATTCTGAAACAAGTAGTAGGTTTTAAAAAACATGAAACAAATGTCCAACTCACATTTTTCAGAAAGAAATGTATAAATCACATTTTTGTGCTAACCAGATAACTATAAACAAACATTCTGTCAGCGTTACAGGAAGAATGTTTGTTCATAAATTTTATATTAGCCAAAGTTCTGAGATGTTAGCTAACGTCTGAATCAAGTTCAGTTTTTGCAACAATGTAAGAAATTCTGAAACAAACTTTGGTCAAAGTGTGGATTTCAATCATATTTTTGAAGCCCATATTTTACTATTTCCTATAGAAAATAAATATTAATGTGTATAATCCATAACATGGATCCTAAAAATAAAGTGTTACTTGTGTTACGTGTATTGTTCCAGAAAAGGATGTTGGATTATGTTCTATTTGTGTATATATATATATATATATATATATATATATATATAATATTGTCTACAATGCATGTAGTATGTAGCACGATTAATCATATGGCAATCGCGATGTCAAGCCTATGCAATTATTTTTATCCAGACGTTGATTCTTATTGATCATTATACTGTAGGTGTTATCAATCAATTAGTTGTTGTTGCAAGTTTGAGTTGAGAAATCTCAGCGTAATCACTAATCTGTGTGTGCATTTTCCTGACTCATGAAACCATTTGTTAATTATATATCGCATATCGCAATCGCATTATTGACCAATAATGGCAATATGACATTTTCCCCAAATCGCGCAGCCCTAGTAGCTGTTATGATGATGCAATTCCAACAAACATACCAATCTGTTATAAGGACATGAATTGCATAATTCACTGTCACTGAAATGTTTCAAAGCCATGTTCAATGATTGACTCATTTTTGAAGGGGCTTCCCCTCTAATACTTACTTCTTCCTGATTAAAACCCCTGTGGTAATGAGATAAATCCCTCCACACACAGTTACTCCCATTACCACTCCAAACACCACCAGCCAAACTGTAATTTTTTCCTCTTTGGGTGGAGCTAATGTTGACTGCAGCCCAACAAATTCCAGTGTTTCATCATGCAGTAGAAATGCACCATTGATACGTTCTCTTGACAGCCTGTGAAGAGTTATCAAAGGGAAATTCTTTAGTCAAAGGGAAAATTGCTTTAGTTCCTCATAATGTTATGACACCCAATATTCATTCAGTTATTTCCAAAATATTACAAAAATATTTAGTCATTGAGTTGAGATTCAGAAAAAAACATGGAATAATCACAATAATATTCAGTTTTTAAATGATTTATATCAATTAAATAGTTTAATAAATTCATAATATACAAATAAAGATAAATAGATATACTTACAAATAATATATAATAATGATGTATTATTTAAAACACAATATTTAATGTTATTTATATAGTATGGTTTCAAGAAATACCAGATAGCCGCTTCTACTTCTGCCTTAGGAATAACTGTGTCTGGTTTGGTTGGATCCATCACAACAAAATAAAAGGAGATTCTGGCGGTCTCATTGTACGTGTGGATGTTCTCTGCCCTGTGTGCAACAAATATGTTCATTTTATGATGAAAATGGTCTTATTCCTCTGACATGTGCCTTTAGTGAAGGATAAGAATACTTACATGAAATTCACATCCATTCCCTTTTCTTGCAAGTAGTACTGGCGCATGGCAAAGCCCATAGTGGACTTGAAGAGATACAGTTCATTTGAATTCCAGGTGTACTGGGGATAAGAATGAACAATAATTAGCAATTGAACATTCTATTTGTATCTAGAATTCATCATGAGTGTTAAAACTGAAAGAGACTTACTGCATCATCCCCCAAGGCAGATTTTAGGCTAATTCTGACTTTGAAGGCGTTTTCGGAATCTGCATTTTTCATATAAGAAGCTGTGAGTGAGACAGTACGCCTAATAAAAATCTTGTCATTTTTTCAACAGACAGTATGTTGGCATGTCAATACTGGAACTTTATTTGAACTGAAGGTTGAAGGTAATATAATTTAACCATAGATTTATTAATAAAATAATCTACAATAATGTAACCATCTTTGCTTTTTGTTTCTTACATCAGTTTCTCACATTTAACAGGTTTACTTTCTGTTAAAATGAAATACTAACTTGGGTTAATATTGACATTCCAGCCGGGCACTCTATTGTTATTCTGGTTCTCCTGCTTTAGCCATTCCATGAGAGTGCTGAAGTACTGTAGCAGTGGCCGGGAGTCTATCTTCGTGGTTCCTGCAATATCTTCCAGAGCCCGAGTCCAAGACACGGATCGGCCTAACTCAAGCATATGCCTGCGGACCAAAATATTATTAGTATCCTAATATCGAAGAATACAGGTCTATTGCAGTGTGAGTAGTTATAAGTAGATAGTGTATCAAAAGACACAAAGCATTCTGCATACCTGAGTTTGTTACCAGCGTTGGTTGAGTTGGTAATGTCACACTTGTGAAGGGGACCGGTGTGGCCAGCTGCCTCACATAATGCCTCTTGAAACTGGAACTGATAAATGGTTCTAGTGAAATACCTATTAGAGAAACAAGACATAGCTATTCATATGATTATTAGCCACATATTTAGCCTACTGGTATATTGTATTGACTTATAATAATTCTGGCTATACTATACAAAGAACTGGCTCCTAATTTGTTCATAAATCGGACTACAGTATATGGTTCGCGTTGTATTTGCAGTCTGCGAAGGTCTCAATATAAAGACGTTTCTTGCTATTATTTCACAGTTAACTGTACTTTTATTGCATTGCCTTTAACAAAGACTTCAAATTCACAGCTAATGTGAAATACGAACTGTTTTGATTTTAAATTTGATATCAGGACTGTTCAAATAAAAAACGCAACTTACAAGGCAAAGACAATCATCACTTTGTCAAATGCAAAACTTTATTAATGCATATCACGTTACCTGATAAAAGAATAATCCCCAGACACATGGAAAAGTGCAGGTGGGTCACAATACAACTCATTTCTTGGTATAGCTTCAGCCACTCCAACTAATTCTCTCCTGCGGGAACAAACGTTGTGATGAGCCACACTGAAGAAAACTTCACAATGTTTGGATTTTGATTTGGTTCTTCTGTCACTCACTTCATTTGCCACCAGTGGAGCATCCACTTGTCTTTGGGAATTGTCTCTTTAAAGGCTTGCCATCTCCATTCTTCCAGCATGTAGGTGAAGGGCAGAGTGGCCACGATGGTGAGGGCCTGCTTCAACAGGAAGTTAATCTCGGTCTCTGTGCATACGGAAAAAACAACAACGTTTTGGTAAAGAATGATTAGCTAAAACCAGTTTGTGTTTGTTGTTTGTTGTAGATGATGTCAGACTCCTGACTCGGCATGGAATGGGCTTTTACCATAGTCCTCCTTGAAATCGGACGGCAGAAGGCCCAATGACTGCAGGTGAGAAGGAGTGGCAGCCGAAAGAGACATGATCTCTCCCACAGCCTCATGGAAGCCTTCGTTAGCGCCATCTCTCAGCAGGTATGAGAGGTTACGGTAGGCCATTTGGTATTGGTTATGTCCCATCTCATGGTGAACAGTTAAGAAATCATCCATGTTCACTTTAGTGCACATTTTGATTCTGTAAAAAAAAAAAAAATGCTATACTTTTGAAATGTTCTATTGATGATAATGCTTAATATTTAGGTTTTCCATCACAGAAATAAATATAAATTCAAAAATATATAAGTTGTTTTAAATTTTAATAATCAAATAAATGTAAACAGCAAAAAGAAATAACATTTTCAATATTTTAACTGAATTGAATTCTTATCTACCAGTTAATCATTACTAAGCTTAGCAGTATTATCAGCCCCACCTGAAGTCCTCTCTGTTTCCCATGTCCCATGCGGTAGGATGGCACACCACATCTCTTCCTTCGGGTTTAGTGAACATTGAGTTTGTCCAGAAGTTGTCAAACATTGCAGACATGTTTACGGACATAAAAAATTGTTCTGCCTCTTTAAACAGACGCATTTCATCCCAGCCCTGAAATGGACAGTGGTGTCAAATAATTAGGAAAATAAATTAAACCACATTTTGACAATGTGCAACTCCATAATCTTCAGGGATGCTTTTATTGCTCCAGCTAAGGAACAAAATGAATAATAGATTACATTTAATCTTTGATCAGATAAAATGTGAACAGACTTTGTACTGTAAAACATGTATAAAGATAAAAGATAAAACCTTGGAGATAAAGAGACGCTCAAATCAAAGCAATAGGGTGGGGTATAGAAATAAACAATAGTCACATGTCTTACCTGGGCCACCATTGCAGAGCTCACGTCAATATCAGGCTTTTCTGGATACGGGATCATGAGAGGATACAGGTTGGTCCAAAACCGCCCCCACATATCACCTTAATGCGAAATGTCAGAAAGTGTCACCCATATATCCACATTTCATCAGACACTAGCACTATATCCTAATAGCATATATTAGCTGTTTTGAATCACTTAGTAATATTCCATATATTACCAAGCAGATGTGCTGGAAGGCAACCGTCAGAAGCGATGTGACCAGGATAGATGCCTTGAAGTTTTGCTCTCACATAAGCATGAAGCTCTTTATACAATGGTAAGATCTGGAACATCATATTAAGTGTGAGTGTCTGAATCAAAACCAAAGAAAGTCTTGTTTTGGCTTTTTTGACCAACCTCCATGTAAACGCGCCTGGCATCTTCCATGACTTGATCTCGGGAGTAACTGTATACGGGTCCATCAATGGTTTCGTAATCCCCCCTCCAATAATCTCCATGATCTTCGTAATCTTTTAGAAAGAAAAAAAAAAATGACGGTGAATGACTTGGTCACCACCACATTATACTCCATATAGGCCTAGGTAAAGCAGTAAAAGCTAAGGTGTAACATCATCATTTCTACTAACTAAAAACGTATTTCTTAAAACAACAGAGTTCGTACTGTTAAGTTTGGCGGCTTCGTTTTTCAGATCGACATATTGCTCATACAGGGGTCTCATCTTCATCCCCGCCGCCACTCTCCAGCCCTCCCACACATGCAGACGTTCGTCGTAGTCTCGGCTGTTTGCCATGATACTCTCTAGGCCTAGTGGATGAAAAATGTATTGGAGTCAGGTAAATTGGTAGTTTATGTTAAAAAGGCATTCTCTAGTGTTCAAAAGTTTGAGGTTGGATATTAAATGGGTTTGAAAGAAGTCTCATGGTCGCCAAGGCTGCATTTTTTTTATCACATATACAGTAAAAACTGTAATATTGTGAAATATTATTATTAAAAAGCTGTAATGTTATTCATTTCAGCATAACATTTCAGCATCATTACTCTAGTCTTTAGTGTCACATGATCCTTTAAAAACCATGAAAAACTTTTTCAAAGTAGTGTATAATAAAAACATCCTTATGTTTTTTTTACACATTGCTCCAGTCAACTTTGCAAACTTTTTAGGGTACAAATCTTTGAATTCTGAGGATTTAACTTTCATTAATTAAACTGAGAGCTCTTATTGAGAACTGAAAACATAATACAATTAACATATTTGATAAATGAATATACAACATCTGTTTCTCAAATCTGTGAATCTTTCTGCAGTGTTTGGGCCTGGTGATTCATTATTAAATAATTATTATGACACTGTGAATCCTTTCTGGCCATGTTACCTTTACTTCACCTTATGTTTCAAATAATATATCCACTTTTCTAAAAAACAGCAATGTTCCTCTAATCAAATTCAACAATGGATCTGAGAATAGAAACTGAGAATAAAAAAAAAATCAGGTTTGTACATGTGGTTGAATGAAGCAGATCATGGAAGTCTTTTACACAGACTCTTTTGTTATCATGAGAATGAAAACAATGAACTAGTTAATGATCCTGAGATTTCGCTTTATCGTTAGGATGGTGATATGATATGTATGCTGACATTACCCGGCTCCAAAGTCTGACAGTTAGAGGGGTCGTCCATTTTGCACACAGTTGCTGTGTTGTAAATGGTGCTCATCTGTGACATGATATCACTCAACTGTAAAGCACAAGGCATTCAGAGCATTTTAGTTTTAATACGCATGGAGAAGTGAAACACGAAAGCGTGGTGGAAAACATTATTGTAAATCAGCAATGTCATACTTACTTGGCTAGCCTTGTCAGGTGAAAGTGCCCCTGATCCTTTATCTTGGAGCTTTTGGAGCTGTATTTTAATCTCTGGATCAGAGATCTGATCGATAGGGAAGGCACTGGACTCCTCTGACTTCGTGTTGTAGTATTCGCTCCAGATTGCATATGCTTCAGACTGAAGAGAAGTTTAATGATAACTCATTACAGAACACCCAGTTTGTGATGTCAACAGCTGAATGGATTAAAACTCTCTGTAGAAGATGCTCAACTTGTCATGAAACACCCATATCCAATTACGACTAACGTCATTCAATTTTTATTTTCACCAACAATTAGATTTGTTATTTCAGTAACTAAGCAAGTATAAAATTGTCTGCAAAAGCTAGAAAGAGATGCTCAACTCGACATTGACACCCATATCCAGTGTCTACTGATGTTAAAAATATACATATATTGTCATTTCAATAGTTGAACTGGTTAAAAACATTATTCAAATAATTTGAAAAGGGGGCTTAACTTGCCATAAACATCTAATACTGATTCAATCCATATTTCCCCAATAATGAGATAGCAAACTTGTCTGTTAACATCACACCAACCTCTTTATCTGCATTTTCCTGGGAAATATCTGTGTTGTAGGCCCAGGATGCAAGGGAATACTGGTATACCAGATTAGATGCATCCTCGTCAAATTTCTTTAAGAATTCCCTGGCCCCTTCCTCCACAGTCTGAGAGCAAGCCATTGAGGCCATGGCCAAAAGCAGGAGCCACCGAGCACACATCATGACAGCGCGTATCCCACCGACACTGACTGTTGTTTTCCCCATGCACGGTTTTATCGAAGGCAACTTAATTGCTTTGCCCTTTGACCAGTGCCATAACCTAATAGAGCAACATTCTGTTTGAATGCAGGTGAGTTGGTTCCAGTAAACGAGTCTCACTGGACATTACATAACATATTTTCTGCTCAAATTACCATATAGTTTAGAAAAGCTTTTTTTATAAATAAAATGGCAACTTCTGTACTTCTGTAGAACACCTGCCATTATGATGCTCGTGTTCTGGACAGTTGACAGGGTGCACATTCATTTATTTTTTAAGGTTTAATTGGAAATGTCTTAAATGATTGAATAATACTTGCATGATTAAATGGCTATTTAATTTTTTTCTAGTGATAAAGTATGTTTACAAACTGCTTAGTTCATGAAATTAAATTACTTTTATAAATAGATAAAAACTAAATTAATTAGCCTAATTAAAACTCAATCCATAAAATTCCATGATGGGAAGAAGAAGCTTATATGTACAACATTTTCTTCTAACACGTTGCTGAATGCATATTAGCCTACTCTTAATATTAATGCCATAGACACATATGGTAAACATAGTAAGAGTAGTGGTAGGCCTATGTTAGTATGTTCCGAACTACTACATTACGTTATGGACGCGACAGTTTTTTTTTTTTTTTTCTTTTTTTTTTTTTTATTGAATATGTATCGAATAACAAGCAAGTACAGAGCACAAAAACACATAGAACTCCGACATGTTATATCAAGTATATAAAGCTTCACACATGAAAAGAAAAAATAAAAATAAAAAATAAAATAAATAAAATAAAAAATAAATAAAATAAAAGACATACACAGAGGAAACCTTATGCATCAGTGAAAATATCATCATAATATTTCAAGAATCTGTCACTTTTCTTGTTTTTAATCAATCTTAGAGACTTCAGAAATGTATCAATGGTTGCAGTTGCAGCGCGGCAACAGCTTGAGAGTGACTGCTTCCGAAATCACTTGTGCTGCTTCTTATACTATGGCTGCTTCTGAAAACGCATACTTAGAGTGGATAGGCCTACTTATTTTAAATAAGTAATTACTTCACCGCCACTACAGTGCGTTCTATATAGTTGCCTAATATTCGTACAACACGCCATATTATATTGCCAATATCACGTGACCTACCACCAGCGTCAGTTGCGTCTATAATGTGAACTGAATTCCCCTATGGTGAATTCGGACATAGGCCTACTTGCTTTGTCTTAAACTGATTTGCACGTTCCTCCTTTGAGTAGGAACGTATTTTGAATAAAATTACTTCACGGCAACGTACGTTCAGTAGAGTTGTATGAATGTAATCCAGAAGTACTAAACTCGTCGCCCTGCTGTCATCTTGTGACCCAACCACTAGCAACGCAAGTTTCGTCGCTTCACTGCCATTCACAAATCATCTCCCGTGGCCTCGTGGGATAAGCGTCCACCATCATATGAGCACCCATCTCAACGGGAGAGGTAGGTCTCCGGGTAGGCCTACTTTTTGACACATGTAGACCTGGTTAACTTATTTTGTCACATTATTGTTTTTCGCGTCGCGACTCGCGGCAGCTCGCGGCACATCCACTTGAGAGAATCACTTAACGTTATTTTGATACGTTTCTGGAGTAGACACGGTGGTTATAGAGTAACAAGTAATCATCTAAGCATTTTATCTTATTTAATTGAAATGCGGGCTTTATATACGGCCAGAGCACCTGTTATATTCAGTAACAGCTAAATCAAAACACACCAAAAATACTGATTTCTAATGAGACATCTTTACTTTGAGTAGCGAGTCCATTGTGCAAACATAATATACGGCTATAAAAGCATAAATAACTAACTGTAAAGGCTATGTAGTTCTTTATCAAGATAAGGTGATGACTCAGCGAATTCATATTGAACAGAAAGATATTTCTACAGCTGGATTGTGCTGAGGAACAGATAAATGTTTTACATTTATAGACAAAATATGCCATGAATTGTTACATTGCAATTGTTAGAACATTTTAATTTAGAGCCACAGGAGGGCTTTACCCCACATTCTCTTTTTAATTACTACAATGCTCAGACGAACATTCAATTTTTAGTTTCGACTTTTTGAGTTTAAGCAGATCTGTTTATTTTTTTAGATCATCAGATGTGGTTCTATCTGTTGTGTGGCTGTTTTATGGAGTCCATGTGAGGTTTTAAAGCAAAGGTTGGGTTAAAGTGAGATTATCTTTATCAGATAAAATCCAGCTCACCTACAAAACGTGATTTAATGTTAACTAATACTATACGATTAATCACTACACTTTCTTTCATACATTTTCCGTGTTCTTAAAATTACTTTCAATTTGATCCTTGTATTTTGTGAAAAATAAAATTTACAATTAGGAGTTTAATTAAATGTTAAAAGAATTTAAAATGCAATTTGCAATCAAATTTTATCAAACCAGTCTGTAATTCAAGTTATCTATTTTAATTCAATATCTATTTTCTATATTTGATTTCTTTATTTAATAATAATAAAATAAAACACTTCCTCATGTAAATACCATTGTCATCACTGTTCTCGCAGTTGCATAATATGACCACCAGATGGTGATATTTTTTTGAATCCTTATTTTGATTCATTTTGAATGCTGCACTGCACCGATTTCGCCACGAGAGGATGCTCTACACATTTTTAGATCTTTTATCTGGACTCTGGAGTGACTGTAGATTGTAGATTATTCATTAGCCTATATTAATCTTTTTAATAAAAAAATAGTGACTAAATTCTGAAAAAGGTAGAGTAACTCCTTGGTCATCACAGTCACTTCTCAGATCTATAGCCTACACACACCACAAGACTACTACCGTTCAGTTAACCTTGTGTATTTTGAACAACAAATTTAACCTTGTGTATTTTGTGTTTTACAGCCCTCTAAAGGGGGTCGCACACCGAAAGAGAAGCGCAGCGGCATGTCATTAAAAGTCAAACATTTTATTCTCTATGAGTGTACAAACTCAGGCTCAGGGCCTTTTTCAAAACCCCGCAACAGCTCAGAGCCATGCCATTTACATATTTGTGTTTTAAAAGTACATTTATTTGTCTCAAATCGTCGTTAATGTACATACTGACTTCACCCTGTGCTGCAATATTTAGTTTAACATTCCTAATTTAACAGCTTGAATAAAGTCATATTAAAATATATAACAAACATAGACCTTTTAAATATTTCATTTTCCCCAGTTGTGCCATTTTTCAATACCCCTTGCACCATAAAGTCCACCAACAGTAGAAATGCTCTCCATCGATCCAGGAGTTGGGGCACTGGTATTCAGACACCTCTTGAGAAGAAAGTTGTGCAAGATGCAAGCTGACAAATAAGCCTGTTTATTTTGTCAGGGTGTATATGTTGATCCTGCAGTGAGATGACAAAAGCATAAACATCCAATGCACATGGCACCCTTTTCCGTCAAATGAGACGCTTCGGTTATATATGGCGCTTTGGGATGAGAATGCGTTGTAGGTTTAGGTATGGGGTAGGGTTAGGGTTAGACCACTAGGAGGCGCTTTCTGCAATTGACCAATTGAGGCTAAAGGGTGCCATGTGCGTTGGATGTCTGCGCTTTGGCAAAAGCGTCGTATATGACTCCTTGGGATGAGAACGGGCTCTTTATTGACATCCCTGTGATGTCAGGTCCAATGACTGATAGCAGATCCTCCATCTGCTCTGCATTCATTCTGAAGTGCCGTTGGTGTTTTTCTGGACTTAAATGCAGCTCCTGAACACATGGTGGAAAGTGCTAAATTGTTGCCTTTTTTTTTTTTTTTTTTTTTTTTTTTTTTTAGGGTGTACCCAAATTCAATTGCAATTTTTCAGTCTGTGACGTTAGGTTTTTTTTTTTTTTTTGGTCAATCAAAATTGTATGTGTTTGGGAAGAATAGGAAAAACAGGGTCTTCATACAAAATAGCATTCATAGGTTACATAGGCTAAATATATACCCAAATGTAATTATGAATGTTGAAAAGGGCATAATTTAGAATGAAATATCCTCTAGTAGTCTACTGTAAATTAATACAGAAAAAAAACTATTATTAAACTAGTAGGCTACATTCATCATTCACTGAAAGAAAAACGTTGATTTTGACAGAGAGCAGTAACGTTGTATTTAGTAACCCTAAATAGCACCAGCTGAGGGTGATAAGTAACTTGTATGTAACTGCCATTATAACATTGTTACAAAGAAATAACATATCGTCAGTTAATACATTAACTAATGCTAACTAATTAATACATTAACCAATGCTATGAACTAACCGAAAAAGTATTCACACATGTTTGGAACAACAAGAGAAAACATACTTCCCAATACAATTTTTTGCTGAAAAAAAATCAAATAACTTGTTTGGTTAACGTTTTCAACCCCCTTAAGTCCTCGACAAAAGAGTGGACAAAAGTTTATCCGACCGGGAAAACCGCTGTGCTGATGTAATACTGCAGCCTTTGCTGTTCCAAAACGAGGTACGGGTAGGCCTACTTACGCTGTCACCTTTGTGGAAATCACAATGGAGCATTTATGACGTAGGCGGCTAGTCGGAGATTGTGAATGAACTGTTTCATTTCAGCAGATTTAAAAGATATTGAACTGTCTGTATGAGAGACCGACCGTATTGTGCTTGAAGCAGGGAGAGTTAAAAATGTTGTTTAAAAATAAAAGAATAGATTTTTTTTTAAAAAGGCAAAGTTTCAGGAAAAAAACATTCAATGTACAACAATGTTTTTGTGCTAACGTTTTGACAATAGTTCATAACTGAGTGAACCTTGTCAGAACGTGCTGCTGGGGAATCACTGCCGTACATAACCACCACCCTCCCAAATTATTTTGAAGTTGTATAGAAAATCCAATTTGTAATGCATTATAAATATTAACTACATTAGAGGAATGGGGGTTGGTTTAGGTTAGTTACTGTAGTAATTATGCATTCTTTATTATCACTTCAGTATTATTCCCTTCAGTGTTTTGAAGAGTAGGCTATTTGATTATCACAACAGTTACCTTTAAAATGTAGCCTACCTGCAAAAAAATAGACATCGAGTTAAAGGTGTTGAAACAAAATGCATTACAAGTGTCTAATATATTGTTTCAAGAACTACTTATGAATTAATCAAAGATGTATAAACGAGTGATAGAACGGTAGACCATCATCCCTGGAAGCTTATTTCTTTTAAAAACTAAGACGGTTAAGGCCTTGCTCGTGAATATTAACGAAGTACCTGACTGGACGGCGTCATCAGGTGACGTAATCGTGTCCTAATTACTATTAAAGTAGCACGCCTTCGCCATAGTGGACTGTGAAATGTCTCTCCGCTCCTGGCAAAAGTAGACCAGTCCGTGTTTTCGCGAAGCCTTTCTCAATCCAACCTCAGCCTCAAAGCCCTGAAAGAAGCCAGTAGCCTACCAAAAAGCATCCAGGACCAGAGGAGGAGCGGAGATTTTCACTGAGAAACCTCCATCCCTTGCGTGAGCTCCTCTAACGGGAGAGCTGAAGTGATGGCGGGTTGCGCGGAGGATTCGTGGATTTTTGCTTGACAGGCACCAGAATCTTCTGTTGGATTAGTTGATTTACTCATTTATGGGGGATTTGCATTTACCTACTGAAAAATGCCTTTTGCCAAACGGATCGTTGAGCCCCAGCTGCTGTGCAGACATCCCATCCCTAATGATGAAGGGTTACTGTTCGAGGATCTGTGCTCTATCACCAATGTGGCTCTATCCAGGACCCTGCGGCAGCTCTCCGACCTGTCCAAACACGCCTGCTCCTTATTTCAGGAGCTTGAGAACGAAATAATCTCCACAAACCAACGGGTTTGGGCTTTGCAGAACAAAATAGGCAAAATTCAGCAAACCGCCAGTGCGCTGGATCCAAAACTGGAGGCTGTGCGTAAGTAAACCGTTACGCGTAAATTATATGGCTTGGTGATTTTACACATGAAAGTGGGATGGTTTTTAAATTGTCGGAAAATAATGAATGAATATGGTGGTTATATGTATCAAGTCACATGTAGACACTGCCTCGAAGCTTTGCCGAGCAAATTATAATGTGTCACACGCTTGTATGCGTATAACCAACACCTGCACCGTGACCGGGTGCGCTTTTCGCTACGAATCGAAAGACGTCTTGCCACACAGTAACCCACCTCTGCATATTATTTTATTATAGTTTATATGTGTGATCGTTAAGATTTTTAAGACATAGGGGGACTGTTGGTCATTTTCAGCAGCTGTTTAGAGAGAGGGGCGTGTAGGTGCCATTTCAGTTATTAAATTAGGTAAACGCAACAGCTATCTCTGCAGGAATGACATGTTTGTTATTTCATCTAAATTTATTTTAGTCATTTTTTAATCATAATAAGAAATCTATTGTGTCTTCGTTTAAAACGCACAATTGCATAATCACATCTGCCTGCGCTAAAAAAAATATGATTATGCTCATTTTTGTACAATCCTATTATAAAGCCGATATAAAATAAGCTATCATGTCCTTGACTCCTTGTGTCATATTAAACTGACACTGCACCCATCCAGCTGCTACAACAGAAATATATGCAAGATAAAGATAAATGTAACCTAAAAGGTTATCTGTGGTGTGACATGTAAACACGAAGAGACGAGATATCTTTGTCGCCCACGCTTAAAAGTGGCTTCGTAATGAGAAAATAATGCTTTTTACATCAAACTTCCAGGTTGTTGAATATTAAGGGTGTGGAGAGAAAATAAATACCCCAGTTGCTTGGATGCAGGATTAAATGCAAAGCAACATCCTCCTCATATCCATGCAGACATGTCCAAAAAGATAGTGAAAGAGGGATATCCATAAAATATGTGATTTGAAAACCCTCCTCATCATTTCAAATGGGCAGATGAAACCAGGCCCCTTCTTTGAAATAAAACGCTACCACCTCAGCGCCCTTGTCAAGCCTCTCTGAGGAGATCATAGCCTCATGTGGATCATAGCCTCAGCATTGGGTGCTGCTGTATAGCTTTAATTATAAGCGTATGTTAAGCTGCAGTGGGGCTAAATCCAGTACATGAACACTGCACTAGAAAGATGGAGATTTCTCCCTCTGCTTTGAGGCGAAGCACATTTACAGACTTTTGCAATTAGTTTGAATTGGAGGAAATAGTTTCACTCCTGCCAATGCCTTGCAATGTGTTTTGAACCTGGTTACATCCAGGAATAAACTGATTTGACCCAAAAAAGATTAAGCCATGTAGGTCAAGCTAGAACCTGCTGAAATAATCTCTTTCTCCCTGAGTGATTATTACCATCGGACCAAAACTACTTCACCCATGCAGCTCCTCTGCTCCTTACAGAATCAGTGTGCAATAGTGTGTCATTTTGGAGGACTAGTCGTTGTTATTTGTCATGTTCCAGAGTTCAGAGCGTGTCATGCCCTTGTAGCTTGGCAGAATGAGGAAAAGCTGGCAGTGTGTCTGGGCTTATTGGCGTACCTGGGTAGACTGACATCCTCCCCTGCAGGATAATACAATGTTTTCCTCTTGGCAGTAGTTAAAGGACATTTTAGATATGAGCTTTGCTTTGATTGATGCACTTAATGGTAGATGGCAGGGTGTTCTTGTTTTATGCCATCTGAGTTTATAAGGGCACCAAACTAAAAATATCCATATGACATTGGAAATTAATGTCAAACTGATTTGACCATTGATTGAAATGTTAGCCTTGTTCCCAGCTAAAAGGGAACATTCTCAAAACTTTGGCTAAGATTTTGGCAAGTCATGAAGGGTGAAAGAGTGAATACAACAATCATTCAATGTTATCTAGTCTTTAATAATGCTCTAAACGCTATCTATTGATTGTCCATGTCTAGAAATGTTTTAGTTGGATGTTTGTCTAACATTTTTTAGATGTTAATATTAGTTCTCTTACGAGAGGTTCTCTCGTATTGCGTAAGCTAGCTTACGCTACGGGAAAGATTAGTCTTTTCTGAGATATTAGCTAGCTTACGCAATACTCGGTCCCTCATCGAGGTTACGTTAGGTAATCGATTCGTTTCAGAACGTTCAGAGAACATTCAGAAGTGTCGTTCCAATAAATTGAATGTTCTCTTAAAGGGGAAATGAATGTCATTAGATGTCATCTTTTTGTCTGGTGCTAATAAACTTCTCTAAGTTAGCTAAACACTAAGCTAGTAATGACTAACATTAGTCATTCGCGGTCAAAACACTGCGGTGTAAACAGTTTGATGACAGGCCAACCAACCCCTGACGTCACATGTTAGAAAACTGCACAATGGTGGCACCCTGGTAGCGAAAGATATAAAGTTTTTTCTTTTTTCTTTTATATGTTTACATTTGTCATGTTTCTTATATAATTGTTGATTATAGTGGAAATCCATTTTGTAAATCAAATCAAATCAAAAACTTGATTGACTGCTTCATTTCCTCTTTAACGTTAGTATAAGAATTTAAGAGGTTAGCGACCCCTGGTGGCAAAAAATCTTGCATATTGTACCTTTAACATTGTCATACTCATTACCATGCCAAACTCTTTTTGAGAGTTGTCATGACAGAAATGTATTTTTAAAAATATCTTTTATCATTTGTATTATTAAATTGTATTATTTTTTAATTACTGTAATAAAAAATGCATATTTAAAAAACTATTCCAGAACAGAGACAACTTTTCTTTCTTTATTTATTTTATTTAGGCATTTATGCAGTTTTCTTTCATTTGTTAGGGTTCAGGCATGTCTCTAATCAACAGTGTGATGATTATACATTCACTTTAACCTCCAAAAGGCTTGATTTTCTCAAACATCAAACACCTGAAGATGGTCAGAGCTATACTGTATGATTCTGACTGTGGATATCTGAGAAAAGCCTTAAATCCAGAGATTTCCAAAAGCCTGTTCCACATCAAAAAGGTTGGATTCATCCCTGGTGTTATCCTGTAGTCTGGTTAATGTAGATAAAAGAAACTAATTACCAACAATGATAGAGTACAGTCTACGAATGTGTTTGTATGTCACATGATTAAAGGAGGACAGTGTTATGCTAAAGCTGGTTGCTGTGTCTGACTTTGCAGTCAAAATAAAAAGATTAAAAGTGAGGGATTTTGCTGTCTTAAGTTTTGAGGAGCACAAACTTATGCTAGTCTGTAATTTTTGCATTCTTTAACAGACAGAAAATTCTTGAGAAGTTTGACTTTTGACACTAATTTCAAGATTCAGATAGTTGTTTTTTTATGTTTAGAGTATTAATTATGACATAAAGCATTGAGAAAAGATGGACTATTAAGAAATTGATTATAAACATTGGTTGTGAAAGACTGTGCTGGGGTCCTCTTCCAACTATCTCATTGTGCGTGTGTGATAGCCCTTTATGGCTCGATTAGTGTAAACGATCCTCATCCCATAATGGCAGTGTATTGTCTTGTTATTCCAGTGATGGTGTGTGGTGCCAGGAACGACACCCTCCTGAATTTGAATGGACAGTTGGCCATATAACTTTTTAATTGTGACCTTTGTCTCTGTAGATCCACTCCAGATCTTTTTCATTTGTAACAAATCTTAAAGTAGGTTTAGATGATTTGTAAGAACCAACAGCTCCAAACTTTAATTTACAAAACACTTTTGAATTTAGAATTTGAATACAATCATTATATAATTTAATTAAGAACATTTTGCTAATGTTCATATTTAGTTATGAACTTCCAGTTTTATAAAGGTTTTTTTTTTAAGAAAAATGATTGGTTATGTGAAAGTTAAGGGAACGTTTCATTTTATCATTTCGCAAACATTATGGGAATGTTGCTTTTGAAAGTTCTTTAAATGTTGTGAAACAAGAAGTAACATTTGAAAAACAATGTTACACTGTAAAAAATATTGTTGGTTTAACTTAAAAAATAAGTAACCTGGTTGCCTTAAAATTTTAAGTTAATTGAAATGGAAAAAATGAGTTAATACATACAATGAAGGAGATTAATTTAATCGCCAGAAACTCAAAATATTATGTTATCTGAACTACATAAATTATCTAAGTTGATTTGACAAAAGAAAAAATGTTGTGTTTACAAAACATGAAAATATTTTTTTACAGTCGCCCAACTAAAACATTTCAGAGGAAAAAAACTTCAGATAACCTTTAATGAACGTTTTATTAACGTTACCGTTAACTTTGAGAGAATCTTGCTAGAATGTTTGCTAAAGTTCTTAGAACATAGTTTCCGAGAATTCTTGTTGCAAACTTGATGCATTTAGAACCACACTATGCACAACACAGTAACTCAATGTTACAGACAATAAATTCACACAATAAACAGACGTAATTTACATACAATAGACAAATTAGTCATAAGAAGTAAATTAACTCATAAAATAGCTAGTGCAACATCCTGTAACAATGACAGTTCTGAATGGTGATTGTCACAGTTTTAAAATGGCTATAGTGAGTAAGTGCAATAAATGTGATGTAATGTATGTGCAATATGGAGAGGGGTGATGTCGCTGTGTCGTGTGTGTAAGCTGACAGATAGTGTTGTTGATAATTTGGAAAAACTAAAGCTGTTCTTACATTTTTAGGTATCTGCATATAGTCTTGTCCTGGACAATGTAGCAAATAATCTATACCTTTAAAGGGATAGTTCAGCCAAAAATGAAAATTCTGTCATTGATTATTCATCCTCATTCCTCATGTTGTTCCAAACAAGAATAATTTTTGCATGCAAAAAATCAAAAACAACGACTTTATTTGACAATTTCTTCTCTTCTGTGTCGGTCTATGATGCTGTTCATGTTGTAAACACAGTGCAGAAATCAATTCTTGTCGCTTCATACAATTAGTCACATGAACGACTTCAACAATGTCTTCACTACCTTTCTGTGCCTAGAAAAGTGGCAATGACGTTGCAGTCTATGTGTGGTCAGAAAGCTCTCGGATTTCATCAAAAATATCTTCATTTGTGTTCCGAAGATGAACGAAGGTCTTACAGGTTTGGACCGACATGAGGGTGAGTAATTAATGACAGAATTTTCATTTTTGGGTCAATTAACCCTTTAATAAGTCATTCTTGAAATATTTGAGCAGTGCATAAAGCATCACATTGCATAACAGCACAGCATTGTGTCTAGTCTTGGATCTAATCCATTCTGGGATTCTTTACTCTTTCCATCCTGGAAGTGAGAAGGCCTGTGATCTGGCCTCCCCAGCGAGGACGGGTAGAGATTACCTTGCCTGCCCCCGGACCTGTTTAATTAGACGAGATCTCTCCCAGAGCATACAGCCGTTTGCAGGTTTTACTAATGAAGGGAAACCATCAGACTGAGAAAAGTCGAATCGTAGCGACTTCTGACTTGTTACGCTTAACACCCTCACCAATGTGTCTAAAACAGAAACAGCCTCAACTTTGTACTGTTGAAAACTGCATTGCGAATGTATGATCTGAGGAATCCTCTGAGGTTGAATCGTTTTAATCATAATTCTTGCAATAATGTATTCTATGTACATTAAAAAAAAAACTGTTAAAGGAGTTGTTTTAAAAAAAAACCTTTTTCATTTGGTTCATTCAACGAATGTAATGAATGAGTTGACTCGGGAAAAGATTCGTTCATTTCGATGAATGAGTTCGAACAGGAGAGTCACGAACGCGCATCACAGAACAGAGCAAGCCGACCATTTGAGCTTATAAAACTTAAACTTTGTTATTTTTAAATGAGCGATTGTTTCGCTTGATAAGACCCTTATTCATCGTCTGAAATCATTTAAAGCCCTTTGAACAGTTTGCAGTTTGCACTGAAACTGTCTTTTGGATCTTGAACCGTTTGGTTCCCATTGAAGTCCATTATATGGAGAAAAATCCTGGAATGTTTTCATCAAAAACCTTAATTTCTTTTCGACTGAAGAAAGAATGACATGGATATCTTGGATGACATGGGGGTGAGTAAATTATCAGCAAAAGTTTTTTAAAAGTGAACTACTCCTTTAACATTAGTATTTGCATAAACAAATGAGCAATACATTTTTTAAAGCATTAAATGTTTAGAATAAGACATTTTAAAAATCTATGTATTATACATAGCCTATATATATATTCCATACCAGCAGAATAGTAACAGAAGCCTGAGGGAGAGGGGGTCTAACCTTTTAACAGAGCCCACTGCAGCATCCACTCTTTTTGCTCTAAGAGCCCCTGGAGCAAAATTCATTGTCCTGTAGCTTTAGACATCCCCCCAAACAGACACACATAGCGCATATAGTACCCATGAACAGAAAATTATTTAGTTTGTTTGTACATACAAAAATACATGCATATAAAAGACACAGGCAAACACTTTCTGGAACCCTGAAAACACACTTAGCACACACTCTATCTTCCATTCTCTGTTAGTCTTATAATAGGTCGAGGGCTCTCTGTCTTGTTCCGTTTTGATAAGTATCATACATAAATGAGTCTCAGTGGCCTGGAATTAAAGTAGCCTAGCTATGTACGGCACATCATCCTCTCAGCTCCGGGCCACTGTGTGCTCAGTTCTGATTGGTCAGATTCAGAGAGCACTGCAGCCCTTAGTTTAAATACTCGTTTGCCCACCATTTGCACACACATAGTCTTACAGAACAAGTGTACCGTGAGCACTTGTGCATTGCCTCAGGTCAAAATAAGGATACGCATGCTTTTACTTTTGATGTCTTGATGGATTTATCTGATGTTTGATCATGCTACAGTTTGATGAAACTGCGTTTTTTATCTTTTTATATACATTGTATATATTTATATAGCATAGCATAAAACATTTAGATGCTTTGTGGAATGTGGAGAATATATATATTACTTCAACTGGTGGCATTTGTGCAAAAACAAATGCCAATCATTTGCTTGACTGCTGGAGTCATTGCTGTATGCAAGAGTGGCAAACTTCATGCCAAGCACACTAACTTTAAACATGTTAAAAGTGCTATGTCTTGTATGTGCAAATTATGTTTATATTCAATGATTTTTCTATGTTAGCCTACAAGTTGCAGCTTCAATGTATATTGAGAATTCCTGATTTTCATCACTCAATAGAACAGTTTTATTTTGTGTTTCTAATGCTTGGTCTGCTTGGATGAGATTGCATCGTTGAGAAGATATTTGAGTTGAATCTCTTTGCCTTAGGGCTGGGCCGTGTCTAACATAGGGGTTAACACAATGGAATGGTAAAGAGTGTTATACGACTTCCTTTCAGGTAATTTAGTTCACACACAAAGGGCAAATGACACTCAGGTTATAATTTACTTCAAATGTAAGCTCAAAATTAAGTATTAGGTTCGTTAGTGTAAGAGGGAAAAAATATAAGATTTATGGTCTAATGGGTGCTTTGTGTTACTATGAGGAGTTTATGCTATATATATATATATATATATATATATATATATATGACATTTCTAAGAAAAATACTGCAGGGCCCACACATAGTTTGGGGTGCAATTTTCTTTTATAAGTAATTATTCAATTATTCACATTAAATTGATAAAAAATGAGAGTAAAGACTACATCGTTACAAAAAATGTCTACTTTGACAACAGTCAACACTTCAGAGTACATACATAAATGCTGTTTTTTTTGTTTTTTTTTTAGTTTCTATCCAAAGTATCCTGAAAAACAAGATGACAATAATTCTATGGAATATAAAATATAATGCTATAAGTCCTTCATTCAAATAAATGTAATCTTACGCACTACTTTATCTCTGTGTCTGATTCAAAGCAGGCATAGTGCTAGATCTAACGAGCTGTAAATGACAAAAGTAACCGTATTTTTTATCCTTCCAGTCAAATATTGCACTGCAAACATCAATAACAGCTTTTAAGTCGTCAGTGCTGGCAAATGACCATGGTATGAGTGGGATAATCCACAGCTAACTGTGCATTAAACGATTTGAATGCACTCCGCAACCACTTCCACTTTACATCGTATTAATTATCCCTTATATTGTATTGTATAAGTGCTACCCCATGCTCTCACTCATTTAAACATCTGGTTAACGTCAGAGTTTAAGTCCTGACCTCATGAATAATTAGTAAGACCAGCAGGTCCAGCGAGAATCTTTGTTTCTTTTCATTAAATATTCATAAACTAATTGTTACTTTTGAGGGAGGTAGTACAGACTACATAGCATTAAAAAAGGATGTAGTGGATCTTCCAGCTTTCACTGACACTCCGTCAAGAAACAATTAAACCCCAGTTTTTTAATTTAAAAAACAGATGCCATTCGCTATTTGTCCCGACATGTTCTGAGCAGAAACCCCTCCCCCACATACTACAGTACCACCATCCTAAAAACAACAGCACAGAGAGCAGCGAGCACAGACACATACTGAAGTCAGAGAGCACCTGTGTATGCGGGTTAGTGGCAGGTGTCCCTCTCTCTGCCAACCTACTTGTCCACTATTCTTGTATATTTCATGATTATGTTTTAAGTTTCATTCAAATCATACAGAGCTAGTGAAGGACAGATTTCAGTGAAGTATATTTTTACAGTGAAGTATACAGTATTATAATCAGCATTTCTCTGCCATTTTGGATTTATTTTTAACTGAGATGGTTGCGATGTATTATGAGATTAGGGTCCCTGGGTTTTGAGATAGAACAAGACCTATCATTTAGCTTTTCTGTTATAAACAATTAAAATCAGTTCAAATATATTTACATATTTAAGTATGCTGGCGAATAGAAGAGCACAACAAGGATCATAGAGTCTACATTTTTGCCTTCTAGCCTTCTCAGTGCTCTACTTTTCCATTAGAGTTGGTCTACTTCTGAGTTTGACAGTACTTTTAATGTTTAATGCACTTTGATTTTCACTGCAGACACATCAAGGCTATATGAGCCTGTCTGAGAACTGTTCATGGTGATGGAAAAGAAAACTGCATCATCTTAAAACAAAGCCTCAGAAATAGGTTGAGCTGAGAAACAGTCAAACCAGTAAATGCGGGAAAAGTATGTTAGCCGTGGCCATATGGACCAGAAACAGTCACAATTTTGATCCGACTGAAAGAGTGAAGCATTTTCTTTAAAAAAATAAAAACGATTGTTTGCTTAGACTTAGTGTAACATAATTGCCAATTCAGTCATATCTACAAAACTGTTTTGATGTTTTATTAACAAAGTGCGGGAGGAGCATGTTCAGATAATTAACCTATTAAAGGGTTAGTTAACCCAAACATTTTACTCACCCTCATGTCATTCCAAACCCGAAAGACCTTTGTTTATCTTCAGAACACAAATGAAGATATTTCAGATGAAATCTTTCAAGGCCCGGAAAGGTGGTAAAGACATAATTTACATAGTTAAATCATATAGTTAAAATGTGCCTACAGTGGTTCAAACTTAATGTTATGAAAGAAAGGTGTCTTATGATAAAATATAAATGGACGGAACCATTTCTCAGTTGGGGATTGTGACCATAACTCTATAAGGCTGTTTGTGTCCGTTTTGGGTTGCTCTCTGAAGCAATCGTTGCTGTAGTTCAAATTTACATTTTAGGTCATGTCCCACTTTTAACAGGGTAACTGAGATGGCAAGTGACAACCAAGGTTTGACCAGTTATCCCCTGCTAGTAAATGCTGTTATTACACCATTATGGGTGCAACAAAATTGATGGTCCACAATATTTGTCATCTCATCTTTTGTTTGTTTTCTGTAGTAGGCTACAAGTGGTCTTGTTGCTACATGTATATTGGTAGGACGACATTTCTGAAAATAAAGCACTTTATGGGGACACCCCCACAAGGGATATTGATTCATAAAGGGATTAAATAATATCTTATGTCTGTGGCATATCTAAAATTTATATTTTAGGAATATAGTTATTGTGAAATGCAACATAGCCTACACGAAGGGAACCGTACAGGTAGGCTGTTTGAATATGTCCTTGACTTAAATGCTAGCTAAAGCTGATGCATAAACAGGTCTCAATTATCCGCTTCAAAAAAGAGAAGTCAATGTTGACATCATATCATATAGGCCTAATTCTCATGACCGAAATGTCAGTGAACGTTTTTTTTTTTACCCACGCGAGGGCGGCGATACTGACTCTAGTGCGTTCTACACTACCACTAGCGTCAATAAATCCTTGTCTGGCGAGAATGTTATACCTTATACCACCCTGAGAAACATAGTCTTTGGCAACTTTTCAGCAATTTAGTATAAATCGTTTATCAGTGTTTTCTTTCGGCAGCTTACAATCAGAACTAGACTGATTCGCGAATGAAAATGAATCGGCTGTTGCCGATTGAATCACTCTTTTGAGCTGGTTATTTGGATCACTAATGAATGTGAATGGATTCGCGGTTGAATCATTTGAATTGTTTGGTCACACGGTCACAGTAAACAACAGAGAACAAAAAGAGCACTGGATGAAATGCATCATATCGTCGGCGTCATATACTGTAGGTGACGCCATATGACATTTCGTCAAAATACCACGCACATGGCACCCTTTAGCGTCAATATAACACACACTGTTATGGGTAGGTTTAGGTCTGGGGTAGGGTCTGCGTCTCATATTGACGCTAAAGGGTGCCATATGCGTAGTATTTTGACGAAATGTCATATGGCGTCACCTACATGACACCAAAGAATGAAAACGGGCTGGAACAACTCTGGAGGCCTACTGCAGGTGAAGACATTTAACAACAAAAAGCTCCCAAAATCACTTAAAGTACAAAAAATAGCAAGTTTCTTCGAGATTTAGAGTACCACCATGTAAATTAATATGGTAGTCAATATTCATTTTTTTCCTTGGTACAGCGGAGCCATCAACGTATTTGTTTTTATTTCTGTTTATGGTTATACCAGTTTATGATTGCATAGCATGCACTTTGCATATCTTATTAATTATGGAGCCAAATGGGGACTTTTCCCATAAAGTTTGGGTATTTTAAATCAGAAAAGTATTTCACAATAGTTGCTGTAGAACAACTTTTATCATCACTCCAAGTTGTGTGCATAAATATCATTAAAGTATATACTTAACTCTGGATTGCAGAAAAGCATGAACTCCATGATAAGATATCTTATTAGTTCAGACAGAGGGGAAGCTTCTGGCTGGGGCTTGCTTGGGTTCTTCTTTCCTGTGTTTATGTTCAAACTAAATCAAGTTTTCTCCCTGCTGCATGCCAGTAATTTCGGCATACCTTTGATCACACAGCTATGATGATGAAACACGCAGAATTCATACGTGTGAACTGGATGAGGATAAGCTATGCTTCACTCATTTTTTCCCTTTCTCCTCATAGATACACACCTAGAGAGAGACAGATTTATGTTGATATGTCCTAATTTTAGCTCTTTAGATATTAGTCAGATTACTAGTACGGAATGTCTGACGCCATTCTCAATAAATTTATTTTTGGCATGTAGCAATTCTCCAGAATTTGGGGAATTTTTCAGACCTCAAAGGGACACCTTGGGAAATCATTAACCACCTCTCTCAAATCACTGGATGTATGGATGGGTTGAACTGTAGTTTGACTTTAGTTGGCGATCTGCCCAGACAGAGCACAGCTATGCTCCGCAAACAGCGAGAGATGTGTCTGTCATCATTTCTGAATCCTATCTACTACTTCCACTCTTAAAGATCCATCAAAACCACAGAGGCTTTAAGATCTACAGAGCTTGCTGAAGAGCAGCTGGAGCTAATGTTGTAATTAAAAAAAAGATCAAAAACTGTCTCATCTCATTTTAGTAAATAGTTGTCACAAGGGCTGTATCTCATTAACAATAATGGAGGGATAGATATAACGTGGACAATTCATGTTCAATAGCTTTTTTTTCTTTTAGTCAAGAATTTCGATTTTGAACCCACATTGTTTTTATTTTTTTTTTTGGGGGGGGGGTATACTTTCTGTTAAATCTAGTGTATAAGAATTGCTCTGTTTTTTCACGTTGGGCAAATTTCGGACTTAAGATCACACTAGACTTTGAGCTCACAAGATTTCTACTGACACTTTGTAACATCCTTTTTAAAAACATGAATTCTAATTATAACAAACATACGCGTTCTTTTAATTCAGCTTAGAGGTCATGTCATGACTTATTTTATCTTCTACTGGTCACATGTCTTCACATGGTGCAAATTCGCAAGCCAAAGTTCACCAAATTTTGGCTTGCGAAAAAAGAACTTTGAAACTTTGAACTTTGAAAGTACTTTGAAAAGCAGCAAAATGCGAAACCTTTCTTATTAGCTTGCGTTTCTGGTCTGACACATTCACATGCTTATGAATGGAAGTCAATGGAACGAAATGTGTACTGTGACCTCCCCTTTAGAATAGTGTAAATTTCTAACTAATAAGCTATGTACTTTGGATTTGACTAGTTTGGCTGACCGAGGGGCGAACGGAAGACCGAGGGGCGAGCAGAAAGTATTTGTGAAACCTGTTAGATAACAGTTGTTTTTGCGATTCCATTGGCGTCTCTGTGGTGTCATACAAAAATCAGTGGGAATCCTATCTCATTGACTGAAGGAAATGCTCTTCTGTGTCAGAGGAACAGAAGGAGAAGTGTTTGTTTGGCTGCTCGTGCTGCAAAAGATTGGTCGGTCTCACAGAGAGAGAGAGAGAGAGAGTAAGGGAAAACAGAGAGGAAAAACTTGGCTGATTGAGTCACAACAGAGGGAATAGCCGTAATTAAGACAGACAAACAGAGGGAGAGAAATGAGAGAGGGCTGTGATGATGACAGTGTATCAAAGCTGCAACTATAAACAGGGCTGTTGTATTTGAGTCATCTTTAATCTACTCCAGGAATGGATGGACAACTGACCTCTCATTTCATTATTAATATTTGCACTGTCAACTTTTTTTTATTGCGGGTTTAAAGTAAATTATACACTGTAAAAAATATCCTCAAGATTTGTTATATTCTCAAATCAACTTAAATAATTTATTTAGTTCAGATAACTTATTATTTTGAGTTTCTGATGATTAAATCAATCTCCTTCATTGTATTAACTCACTTTTTCCAGTTCAATCAACTTCAAAAAATTGAAGGCAACCAGGTTACTTCAGTTATGACAGATAAAACAATTACTATGAATTACTATGGATAACTGATTTCTCACTGTAAAAAATATTGTTAAAAAAATGAAGTAACCTGGTTTCCTGAAAATTTTAAGTTCATTGAACTGGAAAAAATGAGTTAATACAATGAAGGAGATTGATTTAAGCATCAGAAACTCAAAATATTATGTTATCTGAACTACATTATTTAAGTTGATTTGACAAAAGAAAAAAATGTTGTAATTACAAATCATGAAAATAATTTTTTACAGTGTACATGGAAATTAATAGTTGTTGTGTGATTTTTACTTTTTGAAAGACAGTTTAATGCCTTAGTAAATTATCATATTATAAATATGACAGCTGAGTTGTATCTACAATTAAATATTCATATTTGAATCTGATTTGCCATCCACTGAAAAACTATTTTTCTTTGGGGCTGGGCAAGCTTTCGTTTGCTATTTTTATCCCTTAACAAATAACACATGCCACTTGGAGAATAGAGAGTGAGCCAGAAAAACAACTCTGCCTTATGTAATAGGTCTAAGCAGAGTTTTGTTTTCTGTGTGACTTTAAGAGCCTTAGGGAATAAATCTCTGCAAGTTTTGACCATGTCCAAAAAAAAAAAAAAAAAAAAAAAAAAATATTACACTGTACAGTACGGCACTGCATTATAGGGTGTGACTAAAAACATGTTACCAAAATATGGCATCTGTTCTGGTCCTGCCAAGAACGTTTGTGCTGACCTGTGGCATTGTAATTGTTTTTTTTTACCAAAGACTTTGGAATGGCTGTTTATTTGACTTATAACAAATACCTTGTGTCTTTTCTCCTCGCTGCTCAGGTTTCAGGAGAAAAATCTGTATAGGTAAGTTGTTTGTCAAGTGTTGATGATAGAATTAGACAGTAGACCCCATCTGTAGTCCATAGGTGTACGTGTATGTGTGGTTTGTGTGTGTGTGTGTGTGGTCTTAAACCACACCATTCTCTCAACAGATTGACTTTGGTAAGCATCTTACAGTGCTTTTTTCCCCCAGTCTGAAGGACAGCTGCCCATACTGTTCCTGAAAGAGACACCCTGGAGGGTCACATGATGTTGAAATCATATCTGAACAGATATAGGGATATCAGCATGAACAGATTAGGAGCAGCTTAAGCAGAACAGACACAAAAAGCAAAGCGCTAAGCCGGGCTCATTAGTTCAGGAATTAACTGCTATTACTCCATTACTGGGGCACAAATTAAAGCAATCTCCAGCCAGGATGTTGAAGTGTACAGTCCAAATACCCCCTGCCCACGAGTCAGTATGGATTATGTGTTTTTTTTTTTCACATGTCCTCAAACGTCCTCAGATTTATTCATCAAATGCTCCAAAAGGGTGGTAAATGTCAGAGAAAACCGTATAATGGTTGTTGATGCATCATGAATTTATTGCGCATTTATGCTATTGTTCAAAAGTTTGTTTACAAAATTAGTAGTTTTATTCCGCAAGGATGCATTGACACTGACAGTAAAGTCATTTGTAATGTTACAAAATGATTTCCAAAAAAATGGCATTCTTTTGAACTTTCTATTTGTCAAGGGATCCTAAAAAATATTTCCATATTGATTTACATATACTTTTATTCATTTAGCTGACGCTTTTATCCAAAGCGACTCACAATTGCTATATATGTCAGAGGTCGCACGCCTCTGGAGCAACTAGGGGTTAAGTGTCTTTTTCAGGGACACATTGGTGTCTCGCAGTGGATGCGAACCCAGGTCTCTCACACCAAAGGCATGTGTCTTATCCACTGCGCCATCACCACCCCTCAATATTGATAATATAAGAACCATATTGATAAAAATAAGAAATGTTTATTGAGCACCAAAATAACATATTCGATATATATATATATATATATATATATATATATATATATATAATGTTCATGTGACACTGGAGACTGGAGTAATGGCTGCTTTTAAAAAAAATCAACTTTACCACCACAGGATAAATTACATTTACAATATATTAAAATGGAAAGCAGTCATTTTAAATTGTTGTTGAACAATTTTTTTATTTGATTTCATATTAACACACATATTCACCACCAACATTTACATATGCACCAAACATATACTGTACATATCTTTTATCTTTTTTATTTGAGTATGTAAGTGATTATCTCTTATCACAAAATAAATCCCTACGTTATTTTATGAAAAGAAATGAAATGAAGGAAGAGACCAGTAACAATCTATTCCAGAGAGTTAGGGACATTACTCTTGGAGCAATGGGGGTATACCTTGCTTGAAGACAAAAGGGTGAAAATTTACATTTGGGACTTCATCTTGTGTGAATTTGGCATCATTGTGCAGGTGTTAAGAGAATCGTGTGGCCTTTTGTCACCGATCAGTGATTAGAAGAGCAGTTTGTCTGATAATTCAGACATCTGGCCCTAGATCAGTCTGTATGAGTTTATTTTTGTGTGGTCTGCTGAGTGGGCTGATGTGTCGTGTGCTGACAGCAGTAGTGGCGTGCTGCGGGGCTGCAGGCTAGTGCAGCTGCTCCACAAAACACTCTCACACTGCACCTTATACACCGGGATGAAGATCCAAAAAAGAGATGCTGAATGAAATGAACCAATTACAAATTAGCGCATGAATACAGAAGCCTCATTTGTCTGATAGAACCAGATCTACATCCACTCTATGATCAAGTAATTGAAGGCGACTATTTTTACTCAGTTGAATAATTACAGATGTGTCAAACTGCAATTAACTTGCCTTGTAATTTCCACTGGGTTACCCACCCCCCACCCCACACCGCTTCACTAGTGTGTGTCATTGTGTGTGTAAAAGGGGTATATAGTAGGGGTTAAATGGATCATTGTTGATCTGTGATCCGTACCGACCAGGTCTCATGGTTCGGTCCACATGTGATTCGCGAATCAATTGCAAGTCTAACCGCAATAGAGTGAAAGATTATCATTTGCACGAGTTTTGTCTGGCTAATTTACACATTCTGTCGATTTTAAAACCATTCCAGCGCTAGAAGAGGCAAACGAGAATTTAATTCAGTTACCTATGCGCATACCCGAGGCCCACACAGAGAGGGAGAGGCGCGTTTCAGATAGCGTATACAAATTATGTTAGTCAAAATATTCGTCTCGGAAAGTATTCTCGTAAACACATTCGGTTATGTCTTAAGTGAACAAGCTGAGAAAGAAATCAGATGTTCATCATTATACTGGATCTGTGCGCGCATGGGGTCTTAAAGTGACAGCAGCCTATACTTGCTGTTGTCTGTCATGCTCCTCAAACAACAAAACACAGTTTTCAAAAGATTCGTCTATATTAAATTTATAGTTCACCGTAGGGCTGGCTGATTCATCGAAAAAAAATAATCGAAACCGAAATCCTATATTAATCCTATATTAATATTTCCGCCCACTGTGTATTTACTTTCCCCTTAAAACATATTACCGTGTGTGTAGTCACGTAACTCCGCCCCGTCCAGTCTGAGATATTGAAGCAACATGAGCCCCTTTCACACAACGTGTTGATCCCATGAACGCAAACACGACCAGCGATTGATCCCTGGTTGGGGACACTGTAACTGCCGTGTTCAGTGCCGGAACACACGCTGTGTGAACAAAAGCCGTAATCAATGGCATGTCGTAATGATGGTGCTTAAGCTGGGATCGTACGCCAGCGTAAAATGGTACGTAATAATGCCCTAGTTTATGATCGAATCAGAGAAAAAAAATGCACAAGCATGGTTTTTCTTGAGAGAAATTGCAGCTCATGATCAAAAATAGACACAACTGAGACATGTCACATGTCTTTGCGGGTTGTGTGTAAAGTGAACCTATGGTGTGAACGCAATCTCAGATTACGGAAAATCACTGGCAGTGTAAATAAAACAAAGTCAGAGACTCACATACGCGCAACAAATGCCTCCACTCCACAAAGCAGGTTTCGATAACACACGCATTTACAAATGCTACACAATATGAAAAGGATTATTTTTTTTAGTTTTATACAAGTTATATTTTACTTTTAAGATGGCAATATTTACAATTATTTATTTTGTTTACAAAAACTATTTTCTAAAATTTTAAGAAACGTTCTTTTTACATATAAAAAAGTAATTTAATACATTTTAAATAAAAATGAATATTTAATAAATAAGCATTAAAAGCTATCTGTGTGTTTCCTTATTTTAGAATCAAGATAGGATTATGCACCCTTTCAATAGAAAAGATAACCGTGAACATATATATATATATATATATACGTATATATATATACAGTATAAGCCTTTCCAGTGACATATGAGAAAGAAAAAAATAAATAATAATCGTTCAATGATCGTAATCGAGGTAACTTGTTCGATTAATCACTATTATGATTTTAGCCAAAATCGTCCAACCCTAGTCCACTGTAATACAATATTTACGTTGAATTATTACATTTCTGTACATAAAAAGAAACACTACAGTTAGACCTTACATTATTTGTAACTATGTTGTATTTATCTATGCTTGTAATTGGTGTATAGTTTGTTCTTTTTACTATCTGTTCACTTGCCTTTTAATAATGTTTTGACTTTATTAGTTAGGCTAGTAGTTTCTGCTGTGGTATCGGAGTAATCAATGAAAAGCGAAGTTAAAGTTTCTTGCTGTTCCGTTGTGTGATCCATTGAACCACTAGTACTGTATATATATATATATATATATATATATATATATATATATATATATATATATATATATGCGTGTATTCGTGGGAATTTGTGTTGTATTTAGGATGTGTCCTTTTGCTTGAGATGGGGGCAGGCGTGAAGTGCAGATCAGCCATATGGTTTTTAATAGATCAAGGCGAGTGATCCTGAAACTAAGGTCATTATATTTCTCTATCTGTGGCACCATCTGCTGCTGCTTTTTCTCGTTTGTTTATCCCGAATCGACGGATTTTAAAGCACAGTTTAACCGACAGGATAATAATTACTTGACAGCTATCCTGTACCAAAGGCTAAACTGTTAGGGTTAAAGGTCTTCATTTATTCACAGTCATGTATTAATAAAAATCAAATGATCAAATGAATGCCGGCTGGGTTAGGATAAGGTAGCGTACATTCAAATTGGATGTGTTTTGATTATTTTTCCACTGAATATTTGACATGAATGTGAATGACATAATTTGGCATAATTAAAATATAGTGTTCCAGTTGCATAGTATCATTCTTTCTTTGTCAACGATGTATTTATTGTGAATCCACTTCTGGATTTGCTGAAGGGAAAATGTGATGATGTTTTTGGTTCCACTTGATGAAAGTCACTAAAGCTACTTTTTCTTTGGCCTGTATAAGCGAGATAATTTTAGCAAGGCTAGATTTCTTGTTGAATGAAAAGAGAAAATGACCAACATTTATAAATCCATCTGGAATTCAACTACAGCTAAGAAATAAACAGTCTTTTTGTAATGATTATTTTGCCATTTTGCTTTGACCTCAATGTGGCCGTTATAATGAATGCCTTCTCTCTGTACATTATGCAATACTTGCAGTTGTTTTTTACAGGCATCAAAAAGTAGAGTTTTTTGGGGGGGGAAATGACCAACTTAGGGGGTTGAGAGGGTGTATTTGTTTTTTAATTCCAGTGCTTGTTTAGCATGAAGCCTTTGGGTGTATTTTGCTTGCGATTTGAATATAATAGCATTGAGCGTACGGCCCATCTGACCACAGAGTTGAAGAGCTTTAGGGTTTGCTCTGCCTTTCTGCGCTGACCTCTCATTAGTTGTGCTGGTGCTAAGCCAGTTACCAGCATGGACTTGATCTGAGCCACGCAAATCTCCAGATTAGACGGAGGCGATTGAGCGTTCCGATCAGATTATTATTCAGGGTCTATGGCATTGGATTGGAGCTTGTCACAAGCTAATTATCCTTAGCTCATGTGAGCAGGCTTGGCATCTACACTGTAAAAAATATTTTCATGATTTGTAAATGTTTTCTTTTGTCAAATCAACATAAATAATTGATATAGTTCAGATAACATAACATTTTGAGTTTCTGATGATTACATCATTCTCCTTCATTGTATGAACTCAATTTTTCCATTTCAATGAACTTAAAATTTTAAGGCAGCCAGGTTACTTTATTTTTTAAGTTAAACCAACAATATTTTATACTCACCCTCAAGTTAAGAAAACTAAAGAAGATATTTTAATTAAAGAATGTTGGTAACCAGACAGTTGATGGTACCCACTGGCTTTATTGACGGTAGCTTTATGGGGTGGCGATTTCGTATGAATTCGTATGTGAATTGTACCAAAAACGTATGATTATTAGTATACAGTATACTATGGAAGTCAATGGCTACCATCAACTGTTTGATTAACTACATTCTTTAAAATATCTTCTTTTGTTTTCAACAGAAGAAAGAAAGCCCCATTGACGGTCATGTTAAGGGGTGGTTAAGCTTGTGATTTTAATTGTAATGTGCTTTGCAATTTGCTTTTCTGAACAACCCGTGTCTCTTGACACCTGGAATTGCGGCGGTGGAGTCTGGGAGCTTGGTTTTTGAGGTGCATGTCCTCTGCATGGGCACTGTTTTGTCTCCCAGTCTTTCAGCAGCCTTACACATGGCTAGTGTTGTTGTGGGGGGCGTCACGGAGGGCCGAGGGGCTGGTAAAGGGCCTGGGATCTTTACAAATGGTGCCAAGGATTTGAATGATGAGAAAAGAGTGTGTGTATGAGGGGGGTTAAATCAGCAGGGGTGAGACAAATTCCAGTTCGCACTTCTGAGAAACAAACATGTGTACATAAGCACACATGCACAGCCTCAACTTGTAAAATGAGCTTGTGGCATCTGTGCCGTGGGTCACCACGGTAACAACCGGAGCTAATTAACCAATCACCTGCAATCAGTCAACAGAGCCATGATAGTCGTCTGTTCGTGCAACTCTCCTTTTAAGCTTCTAAAGCTGAAAGGTTGGTCCATGGCATGTTCTTTGCCTCCTGACAGACTTCTGTCTGTCCTAATGCCTGGCTTAGCATTCTTAAGTATGAGCAAAAGACTCCCAAGGTGACTTAGGCAAACCAAACCAATGAAGAATTAACTTTAGGTTAATACTTTAGTGTTAAATACTGTTACAGATCTGTCTAAAGGACAAAAGAAGCTTTACGTTTAACTGCTCTTTTTCTGGAGCCAATTGGCGTGTTATATTTAGCATGTTAATGCAGAGCTAAATTCTGGTAAAATCATTATTTACTCACTGCTATGTTTTTCTCAGTTTGTTATTTTTTTAATAAAACTTACCTACATTACAACAACACAAGTGTTGATAAAAATGTTTTTGCAATGAATGAAGCTAGAATAAAACAAGTTGTTTTGTTTGAAGGGGTGATGAACTGAGAAATCAGACTTTTCTCGAGCTTTTGACATCTAAGAGGTCATCATATTATAAGAATATCCTGTAAGTTTCAGAACTGAAAACGTCCTTGTTAGTCAAAAAAAAAAAGCTTTTATTGACACCAGCCACAGCAAACGACTCGTTTTTCAAAGTGGGGAACTATGACGTCAAAGAGGATAAAACACCACCCCCGCAGAAGAAGATCAACACCTACTTAAACACTAGGGTAGAAAATAGCCTATTACTTATTCATTTTGATGTTTTTGAATGCAAATACCAAGCGAACGTCATAAGTTGACCATTGAAGTTCATGACTCCTTTAAAAGCAGGTCTGCCTTTTGATATATTGCACGTTCACATGCACATTCATACAACAAAATATTCTGGAGGCCATGGCAATTTTGTGAAAATGATCAAAAATGCTGGTGGTGGCTGGCAACTTTTGACAAAAACGCTGGCGGGATAGCCTAGAGTTAATAGAGGGCTGCCTATTGCCTAAGTATGCTGGCTGTATTGAGATGTTTTAATAGTGGTTTATTTTCAGCAGTGACAAACAGTGCCAAAGTTTAGGGCAAACACGATTGTTACCTGGCTGTCACCAATGAAGGCAATGAAGACCAAGAGACTCTGCAGAGCTCTTGAGTGGCTGAGAATTGCTGCCACAGGTCAAATTTAAACAAAAACTAAAATAAAAATGTCTTGCAAAAGGCACACTTATCTAGTCAGAGGTCAAAAGGGCCTCTATTCTATCTATTATGTGCACGTCCCTGTTTTGGAGGCTTCTTAGATCACCATGAGCTGTCATTGTATGGGAAATGCTAAAAGATTTTACTTTACTTTACTTTACCTAAAAATACACAAATAAATCAAATAGATAATAGAAAATGTAATTACACTTACACATTCACAATTTTAAACATGCTAGATTAAACACTTTATTGACTGAGGCTGTAAACTTTTACTATGCTTGGAATCTGCAGGGAATCCCAAACCAACAGATGACAGAAGATTCCCCGTTTCCATAGAAACAAAAAAAGCGTGTCTATGTGACAGTGAAGCAGTGTTCAGTTCCACCCCTTTTAACCTCGTTTTGCCCTTTACTCACCTCTCTCTCTCTCTTTAAATCCATTTATGTCCCTACACCATTACGACCATGTGGTTTGTGGTTATGGCAAACTGTGGTGATGCATAAACCATCTGTGATTGAGTTAGCAAGTATCATTATAATGCTTTCAAATAATAAAATTAAAAAAGCACTGAACATTTTTTTGCATATTCTGTTGTATGTAAAAAAAAACAGTGAAAAATAAGGAGCAGCCTGTAATCTCATCCAGTTTCCGCTCTTCTCTCAAATCTGCTCTATCTGAAGGGATTACACCCTACATGCGATCCTTCCCTGCTTTTTTTAATCTGTGTTTGGATCTCTAGCCCTCAGAAACATTTTTAGGCAGTCCGCAAAATCCTGGGTAGATTATTTTCGAACCATCACATACTGGCTGCTTTTAAAGTCCAGAAACCCACTACATGGTTGCAACTTTTATGTGCATTATCAGACGTGGCATACATGGCAAGCAAATGAGGAAAACGTGAATTATCATTTGATTTTTAGATAGGCTAGAACAGGGGTTCTCAAGACTCCAGACTTTAGTTCCAACCCTATCAAACACACCTGAACAAGATAATCAAGGTCTTCAGGATCGCTAGAAACAGAGATAGGCTGTGTTTGAAATCGCCTATTCCCTACATTACTCTTCTAATATAGTCCACTTGAAGTGAATGTAAATTCCAGAAGGGCTGACGCTTCTGCATAGCTTGTGCTTGCTGTTTAATAATCATTTGAAACTCAGCAAACTGACAGCTCAAGTTGTAAGATGAAATACATCTGATAGATCTGAATAGATCACATCTGATAGATCTGAATAGATCAATCCAAAAGGAGTGTTTCAGAGCAAACATGTTTAGTTGATGGGCTGTCGATTCATTAAATGATAAGCCATTTTTCCACAAAAGCAGTTTATTCAGTGTAGTGAAGCCTGTCCGCATTGACATCCATTAAAAAAATGGCCTGTGGTCTCCTTCCCTGTGTACTACAGCAATAGCGGGCATTATGCTTCTTTTTACTAACCTTGCAGGCTTGCCTATAAGTAGCTTTGCTAGAAACCTACAGTCAAATGAGTTTGATCAAGGTCGAGAACCCCTGGGCTAGAATATATGTAATATTAAATCATGTTTTTATATTTGTTTTATGCTTATGTGATTAATTACCTTGAAAACATACCATTTTGCATTAAGGGTGCTGTAAACTGTTTTTTTTTTATGTTTTGCTAACTCTCCAAAGACAAACCTAAACATGCAAAATCATTCACAAGCAGAATGTTTCTGATTGGCTCATATAACATTAGAGGTTTTTAAACATCCAAACTGTTCCAGCTGTGTTTATGTGCAAGATCAAGAACTGTTCAATTGGATTTTGGATATGAAAAGAAAAAATCAAAGGAATTTCACTTGAGCAACTGTCTTTTATGAGAATAAAAGATGTAATTGGGATGCAGTCTCTTAATTCTCCATCTTTCTTTACCACTTTACTTCAATTCTCCTCTCACCATATCTATCCTGCTTCTTCTCACAGCATTTGCAGTTGTGGTTTTAGTCGTGTGCTATAAAAACTAAACAATGTGCAGAAAAGCAGAAAATACACTCATAAACTACTCCGACTGCTCATAAATGACCCCACCTTCTTCCTTTCAACCACTTTTATTCACATTTTTCGAAGGTGAGAATGTATTCAGAGTGAATACATTTAATTGTACTGACCTTAATAATTATTATATGCTATGGAAATATCAAAACATATAGGCCTACCTTTCTTCAAATTAGTTCGTGCTGAAATTAATTCTTTTGAACGTTGTATGGCGGTTTTGAGTAAACCACAACTTCTTTATTTATTGCTACCTAGGTCTCACTATGCAGTGTGGAATGGAAAGCCACACAAAAATTACGGGCCGGAGTTAAAGGGTTTGTGGACTGGATTGACCATATGCAGGCCTGTTGTGTAAGCCTGGCTGGACAGCAGGTTCGTCTGGCAGGCAGTTTAGATGGAAATCCTTCCAAAAGCTTGATTGGTCGATAGAAAATGTTTATCACATGGTAGACTGAGCATGTATGAATGGAGTTTTGTTTTGACCGCTTGTAATACTTGAATCCAAACACATATTTAGGAATGGGATGGAAGAGAATCTACTATTGAAAATCGCATCTTGATTGACCAATAATCTTGAATATTAAATGTTTATGATTGCGGCTATGGATGGTCGTAAAGAAATTCTGTACAATTAGACTGGTTTCAGGATGCAAAACCAGTTAATAAAGCTCAAAAAGTTAATAAATTTTATTTTTAATTTATTATATTTATTATTTAATTTATATATATATATATATATATATATATATATATATATATATATATATAATAAACTAAAAATACATGATAATTTACCTATTCTTTTTAATTAAACAAATTTAGGGCTGGGAAATGATTAATCGCGATTAATCAAATCCAAAATAAAAGTTTGTGTTTACATAATATATATGTGTGTACTGTGTATGATTATTTTGTATATAAAAAATCACACACATGCATGTATATATTTAAGAAAAATGTATTATTAATATATAAAATATTAATATTTATATTTAATATAAATTATGTATAAATATATATACATGCAAATATTTTTTAAATATATACATGCATTTGTGTGTATTTATATATGCAAAATAATTACACACACTACACACACATATATTATGTAAAAACAAACTTTTATTTTGGATACGATTAATCGCGATTAATCATTGCCCAGTCCTAAACAAATTAAATTAAAGTTCTCTTGCCCAAATCAAGGTTGTCTAATTGCATTATTTTTCAGTTTTCCATTTCATTCTCATTATTTTAATACCTTCATTTTAACTGGTTTATTTTTACCTCAAATATTACATGTATTGGTCCGTTTTCTTTCATGCGATTCTTCTTTGTTCTAATATGTTTTTGTGTGCGTTATGAATAATTGAGGTTGAGTGCATTGCAGAAGCGGAGAGAAGGATATATAGGTCACTGTGCGATCGCTGCTCAGGGAGGTAGAAAACATACACACAGACACACTCGCACATTTACACACACTTGCACATAAATGATTCTCCATGGAGTGTTGGTATTGGCTAGCAACCTGACGTGAGATGTGTTGCCTTTTCCCCCACAGTTCCGATAAAAGGAAAACCTGTCCCTCAGGGCCACCGTAGAAACAAACCTCATTGTCGCCGATGGCAGTTGCGACAGTCCAACAATGGTTATTTGTGTTTATCTTCCCCGTTTTTACGTTTTTGCAAAGCATTTATGTAACTAAAGACACCCTCATTGTTTGTTCGATTAAATCAAGTGCGTTAGTATCATGTGAGTCACAAAATCTTTGGGGATAGTTTCCAAAAATGATGTCATCTTTTACTCACGTGCAAATTGAGTTTCTTTCTTCTGTTGAACACAAAAGAAGACATTTTAAAGAACGCTGGTAAATGTACAGTTGACAGCACCCATTGACTTCCATTGTATTTGGGTGCCGTTGTAAATGATGACAAACATTTCTAGAGATAAGCATATTTTATTTGTGAAGTGGCAGGCCGAGGTGGGTTCAGGTCACACGTTAAGTGATTCATTCTCGACATCCAAGTGCACTGCCCTTCTGAAAGTTGTGAATTATGCGTGTGCTATGTGTAGTAGGGCGTATATATGTGCCTTTCTTGCACATGACCTACATTCGTCAGGCTCTGGCTGTTAGCATAAAACCGCCTCGATCACATCCTCACCCAGAGCGTGTTATTGTTGCTGCCGTTCCATTATTTGTTGGGCTCCTGCTCTCTGTGGGATCCTGTTTGCTTTATATCAAATCCAGACGCCGAGGTCCAAACTACATGTTTGTTTTTGTTTTGTCACTCCATTTGTCACAATCATATTTTCAGTCAATTCAAAGATGAATAACAGCCAGAACACCTGAGAAGGACAAAAGCAAAACAGTTTGACGAGATGGATGTGTAAAGCACTCTTATATCATAAAGAGTTCATGATGCTGTATCTAATGCACTAATCTTTAAGCTGTTACCATAGTAACATAGAAATGCAGGTGGGAATTAATGGTTGTCTGCTTGGGAACCTTACTGATGAGCAGAGCTCTACTTGTGCAGATCGTGCTGATCTGAGGTCAGCTTCTGTGTATTACCTTTGCACTTTTGGAGTTTTCAGATCCAGGAGTGAGAATTGGATTTGGAACAAGTAATTGAAATGTAAAAACATGGTGTCTGGACACATTTTCTTTATGCATATTTCATAAATTTACTCTCTGTTCTACCCTTTTTCTCAATCCACCTCTTTAAAAAAAAGACAAATATATATATTTTGACCAGATGCAATAAAATGCAGGAGTAGAGGATGGTTTTCATGCTATTGAGGTTGAGTTGAGATGATAGAGGTAAGAGAGGAAGTTTATATAAACTAATTGTACACTTTTTTTGTCTTTCTCTTTTGACATCTGCTTCATGTTTTCGTGACTTCACCCTTTGATTTGTTTCATCCTAGTTTGTTTTAATGCAATAGACACAAAGTTATGTTGTCATTGTTGCACATAGCATTGTAATGATTTACTAAATCACAAAGCTAAATGCTGCTTATATTTTAAAGTAGTTATATTACAGGCAAGTTATTTTATTTTGATTATTTAATTTTTTTTTTTTTTTTTTTTTTGCAGTTCCCATAAATGCAGGTCTTGTTAGATATATGACATGCTTTTTATCTTTTTTTCCTGCATTTGCTATTGTTACATAACCTATAGCAGATCTTATCTAGATATATGACTTTATCCACCTTTCATAACTGTTATAAATGCCTTAGTTTGGTTAAATAGTGCTTTTTAGCTACTATATAATAATAAGCCTATCTGGCATAGACTTGAATATGAATTGACACTGTGTATCATGCTGAATAGCAGATAATATGATTGTAAAATCCTACAGCTACTAGTTTTTGTATCCCTTCGCCTCATTTTTTGGGTATGACTGGCATACCAATTTGCTTATACTCTGAATGTTTAATCAGATGTGATTTTGTGATTTGATCCGACCTCATAAGACACCCACACTGTCACACACACACACACACACACACTGCGGCAGGCATGTGCAACGTGTGTGTGCTTCCTCCAGATGAAGCAGGATGAACTGCTGCATCTCCACAGACACACACATTCGGCAGGGTGCATCGCTCTCAGCATATGTGCTGGTTTCCATGGAGACAGAGAGTTAAAAATAACATGGGCGACGGCTTTATTGTACCATTCACCAACACGTCTGACACAAAATGTCACATACGCATATACACACGGAGACCCCATCCCCCTCGGCGATGAGACGGGACTGACGTTACTGACGGCCATAATGGGCAGAAACTGTGAACACTGGACTCTTGTATCCGGCTGGTTCTCGTGCACGCGCTCACACACACACACACACACTCGGCTTGCCCCATGGGCTCCGCAGTGCTGCTGCACCCCACCCTGCTGCAGTGGCATTCTTAAACACACATGCGTGTGCATGAGAAGCCCCCTTTACCCACATTAACCCATTTCCAACTGCAAACAGCAGCCACGCTCTGAACGACACAACCTAAAGCACATACACACATCTCTCCTTTTTACATCCCAGCGATCTCTTGATGTAAAAGAATAAGTCAGACGGAGAGACGTCGTCCCAAGAGCAGTTCACTGTAAGACACAGGAACTTCATTAACCTAATTTAAATCCCTTGAGCATCCTTTCCTTTACAAGAATAGTTACTGAGACAGATGTTTAAGATGATGAGTAATTATTTTTATTCGCTTTTGTCGCGACATTTAAACACGATGACAGTTGACATGGTAAAAAGAGACATGGCCTGATAGGTGATGCGTGTGCTATTTGGGATTTTGGAGATGAGGGCTCCATAAAAACAACATTTTTAACATTTGAAGTTAAATAAATTAAGATTAATTGATATATTAGTTAACAATGTACTTAAAATAATTAACATTTATATGCATTACTTTAAATAACAATTAAAAAAGTATATATACACTGTAAAAAAAAATATTTTCAAGATTTGTTATCACAACATTTTTTATTTTGTCAAATCAACTTAAATAATTTATTTAGTTCAGATAACTTATTATTTTGAGTTTCTGATGATTAAATCAATCTCCTTCAATGTATTAACTCACTTTTTCCAGTTCAATCAACTTAAAATTTTAAGGCAACCAGGTTACTTCATTTTTTAAATTAAACCAACAATATTTTTTACAGTGTATATATATATATATATATATATATATATATATATATATATATATATATATACGTATACATACACACTATTCAAAAGGGTTAGTAAGGTTGTTGTTTTTTCCAAAAGAATAAAATACTTTTATTCTGTAAGGATGCATTAAAGGGATAATGTGTAGGAATTTCTCCCATTTAATGGTGAAAATGAATTTTGCTTTTTCAAATGCGCGTTGCATCTACGGTAGCCATTATGTACCAAAAAGCTATAACAGGATTAGAACTTCGTCGAGTGTTCCTTCGGGTGAATTACTGACTGTGTAAAACAAACTATTGTAATAAGTAGTTTAAGTAGTAGTTTATGTATTATTTTAAATGATACATTTTAATGATTCATCTTTGATGTTCTTGAAAATGTCTCACAAACATGAAGACGCGCACTGATAAAGCCCAGGATATCCTTTACAAACTTTGACCTTATTGAACTTCTAAACAGAAGATGCATGTTGAATTACACAGGTGTGTTTGTGTGTGTGTAGCGTTACTACATGCATTGTGGAGACTGAAATGGAAGCCGTTTCAACAAAGACTCCATCCATCTGTTCCTTCCTGTTCTCTGTTATTCTGTGGTTGCTGTTGACCACATGTAAGAAGGAATGACATCATATTGTATATGTATTCTGGACAGTGTTCTGAAGTGTGTCACACTTGCTCATCTATATGCACACAAAACGTTGTATATTTTATCAATATTTGTGTATTTGTATAAGTTGGAAAGACAGGGCAGGGCAGTGTGTGAGACTTCCTGTTGGAGAGCATGTTTATGTTGAGCCAGCTTGTCACACACGTGTAGTGGACCATCTTTTGTGTCTGATTTGTGTGTTTCTGTATGTATGTATCAGTCTGTATTTGCATCTTTTTGAATAAATATTAAGTAAGGAAATTCCATTTTGGAATAATAGCATTTTGAAGTATCATGGTTTTCAAAAAAATATTAAGCAGCACAATTTTTTTTCAACATTGATAATAAGAAATGTTTCTTGAGCATCAAATCAGCATATTAGAATGATTTCACTGAAGACTGAAGTAATAATGATGCTTAAAATTCAGCTTTGCATCACATGAATAAATAACATTTCACAAATATATTCACATAGAAAACGTTTATTTTAAATTGTAATAATATTTCACGATGTTACTGTTAATCCTGTATTTTTAAGCAAATAAATGTAGCCTTGGTGACCAAAAGAGATTTCACTGACCTCAAAACTTTGGTAGCCGTACGGCCATGGTATACGTGTCCAATGAGCTCTGCTTACTCCTTTAAAGGTGAAGTCTGTTTTTTCTTCTTAAAATACTTTCAACAATCCCAATTTAATCTGCCGAGATGACTATAAGTAGTTGTTTGTTGCTCGAGTTCTCTTAAGAGTGTATGCCACAGTGTATAACAAAGCATTGTTGAAAGCACCACAGTGTACACTGGTGCTTTCAACAATGCTATGTTAGTTGTAGCGGCCTGAGGCTGCGACATTGACTCAGTCACAGTACCTGAAGAAAGCTATCCGTTAGCATTCCTACGTACAGTATTTTCAGTGTAGTGTTTAGGAAATTATTTTTTTAAATTATTATTATGATTATTTTGTCACTTTGTTTGGTTCTGCTAACTGCAGGTTTCTCGGTCTAGCTTAGCTAGCTACTCATAAACATTGTTTCCACAGCACAATTTCCTTACGCTATCTCCACTTTAAATTCTGCATGTGCGCACTTGCAGCAGACGTCCCGTCGTAAGGTGGGCTTCAAAAGGGTCATGTCTGGAGGTAGTTATGTGATTAGCATAATTAGCCTCAGTGTGATAGCCACTTCCTGCTGGGAACTCAGGTGATGGCAGAGGAGGAGGAGCTGAGGTGCCCTGGCTCTGTGATCCGGTGCTGTAAAATGACAAATTACCACCCGTTTATCCTAGAGGTGTCTGTGACACTGATCTCAAACACTGATAACTCTCTTTCCCTCAGGCTGCTTTTTCTCCATCTCTCTCTCTCTCTCTCTCTCTCTCTCTCTCTCAATTAATTGACATACATATATTGTAGTGGTGCACGATATATCGGCCGCCGATATAACATCGGCCGATTTGGTCAATTTCTTACACATCGGTATCGTTCCGATGTCAAAATAGGGCCGATGTGAACAGGCCGATGATCATCCCTGTGTATTTGACGTGCGTGTAGATGTGAGTGTGGGGGCGGGGATGTTTGTTTTTGCACGAGCGTATTAAAAGCGCAAGTGCGTTTAAACATCAAGCGCACGAAGACTGGAACTGGTGAGCTGTTTTCTGCCAGCCTTCCTAATGCGTATTTTTGTCCCGCCAAAGCCATATTTGACCGGTAAGTGAAGTAGATGAGTGACTGCTGCGCTTGTTTAACTGAGGGAACAAGAGAGAGTGAAAGCACCGGTCAGGCGCGCCGTCTTCAAAATGTCTTGCTCTCTCTCTCGCGCATGTTTATGAATTGAGTTGACTGAATATCTTTGAGAATACACGATGGTAAAAGGTCGGAAGACCGAAGTTTTTTTTCTTCTGAACTGGTTGTGAATTGTGAAACCAAACCTTCAATAAACCAAAAAAATCTATCTGGTGATGAAATGTTTTCTGTGTCGACTGTCGAGACCATAGACTGTAAAAATAGGTCGAGACAAATCTCGTGCGATGTTCTAAACTGCCTGGATAATCACACAACGTGTGCCGTGGTTCCGTTAATGACACGTCCGATTCGCAAACTAATGACTCTTTTGAACCGATTCACTTTAATGAATGGTTAAAACAACTGATCTGTCCAACACTGAGCTCAAGAGACATAAATCGGAAACACTTTACAGTAAGGTTCCATTTATTAAAGTGTAGCCTACATTAAATGTACACTTTAATAAATGGAACCTTATTGTAAAGTGTAAGGTTAATAGATTAATAGAATGTTAACAAATTTTGTTAACATTCTATTAATATTAGTTTCTATGCGGATTTACTCCATGACAAAACTACCCCAGTCATTCTAGAATGATTCATTCTTTCCAAATAGAGCAATTCAAGTATTCTGGTGAAATTGTTTTTATATCACAATATATATCGCAGAAAAATAAAATATCACAATGTAATTTTTTACCAATATCGTGCAGCCCTAATCCTCGCTATGTGTTTTCTATACAGGGATATCGACATCGGTAAATATCGGTATCGGCTATAACAGCAATGTTAATATCGGTTATCGGTATCGGCCACAAATTTTCACATCGGTGCATCACTAATATATTGGATTGTAGGCCTATTAATCATATGTTAAATAATAAAAGATTTTTTTACAAACATTAATCTCACCACATTTTTGTTGATGAATGCAGCATTCTCTTAAATCGCATGTGAAAATCTGGAGTTGTGAGCTGCAACCAGCCTAGTCTCCTTATGAACACTAGGGGCCAGTGTTGAGAAAATATTGTTTTTTGATTGACAAACCTGCCATTAAAATCCTAACATTTTATTTTCATCACTTGTTGTTTATTAATTAACCAAACAAAGTGAATCATGATCAATTTAACCATTTAACTTAAATAACTATTTTTTTATCATTATTGTATTTAATTATTTTATTTACTTATAATTGTCTCCAAATTGAATTTGATTTAAATTGATCAAAAATAAAGTGGTGCTGAATATGCAGACTGTTTTCCTTAAATGTTTTAAAGTCACTGATTATTATTTTCCTGATGTAAGCTTGTTGTATAAATTGAGCTGGCATCTTTTCTTTTTTTATTATTTTGTTTACAGGTCTATACTCAAACGTGTATACACACAGGCAACTAAGGATCTTCAGTTCAGTCTTGCAACATGGATCACACACTCTCAGATAAAATGGTTTAAAAGCTGTCAGGTTTTAATATTTACCATTTAGGTATTATATGTACACTTTTGGTACCAATATGTACTTTTAAGGTACTAATATGCACCTTTTGAAAGGGTACCGCCCCGATGACAGCTTTTGTACCCTTTATTCTGAGAGCAGAAGAAACGTAAATCAAAGTAGAGTGTGATGAAACAAGCTTTTTGCTTCCTGTCCGAGTGTAATGTTCTTACACATGCAAACACACATACCCAAAGTTTCATTATTTAGAAAGAAGAAATACCAATACACGTAGTAAATGTTGTGCGTGAGTGTGTGGCCAGAAATACAGATGGGTTGCAGATAAGAAGAGGGATCCCTGGAAAAAAGAGCTAGAGTATTCTGGAAAGAGAAACAACAGCTGTTAGACTTTTTTTTTAACTGTGACATTTAAGACTCTCTGAACACTAATGCTTTTTAGCTCCAAGGAAATGGTGCATTTCTGAAGAAATAGCAAAAAAGAGAGGTGTTTGATGGGAACTTGTCCATTCCAGGCATGTCTCTGCTCCGTTTGCACATATACAATGTGATATTAAAGAGAGCCGCAGTAAAAGGCAGAGGAAGGGTGTGACTGAGGAAAGAATAAAACAGGTGTGCTCCATGCGGGCCATGCAGAAGCCATTTTTGGTACCACCCATGTCTTTTGACTTTTGCAAGTTTGCAAAAGATAAAGTGTGCATTTAGACATCACACTATTGTCAGAAAATGCTGCAAATTCTCCTTTTATTGTCATCAAATATCTCTGCTTTTACAAACTGCATGTTGCAGTTTAAACTGACCACAAAATCACATATAAGCTCAATTTCATCTCAGATGCACGTCATTGCAATACACTCTCAGAAAAAAAGGTACAAAAGCTGTCACTGGGGCTGTACCTTTTCAAAAGGTAAACTTTTGTCAATTTTTGGTGCTAATATGTATATTTTAGGTGCTAATATGTACATTTTAGGTGCTAATGTGTACATTTTAGGTGCTAATATGTACGTTTTAAGTAATATGTAAAATTTAGGTGCTAATATTTACATTTTATGTGTTAATATGTACATTTTAGGTGCTAATAATATACATTTTAAGTAATATGTAAAATTTAGGTGCTAATGTACATTTTAGGTGTTAATATGTAAATTTTAGGTGCTAATATGTATATTTTAAGTAATATGTAAAATTTAGGTGCTAATAAGTACATTTTAAGTGTTAATATGTACATTTTTGGTGGTAATATGTCCATTTCAGGAGCTAATATGTCCATTTTAGGTCCTACTTTGTACATTTTAAGTGTTAATATGTACATTTTAGGTGCTGATATCTCCATTTCATGAGCTAATATTTCCATTTTAGGTGGTTAAATGTACATTATAGGTGCTAATATGTACCACTAAGGTACCAATATGCAGCCTTTGGGTACAAAAGTTTACCTTTTGAAAAGGTACAGCCCCAGTGACAGCTTTTGTACCTTTTTTTCTGAGAGTGTAGCCATATTGGTTCATGAATATGTGCTGTTAATGGGTATCTTGCAGAGCCATAAGCTGCCGGACGAAGCGGTCAAACCTGTGTTTTTATGTTTTCCAACGTGATTCTGTCTGTACTAAACACTCTCCTACTGTCAGTCCATTTGACGCCATGGTCACAGGCACTGGATGACCAGATTAACATGGATTAGCGGGAAGGTCTGTATTATTCCAGGACTGGTCCGCACACACACACACACACATACACACACACAACCTTAACCTTACCCATGAAATCTAAGTGCCTAACCCAAACCCTCACCCTAAACCTAATTACAACCTTGTCCCTAAAACCAAAGACCGGTCAAAAATCAAAATGTCCCCCTTTACTTTCTTTGTCCTCACTCCGATGGTCTAGAACTCATGGTCCTCACAAGTACATTATACACTCAAATGCATGCTCACACATGCACACAAGGATGTTCACTTCTCAAATATGTACACATGGGGGCTCTCATTCACTTTGATGTCTACACCAAGCGACAAGCTATTATTATGACATAATCCTATGGACATAATACAACATTTCGAGTTTTATTTGTATTTGTGCTGTAAAGAGCTTTATGTATATGAATGATTATGCAAGAACTATTTTAATAAAATACTCCTCAGCTCCTAACTGGATTAGGCCCGCCCTATAGCTTATTTATAGACAGAAAAGCTTTTTTTCTCTCTCTTTATACCGGTCCTATATTGTATTCATGATTGTGGTTATTTGCTGTTCATTTTAATATTGTGAGATTCTGTAATGCAGCTCATTAATTCTTCTACATCAATTACTTTTGATCTGTTTTTATGATCCGAACTGATGTTTCCATCTTTGATGGGGTTTTTTCTTCCCTGTCATACACTGAACAAAATGGTGTAGGATTTACTTTAAACAATTTTCACTTAGAAATTACTTGTAAACTCAACAAATAATTCCACAGAAACTCCTCAATCTTTGAACTGGATGGATGTATAGCTATTTATGGTCATAAAACGAATTTCTTTGCATCTATTCAAACTCTGTGTATGATTTTCCAGGAATAACCATTTCAAAACACCCTTCTTTTAGTATTTCCGATTAAAATCCCCGTTTGGACCAGCACTTACACTGGCCCATTAGAAGATTAAGGGCAAACGGAGAGCAGACTAGACTGTACCACCTGCATTATGGCCCTAGAAATGGGGGGGACTTGAGGGGGAAATGGAGCAGTGTAAGTGCAGATGCCGCAGATGTGCTTACTCTGGTGTAAGGGTTAGTCTGTGTTTGTGGCTGACGGCTGCTAACCGCAGCAGGTGAGCTTGTGCGCTAGCATGCATGAAGATGAATGGAATGAGTGTTGAAGGGCAGCTGACCTGGCTAAGGGACAGTTTGTGTAGCTTTCCTTCCTGAACAATGGCTTTTGCCTGCTGTGTTCCTGTCAGATCCAGAGGTATGTCCCTCCATACATTCCTTTCCAGTTCGCCCAGTCATAGAATTCTGTTCTCTCCCTTTCTGTGGTTTGAATTGCTATTCATTTTTATATTGTTTGTGAAAGCATGTAGCTCGTTTATCGATAGATCAGTTTCTGTTTGGTCTGTTTTGACAGTTTGGCCTGTTTTAACTGTTTCTCTTTCTCTCTCTTTTCTGGAATACACTGGAAAAAAAATTAAATTTTCCCTCCGAAATTTCGAATCCATCAACCTTGTTATTTCTCTATCTGAGATTGTTTTTGATTTTTACTAGAACCGCTAGGCCTGCCATAGTGATGATGTCTCTGTCACACAGACTGTCTGTCCATGTTTGGTGTGACATGTTGGATCATGCATTTGTGTAAACCGTAAAGTGCTGTGTTGTTGCATGCTGAATTACAGCGTTGGCGATGCTGATCGACTGTTGTCTTTCTTTTCCACAGAGGCTTTAGCTGGCTGAGGTTTATTCCCTGCATTGCATTATGGGTGTACAATATTGACAAAAATAGATTTTTTTTCTGGGATTTTGATAACCATTTTATTAATATATATAGTTTTTACTTATTAAAGGAAATGATACTCAATTTATAAAAACTAAGTCTTATCGAATGAGGCATTGAATCATTTAACTGATTCGTTCAAACAGCTGATTCAGGAACTATTTTCATTGACAAAAAAGAGATAGCCTAATCTTTACAAAATTGTGTCTAAAAAATATTAACTTCTTGTTTATTGAACAGTTGTATAAAAATCAACATCACATTTGCAATTATGCTGATATTCGTGAAAAATATAATATAGAAATATAAGACAAAAACTCATATAGGGGCATTTTCACCCCGTCTGATTTTTGGGAGCATTTTCTTATTGCAAAGTGAGTGACATACTCGATATAATGTCAGCTTCCACATCGTTAAATAACAATTACAATATTTTCATACACGGTACATATCGCACACCTCTAGTGTATCCGAATATCTGAACATGTATCTGAACATCTGGTTTGTGTGGCATTGTCATTTCCATAGTTTATGTGTGGTGTGGGGAGCATGCAGGGTTGGTGATTTGACACATGTGTATTAAAAATAAATTATCCTCCAAAGAACTGATGAATTTGGGGTGTTGATTATAAGAATAGTTTCCCAAAAATGAAAATCCTGTCATTATATATTTACGTTTGTGTTGATTTAGACCTGCATGCTGTTATTTTTATATTTATAGTGAGACACTTTAAAGAATCGTCACACAGCTTTTCACCATAAAACGGTTCTTAGCTGTTATGCCTCAAAAAGGACAAAAATACTGCAAAAGTCCATGTATTGCTTCAGTGCTTCAGTCTTGGTGGTTTTATTATGCTTTTTGACAGCCATTGCCACTATGAAGTGTCAACTGTCATTTTATGCACAAGGAATGTGAAGAATGTTCGAAAAACAGATGAAAACATGGGAAAATAACTGCAACAACATGACAGAATTGATATTTGGGTGAACTATCCCTTTAAGAAAATCTGAATTATTAAACTGATACACTGGCAGTAAGTATAGTTTATTAAGGGTGTGCGTTTGTGTGTGTGTGTGTGTGTGTGTGTGTGAGAGAGAGAGAGAGAGAGAGAGAGAGAGAGAGAGAGAAGATACCGTGTTGCCCTATATAAACTCAACAGCTCATCTGATCTGCTTATCTTGTCCTCTGTCTGAAATCTGTTTATTACTCTCTATTATTTTTGGAGAAAAAGGCTCAGAATAAATGATGGAGCTAAAACAGGAATCAAAGTGAATAAGTAGCTTTTTAAAATAATCGATGCGTGATCCTCACCCAATAATGTTTTAATCTTTGACTGGTTAAGCTGAGTTTGGTTTTAAAATGTGTGTGTGTGTGTGTGTGTGTGTCGGAGCAGTGCAGTGGTCAGCACTACAGGAGGCAGCGGTCAGTCCTCATGCTTCAGTGATTCTGCTATGGCTCATTTGTAAAGGTCTATAAGTCAAGTCTCCACAGGGCCCCTCAAGCCATCAAATCAGGCTTATCTTATCAGAGACCCCCTTTAAATGGAGGGTGGGGATATGCTTTTAGGATGAACTGCTTTGGATTTTATGCATAAATAGCTCTGTGTTTACCTTTAGGGATATAAATAAATTATACATGTATGAGTTGTACTGTGTCTTGATGTTTAGCCTTCCTCTTCCATGGTCTTGGTTTATATAAATTTTATGCATTACACAAATTATACCTATAGTGATATGATGTATAAAAAAATTTACCTGAAGTAAATTGCATGTCAGCACATCTATAGGAATAGAAACCTTTCATTTATTTATATATAAATACATTTTTCACTAATTTATATACAAAAACGGCTTCTTAAAATGTTAAATTTACTCAAAGTATCTTGGCATATCAGTTGGAACCTAATAATAAAACGGGTCACACGAGGTTCAGCCGGTGTAAACATTGGGATCCCCTGCTGTATGGGAAGGAAAGTGCTCCTCGTAGAGGTTCAGATAAATGAATAGATCTAGTCCAGAGACTTGTTAGTGCTGTGTTGTATCAGTGGGTATTAAGCACTCCTGCAGAGGGACCAGCTGTGAGACAGAGTCCCCAGCCCCCATCATAGAGAGTCTGTCTCCATCCATACAGTAGGCAGCTGGACGGCTACAGCTAACAATCTGCTTTTATGTAATAAATGCTTTTATCATTGATCAGTTGGTGCAAGAGGGGTTGTCATGTGTTTGTTTTAATGGCGTTTAGTGCTTAAATACTAAGTCTACCGATAAATAAATTCACCATTTGATTTTCCCCAAGATCTCAGCAATGTCTTTCTCTGCTAGGCAAGCTTGACCTAGATTCAACTATGCTAGCGCTCCAACTGCTAATGACTAGAGCATCTGTATAAAAGAAGAACTGCAATGATGATTTGTGTTGCGTAAATGTGATTTCATGTAATCTGTTTTTTTTTTTAGAAATGCCCACACTCTAAACAATGCTGGGTTGTTTCAACCCAAATTTGGGTAAAATATGGACAAACCCAAATGTTGGGTTAAAAATGTAATTTCAAATTTTACCCCAACTTTCACTTTCAACTGTACATTTTTTAATTGCATTTTTAACCCAACATTTGGGTTTGTCCATATTTGACCCAAATTTGGGTTGAAACAACCCAGCGTTTTTTAGAGTGCAATACATTAGCGGTCATATTGATGTTCATTTTAGCGATATCAAGTAAAATAGGCTGATATGTTAAATCCGACAAATTATAGCTAAAAGATAATGGAACCTCACATTAATTCACAGGTGTTTCATTGAGTTTTTTAAATTATTTTTAAGTCATATTTTTACCTTTCTTTTAGGTTGCCCATAATTTATTTTATTCGAATTGTTCGTTCTTGGCGTATATGTGTTACATTTGTTGTGTTGTGAAGCATGTTAGAGATCTAGACTTGGCGAGCATTTTTATTTTGTATTCAGTATAGACTGATACATAACCAAAAGACAATACATAATCGTTAATTTATTTAAATTTCGTTTTAAAATGTATACTTTTATTCAGCTTGGACACATTTAGGCCTTGTCCACGAGTTTTTCCTCCTACGCTTAAAAAAAAAATCCCGTCCACATGAAAACGCAAAAACACGCTATCAAGCGCTGTTAAGAGCATGCCACACCAGCAGGTGGCGATATAACCCTAACTGTAAAGCCACGTTGGCCAATCAGAAGCCTAACAAAAAGTTATTACAGGTTCCGGTAGGCGGATAACGGTGCAGCGTGGGAGCACATTCTGTCGTCGCAAGGCGAAAACCCCAGTTTTACTGTCTTCACGACAACACTGTAAACAGTGTTTCTGAAAATCCTCACCCTAGCAGGGGTTTTCAAAAATGTTCGGTTTCAGGCCACGTTTACACAAAGTCGGGTATTTAGCAAAACGAATATTTTCCCCCTCTCTGTTTTCAAAAATAACATCGTGCACACACCCGCATAAATACGCTGTCGAGCGCCATCATAACTATGCCAAACCTATTGGCGGCAGTGTGGTTAAGGATAAAGCCATGCAAGCCAATCAGAATCCTCAGAATCGATAAGAGAGAACCTAAAATGCCGTTTCTCCCAGTTCACACGACAACACATAACCGGCGTTTTCAGAAATCTCCACTTTGGCCAGAGTTTTTAGAAATAATCGTTTTCTGTGATAAAAACGGGGTTTTCGTGTAAACAAGAGGGCAAATATCTGCGTTTTCCCATCGTGTAAACCAGCGCCTCAGTGTTTCGTGTGGACGAACGGCTGAACCGCGTAAAAAAAGTCACGGTTATAAAAATAGTGTGGACAAGGCCTTTTATTGATCAAACGTAATTCATTATGTTATGTTCTAATAATCAAAGAATCCTGAAAATTGGAATGATGTCAGATTCCAGAGTAAAATTTTCTTCCACCAAGATAGAGCTGTGATATTTTCGAGGCAGGATTGTGTTGTTGTATAAAGTGGATACTTGATTGTAAAACAGCGGATATTTTGGTTTTTAAGTTTCATTATTTTATTTTAGAATATTTTCCTCCGTATTGTCTTCTGTACAACTAATTAGAGATTTGTCAGTACTTTTTCTTTGCCTTGCTGCTGGCAGAGTCCTGACTCACATTGCTGACTGTGCACCTGCCGGAGACAGAACGATAGAAGAGAGAGAGAGAGAGAGAGAGAGAGAGAGAGAGAGAGAGAGAGAGAGAGAGAGAGAGAGACTCTCCCAGTCTTGCAGTGGTTCTAGCAGAATCCTTCACTCCTTCATTCTGTATTCTCAGTCCAAAGAGAGATGGGTAACTCTCAGAGGAAGATACCTGGCTGTGGCTTGAAAAAAAGGAGGAGGACAAAGAGGGGTAGTAAAAACACAGGCCAGAGAGCAGGCACAACAGGTAAGACGACTAGATTTCAGGATAGTGATCTAGGTTTCCTGCAGAGGTGAATGCAGATAGTTCATGAACTACAATATAGATGACCATCGTTTGAACTATTTACTTTGCATTCTGGTGCAATTATACTGCAGCGTTGTGCTTGCTCGCTAAGCACTGACCTCTACACGAATCAAACTCTCCCGTATCAATGGCACTTTACTGGACATTGAGGCTTTTGATGCTTTTGTGATTTATACTCATCAAATACATGCATGAAAACTATGTGTGCTTTGGGTTCATTTTAAAAATGCCGCTTAACTGTGACTAATGGCATAATAAGAGTCTCTGACAATTATATTACAACATGCTATGTAACTCTACCCTACTATGTTTCATACAAAGCGTACGTCCTCTTTGGCTGAACTCATTTACAATTGAGTGTCTTGTCCAAAATGTCCAAGAGCAGAGGGAATGATTACAGCGTGTGCACAATAGAGGTCATGTCACGCATGTGCCGCATGAGGATCAGTGCTTGATAATGTGGGGCAGAAACGGAAAGAACAGCAGAGGCAGAGCAGTGCTGAGTAATAGTCTGTTTACCGCATTCACACATCATTACAGCACACGTTCAAATGGAGAGGAGGAGAGATGAGGAGCGTTAAATCAAAACACCAAAGCTGGTATTTAATGAAATATACGTTTCTGTATAATCATGCAGCCTATTTGTATACGTTTACGCATAATCATGTATATGTAGGCCTATAACGTTTATGATTATGTACATGTATACGCTTCATGTATAATATAATCATATACTGTATAAATGTAATTAGTGTTTTTCTCACCTGGTCCTTCATCTTAGATTCACTTTTCATTAGGGTTGTCGCAATGAATTCTGGTATTGCCTTCTCTATATTATAAATATGTATACCATTCAAATGTTTGATGACAATAGCCCACTCCCAGAGGCAAAGTACACTCTAAAAAATGCTGGGTTGTTTTAACCCAATTTTGGGTCAAATATGGACAAACCCGAAATGTTGGGTTAAAAATGTAATGTAAAAATTTAACCCAACGGCTGGGTTAGTCCATATTTGACCCAAAGTTGGGTTAAAACAACCCAGCATTTTTTAGAGTGTATTGTAGACTCTTAATTTCAATTGAAGCATGAATGCACTTAATCCAGATTTAAATTCCACTCACTAGCTCAGGTCTGAATACATGAGTAATGTGTCAATCAGGTGTGTTTAAGAGACAAGTCGTTACAGCCTATCTGAAATATTAAGCTGACATTTAAATCTAAATAATACAATTAAGTTTCCACTGGCAACTAAAAAAAAAAATCTTTATACAAGTTATTTTAAGTTAACTTGGGCAAGTGACATTTGATTTCCCTTTTATACAGACACATTTCAACCAGCAGAATTAGTCTTTAGTTGATCAGCATTTGGTTAAAAGTCAATATATATAAATATAAAATGTAAGTAAAGTTAGTTTTGAAAATAAAATGCCTTGCATCATTAGTTTTGCAGACACAGGCTCTTGCAGTGCAGTTCATTTATTTTTAAGTGTAGCTTAATTGTAAATATGTGATACCACTTTGTAAATGTATGATTAATTGCGCTCATTTCGAACAGTTCGTTTTGAGCTGTCTCATTTATCAATGCAAGTTAACATAAAACATTAAAGACATTTTAACAGTGTAAAAAGAGTGTTTGTGTGCATGTGTGTGTGTGTGTGTGAGAGAGAGAGAGAGAGAGAGAGAGAGGCCTTGTGTTCATTTCTGTAAAAGACTGGGCTATTGTCATGGTTTACCTCATGGTTAAACACTAAAATGTTTTCTCTCTGACTGTCAGCTTGAGCTATCTGCATCATATTTAGACATAGCTTTCAGAAATATAAGAGCCCTTTGGGACGTCCTTCAGGAAAAAAAATTCCCAGACCCTTCCTTGAGAAGCCACTTCTGTTTTGTATTACACTTTCGAGTAATATGTCCTAAGACATTTGTTCCATTTACATACAACAAAGGGTTTGTTGCTTTAAAATCCAGTGTTTTTCTAAGCATCCATCATCATCAGCCCTCAACCCTTTTCTCTGTGGTCTTCTAAGAGAGGAAATGCATTTCTGGTATTATTCTGCTGATCACGGCCTGATAAGGATCTGCTAATTCATTGTAAATTAGATATGAAGGGTTGCTTGGATACAGATGACTCTGGGTAGTTCAAGGGGACCACTGTGCATTGAATACTGATGGGCAGATGCTCCTTTATAGAAGAGAGGAGGAGACAGGAACCTGGGGAAAAGAGAAAAAGATAGAGGGAGAAATATTAATGAAGCCATCATTCACCTTCATCTCAGAATGTCATTTGTTGTATTGTAATACATAATATTGAGACAGTGAATGAAAACTAAAACACAGTCGTTCAAAAGTTTGGGCCTGTAAGATTTTTTACATCTTCTAATTTGATTAAAACAAAATACAGCAAAACATTTCGAATGTTAGTTTTAAGTTTTATTGTCATACTTAAAATGTAATTTATTTCTGTCATGGAAAAGCTGAAATTTCAGGATCATTATTCTAGTTTTCAGCGTCACATGATCCTTCAGAAATAATTCTAATGCTGATTTAGTGCTCGAGAAACATTTCTTATTATTATCATAACTTTTTTGCATTCTGTGATGAATAGAAACTTCAAAAGTAAGGTATTTTATTAGAAATAAAAATATTTTTATATGCAGAGTTAGGTCCATATATTTCAACGCACAGGCACAGTTTTCATAATGTTGGCTCTTTATGACACAAATAAAAATTATACAAAAAAGATGAAGTTGAAGTGCAGATTTTATTCAAGTAAAAAGTTTAGGAATTGCAACCGTTATTTATATGTTATATTTTTTTAAAATATTTTGTTTGAGAATCCCTTGCAGGATCTGGATAAGTCTGGAGGTTACCAAACACTGGGTTTCCTCTTTTGTGAGGCTTTGTCTGGACTTAACTGCAGCTGTCTTCAGTTGTTGTTTGTTTGTGGGTCTTTCTGCCTTCAGCTAAATAAATGCATGCTGGATCGGGTTAAAAATCATGTTTTTGACTTTGCTGTTGCAGAATATTCCACTTATTTTCCTTCAAAAACTTCTGGATTGCTTTTGCAGTGTTTTGGATCATTGTCCACCTGTACCGTGAAGCGCCGTCCAATCAACTTTGCTGGATTAAGTGCCACTGGAGGCCATGCATGTCCATGCCATCACACTGCCTCCACCTTGTTTTACAGATGGCATTACAGTATATGCTTTGGATCACGAGCTGTTCCAAGCCTTCTCCATACTGTACCTTTTTCTTCTTTTCATTCTGGTACAGGTTGATCTTAGTTTTATCTGTCCAAAGAGTGCTTTTCCAGAAAGACTTTTGTCAAAGTCTAATCTGGTCTTTTTATTCTTGAGGCTTATGAATGCTTTGCACCTTGTGGTGAACAGTGTGTATTTCTCTTGTGAAGTCTGCTCTTGATTGTAGACGTTGACGATGACACAGTTAGCTCCTGGAGAGTGTTCTCCACTTGGCTGGATGTTGTGAATGGGTTTTTCTTTACCATAGTGGATCCTGCAATCATCTCTGTTGTCTTCTCCGAACGGCCAGGCCTTTTTTCCAACATAATACAACATAACACAAAATAACAAGTATTTCTTTTAGAACAGAGTTTGTAGAACATCACAAATTTACAAATATATTTCAGGTTATGGAAGTCCTCTGTGATTACCCTTGAACTATTCAAGAGTTTCCATATGATTCCAACACAATAGAAATAAACAGGGTTCTGATAAGGATGACATAATATTCAATCAAATCAAATAAGCACAAAAAATGTATGTGAATTTACTTATGATCTTGTACTTTCCCTGTTGGATTTTTAGATGTTCCAATAGGAATTCTGTAGACATTCCAGATTCCTGACATTGTTATTTCTCTGTTTTTCTCTCTAGCGGTATCAAATCTGGACATTGAGAGTAAACTGACATCCCACTATCAGGCTTCATGGAATCAGCAACACAATCTGTTCCACACTTGTACACGGCCACCATGTCTAGAGGAGTTACACCGACATGCCAAGCTCAACCTGCGGGCACTGCACAGAGGTACTGAGTGATGCTTTCGGGCCAACATTTTATTTTATTTTTTGGTTTCAAACCATAGTGGGGTCAAAATGGCCATTTGATTTTTTTTTTTTTTTTTTAAGTTCTTTTCATCCAAACGTATCTTATATCACAACAATTGTAACCAAATTCCCCCCTGTGGTTCAGTGGTTTGCCCAGGGCCACAATGGTGATAGATCAGCATAGAGAAGTGACATATCAGGATAGATGAGAATTATGATCCTGGAGATCCCCTCTGGGATCGATAAAGTGTTTCTATGTTGTCCTCAATCTGTATAAACATTTATCAAGTTACTGAGTCTACCTGGAAATGAACCTCTGGCCTCACTGAGAGGTCACTAACCTCTCACTTCCATTTTCATGTCACCTTTGAAATCTATTTAATTCTCTGTATGTATGGAAAGATTGTTCCTGTGAAGATAATTTGATATTTGTTTTATATAATAATAATAATACTCAATAACAATTAAGTAATATTAGAATATTAACATATCTGAATGAGGGAAAAAATGACACAGATGCAGTTGGAGGCAGATGTTGGAGGAGTTTAGTGATTCATACTGCCACCTTGTGTTTGAATGATGAAATTTGATCTGGTGAAACATCATACAGTAGCATAATTCATATTTTCCCTTGAATCAATTTTACTTACATTAATTACACATAAAATGTGACCAGAACATTGATTTTACATTGTCAGCATGCAATAAATCCATTTATAGAGGCCTTCGACACATGAAACATTTTAGTTAGCAGTTGACAGTCTGTAAGATCTGTAAAACAGAAGTTGTTATAACTCATACTTTAGTTTAGACTGAAATTGCTTGACTGAAGTGTGTGTGTGTACTTTACAGATCAGCAGCAGCGTCAGCGTTCAACCAGCAGAGAGCGTGGTCGGGTCACCATATCAATATCTGTGGCCCCGCCCATGCCAACCTTCCCTTCAGCTCACAAACTCAGACGGCGGGAGCAGAGGGGGCGACACTCACGCCTGGTGGTAAGGCACTCAACATTTAACCGCCATGTAGGACATATAGGCTCTGTCCCAATTCAAAGGCTACATCCTTTAGAAGGCCGTGAAGGTTGGACTGAACGTTTGTAAATGGTACGGTTTAGCCTATGGAGACTGTAGGCTACTGTGACAGCTGCCGTTGATGAGTGACAGTGACGTTTATTCTAGACTTTTTATAGTTATATTAAACTGTCTGAAAACAAAACAGGGTTCACAAACTGTTTAAATATGTTCACCATGGTCCTTTTCTGTATATAATAAAGAGCATAAACATTATAGTAGAATATAAGTCAACATTTGAACATATATATATATATATATATATATATTTGTATCATTAGATATTTGAGTCAGTTGAAACCCAATACTTGCGTTTAAAAGCGTAATTCGTCAGTTTCTCTCTAAAATATCCTGTCGTCACTGTTGCAATGAATTCTGGGTAGGCAAGGCTGGGAAGGATTCATCAGTTGTATCCTTCATTTCACGGGAAACGAAGGACGCATTTGGAGGCCGTCTACATCGCGCCGCAATCGGCCTTCGAATGCAGCCTCTGAATTGGGACGCAGGGACATCAAAACCCTGAAGACTAATTCGCCAGTGGTTCCCTCGAGATTTTCCTGTGGGTTTTTTATAATGGGGTTTTTCAATGTAAAATAAGAACTTTGGTAAACATAGGTTGATGATACTTAGACGTTTTGTTCTACAACATTTATTACACACACAGACAGTTATCATTTCTAATAACTAAATCAGAAAGTTTAGGGTGTGAGTGATTTATGCTGTATAACAAAACATTCAAGTATCGTCACCTTATGTTTCGCAAAGATCTTATTTTACTTTATAAATTAAAAAACCTCATTATAAAAATCCACAGGAAGATCTTGCTGGAAGACTGGGATCTTGGGACTGGCGGTTTAGTCTTCCGGGTCTTGCACCACTCTGGAGGTCCAAAGATCTGTGGTTCTCACCTGGTTTTGTTTCAAGGACCTAGAATGTATGTAGAATGTCAAGTGGTGACCTAATCCAGTACTATAATTGTTCTTGCAAAACATAAATTGTTATAAGACAAACAAAATATTTTTGGCCTAAGCTAGCACACTCTCTCCTGCCATGCACACCAGGAGAGGAGCGTTAGAGAGAGTGATGTGCAGACTATCCAGAGGAAGGTAAAGACTATTTGTTTTCTTTTATTGTATTGTTCTGTGATACCATTCAATCATAACATATTTTGTCATTTTTCAAAAGGTCTTGTTTGACTTCCCAAGTCCACTAAACATTACAAAACATTATGAAAAATGTTAATAAACCATTTTTTTTCTGTTTTACATAAATTCTGTGTTCAGTGTCCAGTATGGGACATGAAAATAATTATTTTTTACTGCATGTAAAATATTGAACGTTAAATAATTTAGAATGTCTGAGAAGTTACGGACTGTAATCTGGTGACTATTGCCGTTGGTCGGCGTCTGTCAGTGCAGTGTGAATTAGCCTAAAAGGGATAGTTCATGCAAAAATGAAAATTCTGTCAGTAATTACTCACCCTCATGTTGTTCCAACCACGTAAGACTTTCGTTCATCTTTGGAAGTTAGGCCCACAGAGAAGGAAATTAATAGTTTAATTAAGTCGTTATTTTTGTTTTATTTTTGCACACAAAAAGTATTCTCGTCGCTTGATAAATTTTAGCCACTGTAGTCGCTTGGAGTTTTTTTAACAATGTCTTTAATAACTTTTCTGAGCCAGCAAGTTTCAATCCCTTAGACGCCTATGGAGGAGTGATCCAGGTCTCAGATTTAATAAAAAAAATATCTTAATTTGTGTTCCGAAGATGAATGAAAGTCTTGCAGAGTTGGAACAACATGAGGGTGAGTAATTAATTACAGAATTTTTGGATGAACTGTCCCTTTAAAAAGACATTTTTGGGTGAACTATCCCTTTAAAAAGGTTTTTACCATTTACCATACCATATTTTTTCTTTTACATCTTTTGAATGTTTTATATGTTTTCATAAGGTAACATGCACAATAAATTAGCTGCTGCATGTGATTTTAAGGGTGGTGAAAGATATTCTGGTTCTTTATCTGTTTTGTTCCTTACATTTAACTGCTCCAGGAGAGACCAGCCAAGGAGGGTGAATTCAAACCCGTCCTCAGAAAGGTAAATTACATCATTTTGTGATGTAAACAGGTTTTGACAAGACCATCGGTTGGATGCCAGATTGATTCAAATCCTTCCATAACAATCAATTTTAGTAAATTCCTTTTCCATCAGATTACAAACTTTCATTTCAGCTTCTATGTTGCAGATGTGAACCACAAGCCAAAGTGTGTATATGTTGTCGTCCCTGTTCCCTGACAGCATGTTCACTCCATGTACTTCATAAAATCATCACATCAGACTTTATTTTGATTTATGAAATCATCATCATTTTTGTCATTGGTTTAGTTCTATTTTCCATCTTTTAATTTTAGTATCAGCGCTCCCGTTCCTCCTCCCCTGTTCAGTGTTGTTACTTCATTCCTTGGATGAGACAGGTATTTTTCCCACTTAAAGACGGCTTGTTAACTCTAACTCCTAACATTTTCTTGTTCTCCTTGTCCTAACCTAATCAGTCTGTTCAGCTATTTAGTTTGTTTGCTCTTCTTTTGCAAAGAATCTGTTAAGATACATACCGGTATTTGGAATTGCTAATAACAACATCATAGTTCCATGTACCAGTAAATCCTAATGATAATTAAGTAAATTATTTCATAAAATATTTTTTTTTGTATTTATAACTAATCAGTTATTGAATATGTGCTATAATATAAATGATAATTTAAAAGTTTTATAAGTGACAACATTATTTACTCTCTAGGGTGAAACCTGACCTTCATGAAAGACATTGTGTTATACATTTGATATTTTTTTTCTTGTTCTAAAGAAGTACCTAATCTCTATGTCTTGTTCATTGCTTCATGTCTCATCATCTCAAAGCTGCAATTCTTATTCCCATTTATCTGTGTTGTTTTGACAATACATGTACTGTATGTATGTATGTGAATGACTACTTTATATAGTTGCTGCCAAATGTCTTTATTATTAGTTTTGAGAAAAAAGTCAAGCATCAGTTAATGCTTAGTTAGCTATTTTGTATATGTATAGAATAATTTGGTGTAAAATTCAAACATTTAAGTGATACTTTTTTTAGGCCACTGTATAAAATCTTGTGATCCTGTAGATAACATTTTATTCTTACATTCCACTGTGTGTTTACATTCTATGTATTTTGATTGACATTAAATCATCAATCTGGTTCTAATTAGAGCTAACCATTGTAATATCATCCCATGTTAGGCTGGTACCAACACAGAAACAGATGGAGAATTGCCAATGATGAGCCATAGGCCTAAATGTCCTGTTCCCAATGTTCCTACCACCCTGGACAAACAGACCAACTGGTCCAAAGGCCTGCCTCTTCCCACACCAGAAGAGAGAATAAAGAATGACTCTCATGTGATTTCATCCTGTATAATTCCAATAAATGTTTCTGGTAAAGCAACTCCTTCAGATTCAATACAATCTAAAACAAAAAAGGACAATGACAAATGCTTAGCTAGTACTTAGGGTTTGTATTTTTTTTTTTTCTCAGGTGTTGGATTTGACAGAGAAGCCAGTGCTCGCTGCTCTCTTGTTCACTCACAGTCAGTTCTACAAAGACGTCGGAAACTCAGGAGGCGAAAAACGATCACTGGCATCCCCAAACGGGTTCAACAAGACATGGGTATGGCCACCTGATACTTTCCATCTAAAGTTTCAGTTCATCAGAGGAACTTTATATATAAAAACATCTGTTCATTTTACATATAACATTTTCTTTCGTTTTATCTACATATAGTTTTAGTTTAATTATTGATTTTCTAATTTACCTTTAGATTCTGATGAATCACCTGTGGCTAGAGAGAGAACAGTGATCATCCATGCCAACCCACACAAGTCACTGTGGCGTGAGGAGCTCTCCCTGAGTGGCAGAGTATTGCACACCAAGGACTCTGGCTGCCAGACAGATGACTTTCTGATTGCTGCTCCATCCCGGAGGCGTATCCGTGCCCAGAGGGGTCAGGGAATTCCAGCTTCTCTCTCACACTCCACTGGAAACATCACCTCCCTCCCGGATCGCTCTGATACCGTGTATGCTGCAGCAACAGCCACCCGTGTTCGTTCCAGAAGTCTACCACGTGAGGGTGGCCGACTTCTGGACGAGGACCAAGATGACAGTGATGATGATGATGATGATGATGATGAGGAAGATGATGAAGAGGAAGATGAGGAGCTCTCTCCGTATGAAGCAGAGGACTTCCTGCCAGGTCCAGGACAGAGAATTCCAAAGGATGAGGAAGAGAGTACTGATGACCAAGCCATGCCAGAGCTACAGTTTGGAACTCTCAAGCGCCTGCAGCATTCGGAAAGTCCTGAACACGCATGGATGGAGAGAGGGAGATCCAGGCTCCCACGCAAAGTTGACATGGGAAGCTGTGAGATTTCATCCAGCTCAGATACTTTCAGCAGCCCCATTCACTCTGCCTCTACTACAGGAGTGCTTGGCAGCCAGATCGACCATAAAGAGGATCACCAGTCCTCAAGTGGCAACTGGAGCGGAAGCAGCTCTACTTGCCCATCGCAGACGTCTGAGACTCTTCCGCCTGCTGCCTCCCCTCCCCTGACTGGATCCTCACACTGTGATTCAGAACTCTCCCTTAATACTGGGTCCCATGTCATTGATGATTCCACTGGCTTCATAATTGATCCCTACCACATGGACAAGCCACAAGGACAGGGGCAACGATCCAATTCTTTTACCTCATCGGCTACTGATCAGATGGATGATGCAGGGGTCAGCACTGCTAGTGATGGTGAGTGGAACTGTGCCCAGGAACAGCAGGATCAGCCCTGCCCGCAAGACTTCAGCCCAAAGCATTCCAGGGAGGATGAGAGCGGTGTCAGCTGCCCCAGTTATTCTAGTGGGGAAACTTACGAAAGCTTCGGTGACCAAGCAACCGCTAGGAAATCAGAGATGCACTACATTGTTGACACTGAAAGATTCTATTCCTCCATGCACTTTGACTGTGGTCTTAAGGATAACAGAAGCTACTACAACTATGCAGCCATTGACCCAGACTGTGGCCCAAGTGGGAATATAGCACCTGGCATGGGTGAATACCCTCAGTCAGAGTACAGAGCCACCAGGACACTGGGCAGACTGTGTCTCTCCTTAAGAAAACCAAAGGCCAAGCCACCCCCACCAAAACGTAGCTCTTCTTTAAAGGAAACGAGCAGTGATGTGAACATTCTAGAGCAGAGCGAACCAAAGATTACTTGCGAGTTGCCGCTGCCCTTGTCTTCCAGGGAGATGAAACTGCAGCTTGACTTGGCTGGTTCTGCAGGGCACCTTGAGACTGCAGGTCTTGAGTCACTTGGCGCATGGGGAGTGGAGAATGTCAGGGACATACTTGACTGTTCCTCTCCATTCAGTTCCTCAGACACACATTCCTTTAAGGATGAAGGTGCTGTGCAAGCAGACTATGCAGACCTCTGGCTCCACAATGACTTGAAATCAAATGACCCTTACCGGTCTCTGTCCAACTCTAGTGCTGCTACGGGTACAACTGTTATTGAATGCATCAAGTCATCAGAAAGTGCAGAAATGCAAGCCTGTCAACCCAGATCCAGACCTACTTCCCCAACTCTTCCTCCACCTGAAGGTGACTTCAAGCTGGCTTCCCCTGAAAAGCTGGCAGGCTTAGCATCCCCTTCCAGTGGATATTCCAGTCAGTCTGAAACACCTACATCTTCCTTCCCCTCAGCTTTCTTCCCAGGGCCCCTGTCTCCAAACAGTGGCAAGAGGAAACCCAAAGTCCCTGAAAGAAAGTCCTCCCTTTGCTCCCTACAACAGCCACAGCTTTTTGTAAGAGACCCAGGCATTTCCACCAGGAGGGAAACCGACTTACATGCCATACCCCCCAGTCACCTCGACCTAAGTGCTCTTCACAGCAAGCACTTTGCTCACAGAAATCAGATGCACATCCTCCACCAGAATAAGCAGAAAGCTGCCATAGCCGCTGCTGCTGCTGCTGAAGCACGCACTGCAGCCGCTGCCGCTGCGGCAGAGGCTCGCAGTGCAGCTGCAGCAGCAGCACCTTCCACTTCAGAGAGTGCAACAAGCACAGCACCCAGCTCAGCCCATTTGGCTATCACTCCAAATGTTCTTAGATCAGTGCAACTGCGATCTATTTGTAGACCAGCTGAAGGGAACCAAGGCTATGCTCTGGCCAGTGTAAATCCAGTAACTCGCCCCAAGTGTCACACAGTAATAACTGATGCCCCGTCTTCTAGCAATAGACACAACCGGAAACCGCCAGCCTACAAACCCCCTACGGCACAGTTCTGTGAATCACAAGTTCCACTGGTGGAAAACATTGTTCTTCCCCAGGAGGAAGTGAGAGTGAGACAGGAGAGGCTTGGTCCTGGTACTTACTGGGCAATGACTGCTTTCAGAACTCCTGTAGATCCTTGTCCTGAAAAAGAAGACTCTTCAACAAGGTCATCTCAAAGTTCTGAGCAAGAACAAGACAACCGAAGGTACCCAGATGTGCAACTGACAATATCACCAGGGAGACTAAAACAAGATATAAATCAACTTTCGCGGCCAGAGCCTTCAGCACAGCCCGTATGTTTGGCCAGTACAATGCCACCTCCAGCTTATAGTGAGATACAGAGGAGCAATTTTGTACTGTGCAGCAGTCCTGTCAAAGTGCCTGTTTCAACTCAAGAGGCATCGCACATTTACACAATCAGCGATGTACAAGGCAGAGAGGAGGATTTTGAGACATCAGGTGTCGTAACCAGAAGTGCCTCACAGGACATAAGGGAAGAAGAGTCGACCCCGGACACAGAGGACTACTTCAGCAAGGGTAATTGTCCTGTGAAAAAACGGCAAGACATTAAACCTGATCTGATTTATAGTATCACAACAATATGCAATGATAACAAGTACTGTAAACATACCTTTTCTCTTTCAATATTTTCAATTAACTTCTAAAGTTTCTGGCTCTGTGCATTGCATAGTCACAAAACACAGCAAACTCCAGGCAGACTGATTTTTTTATTTCACCTCTAGAGGCCGCTATTCTAGCAACTAGGTGCTGATTAATCAGAAAAAAACTCTTTTTCACATGATTGATTTCACATTAAAGCTGTTGAATGTATAACTTTGAGGTTGAACTTGCTTTGCATGTTGACAGAATCAACTCCCAGTGACAATTCATCCTCTCCTTTGACTGATGACTCTAAACCTGATGATGATAATGCTTTTCCATCCCCCAACAAACTACGCACAACTGAAGATCTGTTTGCTATGATACACAGGTAAGAATGATTGTTTTACCTACCGATGCAGGGTCTTCTGTGTGTCATTCTGTATGCAATCTATGACTTTTGGTTTTGATGATGACATTGCATGAAGACATGGAAAGTGATTATGGCACACAATGCACATGTATGTGACCTTAATACACCATCAACTAAAATATTGCAGATCTAAAAGGAAAGTGCTGGGACGCAAAGACTCAGGGGAGATGAGTGGAAAAAGTCGGCCTGGTGTAGCACCTGCACCCGCTCCTGTTAGCAATCCTACTGTATGCCCGGTTACCCCTGCTGCCTCAGTCCCTTCAAACTGCTCCCAGCGAGCCTCAGGACCCATCTACAGGAGTGCCAAAAAGTCCAGTACATCCAGTGAGGAGTTTAAACTCCTGCTGCTAAAGAAGGGTAGTCGCTCAGACTCGAGTTACCGCATGTCTGCTACAGAGATCCTTAAGAGCCCCATCACACCCAAGACTCAAGCAGAGCTGCTATTAGAGGCTGCAAGGCAACCAGATGAGCCCCCCTTACCCCTACAGGATTCCATTAGCATTGGTGATCCACTTCCGAGCTCATACCCTAAGGCCAACAGTGAGGGATTCTCCCCAAAAACACTTACCATGTCAGCTGCCTCCAGACAGGGACGTTCCAGGATTCCACCTGCGGCAAACAGCAGTCGCTATAGCACGCGGAGTCGGCTGTACACTGCCCCAATGCAGGCCATATCAGAAGGAGAGACTGAGAACTCAGATGGAAGTCCACATGATGACCGCTCCTCTTAGTGGTATAATCATTTTTTATCTACTTAGCAAAATGATGAATCTTTTATAATATGAAAACATTCTATTTGAACTGTGTGAGAGTGCTGTACACGTTATGATTTGCCTAGTGTTCTCCCCTGAGGTTTGTGGTTTGAAAAAAACATTGATTTCTTTAAGCTCCTTTTTGTACACTATAAGTCAACTGAAAAAAATGGAAGTACATTCATTTTTTCATTACCCAATACTGTATTGATCATTTTTAAGGAATGATTTTAATCATAATCCCACACTTTTATGCTCACAAAATGAGAAGGTGAAATCATTTGTCATTTTTAAACAAGATTTTTCTTTTTTAATATGATAGAAAACAATTCCATCTCAAATTTACATGAATACGTGGAAGTTAAGCTTTTCTGAGGACAATCGCACCATGGCCTTTCTTTGCAGGGTGTCTAAGTGTGCAAGGGGAAAGACTTCTGAGATAAAAAGCCAGAAATGTCACGAAAATAATTCTAAAAGTGAACTAGTTTTGCACTAAATTGGTTCATTATACCTTGAAATATACAACCTGGATGCACTGTTAAAAACAAGGTGAGCAGAAAGAAGTAATCCAGTTTTAGTTGTTCGTTTAGAATAATGGAATGGTGTGTGTCTGTTTGAATCTCAATCTCTCAAACAGCATTCCAACAACTGTAATGAAAACAAATGTAACTCCTTTTACCCGTGTTTAGTTTACCGTTTCTTCAAAGACCCAAATTGGGTTGTGTATTTTCGTCACATTTTTCAGGTGTCATCATGTATATTTCATTAACCACCCAACATGGAAAATGTTTGTGACTGCAGAAGAAACGAGGACTTCCGAGAGAAATTCACTTCAGTCTCAATGTATTCTGTGAATACCCTTAAAATCAAGCAAACTGTACATTTGAAGAAGAATGGATTCACTTTTAAAGGTTCAAAAGAAGTTTAAAACTCATAGGACTTAGCTAATTTGTCAAGCCTACACTGTGCCACTGGAGGGAAGGCGACAAGCTGTGAAAAGATCGATTTTTAGTCATCCGTCTGATTAACACTCTTTCACTGTGGTCGTAATTCCGTTTCTTCATCCTCTGTACAGCATGCAATAAACACTAGAACATGTCACATCTCCACTTAAAATGTTTTTCCACCTTCACTTGAATTTGTTGAGTATGTGCCATGTTCAGTAAATGTACAAAATGTATAGATTTGTTTGAAATTAGCAGTTTTACATCACTGTATACACAGTTTGAGCTTTTTCTCATTGTGGAGGAACTGGACAATCTAATCTAAAGAAGCACTATTTGTGTAGAGATCGAGTTTTGAAAAGGCATAAGGGGTCATTTGGTTTAAAGGATGATAGAATTATATTTAGGGATAAGTGTAATGCGAGATTGAGTTATATCTCAAACTCTGGGATATATATGAAATGACTGCAAACAGGCAGCAGTTTAAAATCCATTGCTCATCTGTATATACATGGATGATTGACTAAAACATAATATTTCAGCCTTTTTTCTGAACTGTTGTTGGTTTGTCAAGTATTGTCATGTCCAAGAGGTTTGAGAATTTAATTCTTTTTATTGTTTTATACCGGTAGAGAACTTCCAGGATATTCTGAGACACTAACAGAACAGATATTTTCTCTTAAATAGGAGCTGCAATGTGCCACGTCTTATTTCTCCTTTATTACAACCCTGTCTGATGGTTGTTGCAATTAGCATTGCTTTATAACTACACTTTTGGAAGTACAGACTACTTTTTTTTTCCCTTGTGTCCATATACTAGAACTAAATCTATGAAATCTTCTTTTAGATTGCAACATTTAATAGAAAAAAAAAGTATTTTTAATTATGGGATATTTTATCCAGAGAATTATTTTGTTAATGAATTTGGAAAAGAATAACGATAAAGCTTTATTTAAATAAAATAAGAAAAAAAATATTTCATATCAGGGGTGTATCAGCCAATGATACCGAACTTGTAAACATTCTTCTAATTAGCTGTAAACTTGCATTCTGAACAAATAAGCTATTCTATATGTTATACAACTGTAGTTAAATGTTTTGGTGCTCTGAATTCTATACCCAGGCCATATTCTGTCATTGTTGCCATTGAAATCATCAGTTTCCTTTTCATATTTATCTCTCTGTACTTGTGATGCAAAAGCAGTCATGAAATAACACTCGTGACAACTCAAACATTGAAATATGTAGCAATGAATATGTATTTTGCTTTTATTTATTTTTCATTACACAACAGTAGCCACATTTGAGGTATCAACCTTACCTGTAGTGAAGCTAGCCAGGCAGTTTGGGCCTTATTTGCAAAATATTAAAGAACAAAAAGAAGGAGAAAAAAAAAGAAGGGAAATCACTAAGTGTGTTATCTGTACCATTGTTTTACCTCAACACAGTTTTGGACTGTTTTAAACAGGCTCAAGGTACTACACAAAAATGATCATATCAATAAAGAACGAATGAAAGAAAACAAAAGACACTACACAGAAAAGTTATTTTATTGTTTTCTTTGTTGTAACTGAAATATACATCTTGCTGTTTCTTTGGTTTTAATTTCATTTTTTTAGACACATTTTTGCTGAATTACTTTGCATTAATGGAGAAGCACAGTCTGTTTTGCCAAATGGTTTTAAATGTTGTTGTGAAATAATTGCAAATTATTCTAAACTAATTGACGAATATATACAGTAATAAAAAATTAGGGTTAAAGTGATTATGTCTATGGGACAAGATGCATCTCATTCAGTTACAATAATCAGGAAACGAATCTCACTCTGCATACAAGCTGCGCTTCAAGAGATTTTAATCCATTTTGTATTTTTGTATAAACATGTAAATATGATCTTTTTAAAGTAAAAAAAAAAAAAAACAGAAGACACAAATGTTTCATTTTTTAACATGTTTTAAAGGTTTACATTAATTCCAAGCCTTTGTATATTTTTGAGCTGTGCGACTCTCTCAGTCCTGTATTTATTTTTTAGTAAACATTGTGAAAATTCCATTGTAAATTTGAACCATTTCTTGCCAGCTCAAGTGACTGCTTAGTAACTGTGCATAGAGAAAGCCAATAAATGTGACTGCATTGAAGAATGACTGGATGTCTGAAGTATGATTTACATAAGCCTATGCACTCAATGATGCAATACTGGATCCGTAATAACAAATTAAATGATTTACAATTAGATAAAGCCCATAAGTGATTTAAGGCCAATTATGTGAATGTATATAGTGACGGGTGAAGATTTATAGCCTACCGAGATGCACATCACAACATTTATTTTCACAATCAAATGGTCTGATGTAGGCTAGGCCTACCACTTGGGATCAGTACGACTTGTTGGATTTTAACATTTGAACCTTTTTGGTCTTCGTGTCTCCCTGATTTTGAGCCTGACAATGTAGGCTATCTGTCCTTTTCAACCTGGTATCACGATAAGACAATCACGTTGGTCCACTTTGGAAAACGTGTAAATGTCACGGTTTAACCCTCTCAAACTGAAACTTACACGTTTGCCTTCCAGTGGAGATAGCCGGATGACGTCACGTCTTAATGAAGTAACTAGCCTAATGAGTAAAACGTCTATTTTCCTGCGTCCCCCAGCTCCTTGTTTTGTTTTAGTGTACCTTTTTCTAAAACGATGAGCTGGGGGAAGCAGGAAAAATAGACGTTTTACTCATTAGGCTACTTCATTAAAAACGTGATCTAGACGGGGTTTTTTTTCGGCGTGGATCAAGGCAAATGAATCCCTTTCACCTTGAAAATAATAAATGTTTTTTCATTTTAAATAATAGAACATTTCTCAGTGATCGTCAATATAACAAAATTCCATTTTTCTCGGGTCGTTATGGCAGAATAGGTCAACATCCGGGTATCTCTCCACTGGAACGTGTTAACGCAAACGTGTAAGTTGTTTGAGGGGGTTAAACTGTGACATCGTTTTCCAAAGTGGACCAACGTGATTATTTAACGTCTTGTCGTGATACCGTGAGTTTTTTTTTTTTTTTCTAATGCTATTAGATACTATTATTTTAGAAAACCGACACATTTCCAAATGGCGACACATCAAGCTTCCGACACGTCACAGTGAGTAAAAAAGCATACAATACAGGCTATTTAAAACACCCATAAAAGTAGGCCTACATAACCACAGATGTGCTTTATTGTCCAGCAAAAAATAAACAAAAATAATATTAGACTATAATAAAACAAAGAGGTGTTGAAAATTTGGACTTTGTTTTTGTAGCCTGAGGTAAGGCCTTTTTAAAATTCCGGAAACCGCCACAAGAGGAAGCCATTTCTCCAGGAATGGGGCAAATCGCTTAACTCGTCTCACACAAGAAAGGGAGAGCAAAACAACTCATTCTGGTCCCTCTCAACCTTGACGAACAAGATTTTTTTTTTTTGGACAATCAAGCATCATATAACTCCAATAGCATATCGTCATTGGAAAGTGCAACACTTTATATTTATGCGACGTTGCGGCTGGAACAACAAAATACAAAAGCTGATAATCTCAGGTAGGTTACTAATTTATGTGCTTTATAATTTAACGTGAGTTTGAATATTGTTTTGTATGAAATGCCTAGTGTAGCCTAGGCTAATGTAAATAAATTAGTCTAACGTTAAAGCAAAAGCGTGACTATTCAATGTGACCACACAAGTATTACAATCTGTAATAAGTAATGTTTCAATCTCTCAGTACTTTAAATAATGTTAAAATTGCTTGTTTTTTAATGAAAAACGGAGTGCAGAGCGAGCTATCCGCACTTCTGATTAACTTGATAATGATTTTTGATTGATTTTGTCGATTTTGTTCACTGATAGACCTACTAATCTCTGTGTAAAAATAAAATGATGATGTTCTAAAGTATTTTTTTACCCCCCTGTAATCTGACTCCAAATTTTATGTACAAATTTTCATTCCGAGCTCGACAAAACAGTACATTTCTCAGTAGGCTAATTCATCCCATTTGGCTTTCTTCATTTATGTTTCTTTCTTCAGATTTGTTTATGTTTCTTCTTTTTTTTTTTTTTTAGCAAAATCAAAAAAAATTAAAGCCGGGAAAGTTTCTGAAATTTGTTTGATTTTGACACTGAATTACCCAAATGTGTTTTTATGTCTGAGAAGAACCTACACCTTTTATACAGCAAATACTGAAATTAGATGCACTGTGTACTTTTTGAGTGTACCTTATTGTGTCCCTTATAATTATTTTCATATAAAAAAATAAATAAACATGATTGTCCCTTATATTCATTTCCAGAAGTTGGCAACCGCTAGGTACAAATTACATTTTTGTTAAAAAATCGAATAGAAAAACTTTTTATGTGGCCGGACATTTACGCAAACGGCTATAACTCGTCATTTTTAGCATAACAAAGTGCACAGCCCCACCTAAGATATTTTTCACCAATCACTACTGATCTGATAATAATCCTTTAAAAAAAAAATCAATAACCAAGCATGATCTATTTCAGTCATGACATTATTATATTTTTTTACTTAACAACTAAACTGTTTATGTTTGAGTGAGATGTCACTGAAAGAAGTGAACAAAGCTCTCATGATCCATGAGGCTTTTTGAACTTTCAATAAGAGATTAGACAAGAGCCATTGATAAGTGATTAAGCAGCAGACGGGATATGGCTGGAGGGTGTTAGTCAAAGGTAGACCCTCTGGCCCCTGAGGTTAGTGCACATTGTTGAAGGTCATGGTAGTCTTTGAGGATGAATGTGGGACAATGGGTCTTTCAGAGTCAGGAGACCAGAGACGACATGAGTCAACAGACCACCATCACTTCTGACAAACTCTTTGTCCTAATGACACTCTGAGATCCCCAATTTAAGAAAAGACAGGGTTAAAACTGCACTGCACTCATTAAATTGATTGTTGTATATTCAATTAGTCACCTGAAATGGTAGTCAAGTCAATAATGTTGAACTGGACGAGCTTATTTCAGACAATAGAGCAGCACAGAAGGGGCCGTCCTAAAATTAATTCTCTACATACTTTTTCACAGATCTGCAGCTATCAGACAGACTGAGCTGACTGTACTGCAAGACTGCTGTTTCTATCCAGTGATACAGTTTTAAAAAGAAATGGAGCCTTGCTATGCTAAATTAATTGGACAACATAGATACAATTGACCAGCACCTGAACTGCCAACTTCAGAAAAAAGGTAAGATTGTTTCTGTTCTCAATTTACAGAATATTGTAAATTCGATTTAAAGAGCATTTTAAAGGGATAGCTCACCCAAAAATGAAGATTTTGTCATTACTTATTCTCCCTCAAGTTGTTCAAAACCTGAATGAGTTTCTTTCTTCTACTGAACACAAAAGAAGATATTTGGAAGAATCTCGGTAAACCAGACAGTTGACGGCACCCATTGACTTCAATAATATTTCTGTTTTCCTTAGGAAGGCATTTTCCTGAATCAACATATTTTATTGACCCTGGAACAACATTCCTGTCCGAAAATGTAGTCCTAACCCTATCCCTTAACCTAACCCTACCCATAACTTATCTCTAAAATCAACACTGATGTAGAAGCACCTGGTTGCAAGCCTAAACTTGACATAAATAGTAAACTTGTCTCTTATATCTTATTGATTGTTTGGAATGTTGTCCCAGGGTCAACAAAGACGTTGTACTTGGTGAAATCCCATTTACCTATTCCCACTTGTGAAAATAATAATTATTTTAAAAAATAATAAACCTTTGTAGAGTATGTTTCCTTAAATACAGGTGAAGTTACTGCAATAAAAGAAAAAGTTGTAAGTACTAAGTCAGACATTCAGAAATGCATGTATTTTCCACTTCAGCATTTCACTTAAATTATGCTTATTTGTGAAGAAAGACTTTTGGACCTTGCTGTTCATATCGGGCTAACGTAACTTCTCACTAGATTAAATGAATCTGGTTTGAGAAGCGCCTTTGCGCCCTCTCTGAGGGACTATCCTTGAAAATGGAAAGATTTCTTTTTGACTATATGTGATTAGCATTAAATCCCACTGCAGATCTTCATAGATTTGTCAAATCACAAACATGTCATCATGATAGTTTGAAAGGCCCGTCTTCTCTCATCAGATTTGTTCTTTGCAATTTAACCCAAGACAGCTCTTACTGTACATCTGCTCAGTATTATTCATTTATATGATTGCTAACCAAGATCGTATGTGGATTAAATATCCCAAAACATATTGACCGCCCAGGACAGGACCATCCTAAATGCATACCATCAAAACAAAGAGAAACCAAAATTATAAAATATATATTTTTTAATGATTATAAAAGAAAATTATGAATGTTGTATGTCATTCTCATTGTATTTCGTGTTAACTTACCATATAGACTATAGATGGACTAGAATGAAAATATCCCATATAGCAGCAAGACCAAAAAATATTTATTAATCTGGAAATTCAAATGCAATCTGAGCTATCATCAGCTTGATTTACGTATTACATTAATGCTGCAGTGGACAGTGGTCAAAGGGTTTAGGGATGTTGCCTATTTTATATGTGTGACTGTGAATATTCGTGTACTCCAGAGACGAATGCACCACAGGCTACTCGGCCGATAATTTTTTTTTACAATTTTCTCCTAAATAGTTACATTTACCCCGGGTTTAACCTCTTCTGTTGAAGACACCATTCGAGGAGAGGGAATGATCACATGGAAACTGTTTAATGTCCATAAAATGGAAAATGGGAAGTTGAATCAACGTGAATCAGTTGCAGTTGCACAGAATTTGTTGCCCACGCTTGTTATAAACCATATGGTTCAAAATAGCTTTCTGTGATTCACAGAGATGCCTTTTAAGGGATAGATCAGACAGAAATGATACTTACTTAGTGAATGATATACTTACTCAGTAAATACTTGAAAAGAGTCAATGACAAAATTTTCGCTTTTGGGTGAACAACACCAAAATTCTCTTGAAGCTTTTAACATTCGATTGCTTCTGTGAGAGATATCGTTATAATAAATTTGATCCCTGATGCTCAACCTCATGTCTATAGTATATGTTTTTTTCTGTATGTAAAATGACCACCAGTAAGATGGCTGTGTAAAATGTGTATGCTCTTTCTGCTTTTTATTATGGTTTAACCGTCTTAACCTAAACTTAATTAAATGTCAAATCTGAACAAATTAAACTTTTAACTGTCTGGCGGTTAACAAACAGAACTGCATGCATCTTGCAGAAGAACTTCTCTCTGTTTATGTCTATGATGAGTCACGCAGATATTGAGCTACTCCGCAGCGGTACGACTTGAACCAGTCTAAAATAGTCCCAATATAAACACTTATTATAGATGTACCGTTGTGATTCAGGATAAAACAAAAACACGGTTTAGAAAAAGAATTCATGATGTACTCGCTCATTACATATTATAAGTAAAAAGTTACAGACTGCAGCTTTAAGCAAAGCATTACATATCTAATGTGCAAATGCCTTTCCACTGAAAATACGGTGCAAATGACAACTTTATAAATGCAATTATTTATTCAAATGGTAGAAAAGTGTTCAAATAAGTAAATACAAAATATTTCAACCTGAGTATAAGAGCAAAGTAAATACAGTGTATCTAAAAGGAGCTAAAACTGTATGTTTATAATATCAAAACAAAAAGGCTCCATCTCCCAAAGTCACAATATCCATTATATAAACAGACACAAAGCGCTCAAAAGCAACAGTTTCTACCTATTAAATAATAATGAAAAAAAAAATGCACTAAATGATAGAATACTGAACTAAATACACATTTGTATGATGTACACATGAACAGAACCACAAATGTTTCTGGAATTGCTGCATACATCAATTTCATTCTCCATGCAGATAAACCTTAAATTTCAGGACCATGTGACATTATGTCCACCTTCATGGGTGTCACCTGAAGTGCTGATGTGGACATTAACATAGTCAGTTTTTAAAGAGGGGGACATCATGACAACAAAATATGAACGAATGAAAATGTATTGTACAAGTGTCCTGAGTAATTAATTGTCTTGAGTTAAAGAACAATAGAAGACATCTTCAGTAACAGTTAGAACTAAAAGTTTGTGCTTTAAAAATTTGTGCCTTTTTATAGACCACAGCAAAACCATTTTTGGTTTATTTTTTTCCCCTGTTACTTACTGAAACAGTAGTACATTTTGAAACATATTTCAATGTGTAATCCAATTCCAATGTCAAAGAAAAAACAAAGAATGAAGATCTGTCCAGTTACATAAACACTACGCCAAATAGTGAACAATGACGTTTGATTCACCGGCACCAAAACCCTTCATATTCAATGCCCAAAGCATAAAGTCAAATACATCTTCAACAGACATAAACAGTAAAAAATTGTGGAAAGTGAACATTTGTATGTGCGCGTAGACAGTACCGGACACGACACATTAACACAGTGTAATCCTTTGGGATTCAGCTTTCTCCACCATTGTCTGCAAACGCAGAGCATCATATCACTGAGGTACTGAGTACTGAATTTCTTTCTAGTTGAGAGCCATTGTGAACATCCTTGGTTGCTCACAAAGTTAGGCGGTTTTGAAAAGTCAATCTGGTGGTTCATTTTTGCCACAAAAAAGGAAATATTTGGCAGGTCAGTCCCCCCCCCCCAATGTTTAAACCACAGGTGAAGTAGGTCAACATGGACCTCACGGGTAATAAATATCCATGAATCTTGACTGAAGTCTCTAGTGTCAAGTGGACATGCGTTATCCTCCGTTGCCCTCTAGTGTTTTTGCTTGGAATGTTCCAGCCACTATTTCACCAGTTTGAGTCTCTCAATGTGATGGCAAAGTTTGAGCGCAGGACCCAGTTTCAACCCCATGTACTTCATGATCATGTCACTCCGTAAAAGCATCAAGGCCTTGCCATCAATTTCCTGTGGAAAACAATCAATCCATTATAACATCTATAAAACAAACCTTGAAAGTAGTACAAAACATGAAATTCGTCAAGAAAATCATATCTTACATGTTTCCTGAAGAGCTCTGCATGTGGGCCCAGCGCCTGTGGATCGGCGTCACGCACAAATTGCATCACTTCCTCTATACTCCATGATGACGGACACTTATTAGACGTTCTAGAGGAATCCTTTTCCGCTGCTTGATGATCAGGACCAGTGGTTGAGCTAGCAGCTAGCAAACAAATATAATATATATATATATATATATATAATAAATATGGTCACTCCAAAAAAGGTCTTTACTTGCACATATGGATTTTTTTGAATGATGAAATAATGGCCACTAGGGGCACCAAAAAATATATGCATGACAAAATGGGTAACGATTTATAATAAGGGTACATGATTAATATCAGAATTAATACTTCAACATGAACTAATGAGGTTTATAACAAAACTGCATGTTATATTATTTCAATATTATTCACATATGGAAGAAACAATTAGAATAGTATGACAGCTTCAAATATAGCCCACGACTGAAAATATGTCATGTTAGAGGTAAAAAAAAAAAAAAACACACACACTTTTTTTTGGGAAACTGAACATTATGCTTTACTGAATGGGAGTGCTGGTCTAGAATCAGTGCTTCCTTGACGGTCCTGCTCTGTCGCTTAAAAAATACTGAACCCCAAACATCGCTCCTACTCTGAGACGCAATTTAAATAAATATGGCCCCCCGAGCCGCTAACAGGCTTTAATCCATATCAAAGCCTATTGTGCCACTTGACATTTGATTAGAGAAAATACATCTGGTCCTCACACAAGCACTCTGTGCGGAACTGATATGGGAGTTTATCCCACGATAGAAATAGATCCAAGTCTCTGAAGAGCAGCGGTGATCGCGTAAGCCAAGCTGCCAGTCTGAAAGCATTCTGAGGGAGTTGAACAATGAAACGGTTCTGCTTTTAAGGCTCAAACGCAAGACTAATGCCAACAAGCACAGGCACGAACAGCTCAAGGCTTTCAATCATTCAACTCAACTTTATCATTAATAAATAAAAAACATGTAAGCTTGTATACAGATTTAATTTCTAACTGCATGAAAAAAATCGGTTAATGTAAATGTCACCATGATATCAAAATTGACTATTCTTATTTTTATGGAAAATTGCAGTTGTCAAATGATTTATCTCTGCACATTTTTAAAAAAAATTGTAGCTCCTTCCTCTCCCTCCTGCAAGACATGTCTTCTCTGATGATGCGTTTACTGGCATGAGGGCGGGACAAGCTGTCAATCACGAGACTAACCATCCAATCAATTCCTGATGAGCAAAATCAAGTCCCGCTCTACATATTCCCTTGTTGAAGTCATTGACTCATTTCACTCACATACAAGGAATGAAAGCCTATCGCAACTTCCGTTTCATGCCAACTTGGTATATAAATTAAAGTTTATAAATAAAAGCTAAACCCATTATGAATGTTAGAAATGTATTGCTAAAACATATTAGGACTATATTATACATATTAGGACTGTAAATATTGTAAGACTGTAAATTGTGAAGTACTGAATTGTGGAGTTAGACCGTTAAACAGTTTTTCACCATTGCTATTTTACGGATTTTTTTTGGGCGGGGCTAAAACGGGGCTCGATGACGCACTGGAGCCCCTGAGCTCGTGGACACGCCCCTACTTGATGCACTGAGGCTGACCCCTCCCCTAACGTTCGCATCAGTTTGCCGCTCAATAGCGAGTTACTGTCAGTTGGCTACTATTAGTTACTACGACAACCTACAGTTTTCTAGCTAGCTATGCCTTCGACACGGAAATGCGTAGGCTACTAACTGGATGCGATCAGATCGGTGTCTTTATTTCCTATATATTTATAGGAAATATATATTTCCTAAAAACGATCACATCAAGAAGAGTTGGATTAATTTTGTGAAGAGCCAACCTTGATGGAGAGCTGAGGATTACCGCTAACACCCGCCTCTGTAGTGATCATTTTACATGGGATAGTTTTATAAACTTTCGTCAGAGACAACTGGGATTCACTGATAATCCGTCAGCTAATATCACCGTCGGCAGCTTTCCCGCGAGTGGGCGTGGTTTCAGCGCAGCCAGCAGACACGCCCCCAGCTTTTGAGAGCAGAGAATAATGCTAATTTTTTCAATATTTTGATAGCTTATTTTATGTACTTGCTGGCTTTTTTTATCATTCAAATTTGGCTGGGTGGCTAATAACACATTTTTCTGTGGTGTGACAAACTCAGAACACATACTTAATTTTGACTTTAGGGACTTTAATAACTGCAAAATGATCTGTTTAGAATGATCTATTTTATATATATATGTTTATTATGAAACAGTGAGTACAAAGTGTTAACTATAAATCTGAGTGCACTAGGGCTTTTAAAATAAATAAGTATGAACAAGTCTGGTCATTTACAAGCAATCTTACATGTTATTAATAGTGTGTGTGTGAAGGTGTTTAAACAAAGCGTTCTTACATAGCCTACCTTCCACTCGTCTGTGTGTGCGTGCGGGCCCCAGCTCCGAGGGGTTGGAGGAGAGTCTGCGGAGGGGTGGGGGGTGAGAGGGGTAGTGCGGGCTGCTTCCGGCCGGGGGGTGGTACTCAGACGGGCTGCGTAAGGCAGGGGGCCGGGGGGCCACAGAATTGGAGGCCGAGTCCATTGACTCTTCTGAGAACTGCTGGTCTGTAGTGGCACCATTTTCAGCATGGGCAATGGTTTCTGTCACAAAGAAGAGTGAAACGTTTTCATTAATACCCAAGGTCATTATTTAGTAATATATGGTTTGAAATAAATGCATGTATACACTATCGCTCAAAAGTTTGGGGTCGTTAATTTAATCGTTTATAACTTATGCCCACTATAGCTACATATATTTGATCAAACACAGTTGAAATATTGTTAGCAAATACTTTTGGCATCATTACTCCAGTCTTCAGTGTCACATAATCCTTGAGAAATCATTCTAATATGCTAATTTGGTGCGCAAGAAACATTTATTTTTTATGATCAAATATTGAAAAGTCAGAACCCATAAAAAGCATTTTTTTCAGGATTCTTCGATGAATAGAAAGTTCAAAAGAACTGCATTTATTTGGAACATGTTGTAATAATGTAAAAGGCTCAATTTAAAGCATCCTTGCTAAATTAAATTATTAATATCTATCAAAACAAAAATCTTACTGACCCCCCAACCCCAAAATACAAATACACATGGGTAGTTTGAACAATGAATTTGTTTCTCATGATCTTTTACATAATTGAATGGATAAATATACCATTTAAAAAGCATCTCAGGATGAACTTGAAGCTGTGGCTACTTGTCACTCCTTTCATAAAGCTGAAATATAACATTTCGCCACTACATAAATGCTATACTCACATTTAATAGTTTTTCTGACATTAAAATGTGGAAAGTAGTCATAATAAAGACTAGTTGTCACAATTACAAGGTTATAGAAGGTTTAAATAGCCTTTTCGGCTAATTCTGGCACATTTACATTTATGTTTATTAATGTGCATCGCCCCTGTAAATAAATAAACTAAAAAAAAAATGTAAAAAAACTTGCATGCTCAAGACTATAAGTCTACACACCTTCAGTATTTATCTGACACAAACTCGCCAAAATAAAAGTAGTGCAGGACTCCTATGTTCTGCATGAATAGAAATCTGACGCAACAAGTAGCAACATGTCTCGGAGTTTATAATTGTCCTCGAACACACGTGCTGCGAACACTACAAACAATTTTTGAAAAAATTAACTGTACCTTCAGTTTGTGGCAATGAGCGTTATCTACGAGACATTTAATGAGAGCAGAACACACAACACCCACGTCTGATAAATTATAAAATCACCCACAGCAGTAAAAATAACCCAAACTGGCAGGTTATTCTCACCCTAATGAAAATCAGACACTTAATTAGTTACAATGTAGACGATTTAATTAGGAGTCTGTCTGCATTATTAATTGTTTTATTTTGTGCGGTTAATAAGAAAATGAACAGAGGCGTTTAACTCCACATAAAGAGAACCGCTTCCTCCATTCACTTTAAGTTCGACCAATCAGAACTGGTTCTGCTGCAGCTAGTGTGGCATAAACACTCAATCGTTATCATTCACGAACAAACAAAAACACTCGGAACGGCTGAATCGTACCGTCTGATGGCAGAGCTTCTGTTCTCTGTAGTTTCGGTGACAAGGCAGCGGTGTAGGCAGCCGAATCTCGGTTGAAGCGTCTGGTACCTCGCGCTACGGACAAAGCTTCTGATGTCTCCTCTTTCACTGCAACAGAGAGAGTGCAAATATAGATCACTTCTGGAAGTCCACAGGATTTAAAAATCACAAGCTAGATCTAGTTTTAAAACCCCTATTATGTTTTTTTTTTTTAATATTATCTTTCATGCAGTGTGTAATATAGCTGTTGGTGAGTGTACAAGGTGTGCAAGTGCAAAGAAAATATAGTTGTCTCCTAAAAGAAAGAATCGATTCTGAAATGAATTGTCTTCATTGGCTGCCCACGAACAATGTCTACATTGACCCGCCCTGAGGCCTCAGAGTTTGGTTCGTGGTGTTGAGATGTTGCAAGACACTGCTTTCTATGCTGCGAATACATTTTGCAAGCACTTCCAAAGGATGAGGACTCGCTCTGGAAATGATACGGCAAAACCAATGCCATTGTTACAAATTCAAATATGGTAATGGCCGTTTGGTTTCTGACACATGCTGTAACTAAGCGGTAGACCAATCACAACAGACTGGGCCATTGATATTTTTTGACATTGACTGCATGTAAACCTATTGTAGGAGTCCTCCAAAACAAAATTAGGAATGTTCAAAATAGCGTAATAGGGGCGCTAAGTTTTTCCATTTAAAATAATTGTAATTAATTTCTCCATAGTTTTAGTTCAGTCAACAATAACACGCACACATACCTGATTTGCTCCTTTCATACGGTGTGTGTGTGTTAGTGGTTAGTGGACTGAATGGCTGGCTGCTGAACAGGTTATCACACTGCAGATGGTGACACAGAGTTTCCAGAAAGCGCAGAACGAACGAAGCACTCGAGGCAGTGGGGAGCTTGACGTAGTGGATTCCTCCTTCAGATCGAACTGAATGAAAGTAGATATGGCGCAAAATTAAAAAAACACGGTATAACTCTTAAACATATTACACAGAATCCATGTAGAATTTAATATGCTTCTCATGAATACATCACTTGTGCTATATATATAAAAAAAAAATCTAGTCCCTACCCTCCAAATGCTGTTTGGCTGTTTGTGTGTGTAGGGGGGGTCTGGCTAAATGGGTGCCGATTAAGGGGCCATGGCGTCGCAGCAGATGGCTCTACAGCCTTAGCGTGGGCCCCACCCCCTGCACGCACACACACACACACACTTCCCCAGGGGACACCCCAATCAAATGATCCAAACCAGGTTACACTCAGATGTCATCCCTTATTACTCGCAGTCTGATGACATCAGTTGTGCACACACACACACACTTCTTTTTAAACATTGACACACACCCTTCTCTTTTCAGGTCAATCACACACCCATGCTTTTACTTTTTACTCTTTATTGTAAAGCACACACATGTCGACAGTCTTAAAGCAACACTCAACTATACGAACTGAACTCTATCAGAGCTTAAGTCTTACATCAATATGCCATTCAGCTCTCAAAACACATTTGATTAATGATGGCTCTTCCAGTTCGGGCACTTTTGACTCCCTCAGGACAAAAAAAAAATTAACTATGTTTCATCTTTTTTAAAACATGCATCACATGTCATGGCCACGTCAATTTATAAATTTATATATAAATATATATGTCATTACTGTATTAGTTAAATGTCATTAACAAGACAATAAAGGTTTAAGCTATTATGATGCATTCTTAAATACTAATATGATTTCTAAAGCATAAAAAAAAGCAAAACTGGCAGCCAAGTTCCCCTTATCACAGAATCCCCATTCAAACGCAAATCACACAAACTCTAAAGCAGATCCAAACTAACCTCTGATGATTTCCCCGCCATCAGACTGAGACTGCAGGAAGCCAAACAGAGCTTTGGGTTGAAATGCACAATCCACGCAGGCTTGGACCGAGTGCTGGAGAACCGTGTTCACGGGGCCCGGCCCGAAATGATCGGGTAGCTGCAACAACAGCTTACGGTCCAAGTGCGGCCCCGAATCTCCGTGTTTATTCACGTACACGCAAACTAGAAGAGGTGAGAGTGGATGGTCAGGTGAAGCATCAGAAGTGCATGGTAGAAAGTTGAGATGCACTTAAGATGTTACTTCAACCTGATGAACCACATTTCTGTGTGAAGTGTCAGTTATTGTTTGAGGTTTGCTTCAGGCCAAAATATTCTTTTAGTTTTGTAAATAAATTCATACATCACCACAACTTGGATTTGCTTTTATAGTACGTTACAAGATTGAAATACAGTAAGATAAAAGCTTACCTGTGGACAAGACTCCTGAGTCTCTTGTTGTCTGTAGACTAGACAGTCTCCCATCTGATACTGAGGAAGACAATGTGGGGCTTGAAAGTGAATGAGGAACCTTTGGTTTCCTCTGTAAAGGTGGAAGACAAGAGAGCGAGAGATAAAAAAAAACCCAACCAATACACCTTCACAAAACAACCCCACTATCGTTTGCCCTTCTAAATCTCAAAACAATGGCAGAAGGCTACAAAAGCCTTATCAGATTGAGAATCCAGCATGTTTAATGTACCGTTCATGGGGAAGGATTATAGAAGAAGCGTTTAATTTAGATAAACGCACATGCTCAAATCAGGGCAATTTTTTTTTTTTTTGTTCCCTCTTAAATACCATTAAAATCCCATAATATCTCATTTTGTGTTCCTCAGTAAAATGAAAATCATACAGGTTTGAGTGAAAGTTAACCGTTATTTTAATAGTATTTATATATAGCATTTTAAATGAGCTTTTACTTTTATAATTTCAGTTTGCATTGTTATGCGCTTAAAAATATATTTTATTTAAAAATATTGTATTTATCTTTAATTTATTCCGTTTCAGTTTCGCTTTAATGTTTAAGTTGTTAATCATCTAGTATTTATATTGTATTCTATTTCAGCATTATCCAAATTAACAAACAATTATTTATATATAATATATATATATATATATATATATATATATATATATATTACGGAGATAATATATATATATTATATATTAATATATATTACTACTGCTGCTAATATATATATATATATATATATATATATATATATATATATATAAATGAACAGCTATATATACAAATGAACAGCTTATTACAATATTCATCTCTGGGTGGACATTCCCTTTAAGGATTTAACTGTAAATATCACCTAAATAAATATGCAATTAACTAAAAACCTATTAAGCGACCCATCCGACCACAAAAAAAAGCAATTGTACCTTGCTGCCGGGTTTGGGTCCCCTCTTTTTATATGGTTTGGGTGTGAGCTGTGAGCCCATGGGACTCTTGGCTGTATTGGACTGTGTTTGGCCGTTCTGTGACGTGGCGGCTGCGGCTGCTGCAGCCTCGGCAGCTTCTTTCAGCATTGCGATGGTCTGGCTCTTGGGCCTCCTCCCTCGTACCCCCTTGCGCACTGGCAGAGGGGGCAGAGGGTGTGGCAGGCGGTACGGGGACTGCATTGGGCGCCAAGAATGACTGGACTTGCCCAATGCTGGAACAGGAGTCTTCGGGAGATTGACTAAAGATAGGGGAGAAACAAAAATGAAAGGTTATAATACTATGCAATTTCAAAAATGTTAAAATCAAATATTATGCTAATTAAAAATATATTTGATGATTACATTAGAGCACTTTTGGACATAATAAAAAAAAATCCATGAAAGTGCTTTTTTGGGTATAATATAAAATACTATGCATCATATTATGAATATGGCCATCGATCATACTGAAAGTAATACAATACCATCACTGTACCATAGACCCACCACCATAGTATGTTTTTGTAAGAGAAAGCATTTTGAACATGGTTATGGTTACTAAAACCAATGTTTTACATTAGTGCATTAAACCCTATTGCCACATGTGCAATATCCGCAAGGTAAATGAGAAGATAATGACATTCTACATGAAATGATTAGCTATTACTGGAATAATTTCACCCGTCTGTCTCACAAAGCATACCAATATGCAATGAATACATAAATAAGACTCGCCCAACACAAACACAGAATAAAAAAAGAAAAAAAAGTCACTTCTTCTGCATTTTGAATGAGAGCAACAAACTTCAATCTTTTCCTTTTGAATTTGACTGCTTCTTCGTACAGCTGAAATCGCTTCCTCAGAGGCCATTTTGCATATTAGATACAAGCAGCACAAAAATTAAGTTGTCTCTCTAGAGATCCTTTTTAAGACGGAGTGAGGAGAGAGAGTTTCAGCTGGCCATTGTGCCCTACAGGAGGCATGGGCTTTTCAGCACCCTATTGTTTTGTGGGCCTCCCCCCATTGGCTTTCTGGTCAAAGGCCTCTTTTCTGTGGCCAACAGGTAATCCTCGTTATAGAGAGAAAGAATAACCCCCTTCTCCACCTGGATGAGTGTGTGTTATCGGTTATCACGTTGTGGGACAAGATGTGACGAGTGTGTAAGGGCTATGGAAGGAGTTCACAGCTAGAACTGCATCTTTGCATTTTTTTTCCCAGTCAATTTAATCTTGCATAGAGCACCAAACAAATCTATGAATATTTCTTAGCAGTTCTTGGCAAGTTAATGTATTATTCATTTTGTTGCTGGTTCAAAATGCAGTGCTGCCTGACTTTATAGTCTCATTTAAAAGAGAACCTTTTCCTTTGAAGCAACCTACTAGAAATTATTTTTTAAGTGTTAAAAAGGGCATCTGTAACGCTCTGACCAAAAAATCTGTCCTTAAATAAACAATGTGATTTGCCAAAAAGATGTACAAAATGACACCACCACGACCAAAAAAAAGACAATAGACAGTGTTCTGTTCATTTTAAATTCATCAAATGCATCCATGCGAGTTTGCTGATAAAAGACCTTGCAAACTAAATAACATTAATGTCTGCAAATTCTTTTCAGTCTCCTCAAAATCCCACAATTATTATCTGCAGTTCAGCATAAACAAATTAATCAAAGAAGGTGTAAAAGTCAACGCTATTGAAGTGCCAAACAACATCGGAGTGAAATCCCCCAACTCATACACACCTCCTTCAGACCAACGCCACCAAAACCCCCCTCTTATAGCTTCTGTATGGGCCATCTCTAAGATCAGATAAACTTCTCCTATTACAGGGCGGCTGACGGGCGGTCAGCAGAAGCCGGCTTTGCTAAGTACATCTGGGAGCTTTCACAGAGTCCTACGTGCAGCTGCTCTCCTGGGCCTCGAGAGGGAAACCAAGCTGGAGCCATGCAGACGTTTAATGAGGAGACGAGAGAACGCGTGCGAGGAATGGGCAAGTGTTTTCTTTCATTCGAAGGTCAGAAAGTGTTCGATTCTCATTCAAATATCCTATGAATATAAGTTGGCACGTGAGGAATCAAGCTTATTAAGCGCACATATGCACAATGGGCATGCAAAACAGACGCAAACGCTATCAGAAGCTCGGTCACGGACGACGTAAAAGTAAACTCTACCCATAATCACCCCAAAATGAAGCGAACCAGCTGATCACAAAAATGACCTCTCTATGGTCTGTGACCCAGTGACCTCCAAGTTGACTCCCAGTGCACAGACACACACACTTCTGGGCGTCTGGTCATACATAGGAGAGGTTGCAAACAAAGGTGACCGGGCGAAACCAGTGTAATTACTCCATCTCTTCCACAATATTTACATTTCGCCCCACACCAGACCCGAACGCCCGGGCAATCTGTCTACGGTTGACGACGGCTTCAGCTCAGCGGGAACTAGAACCACATGTTGTGGGGGAGTAACGTTAACGCCGAAAAAGAGTGAGTGTGTGTGTCTGTGTGAATGGTAAAAGGGGATATAGGGTTCCCTGAGCCCGAGGCAATTTAATGAAACAATGCAATCTGTTAAAGAGCTGAAGTCAAAACAAATACCGTGGTTCAACAAAAGCTTGAAAATATCCGTGCAGCTTCTGTGCAAAATAAATAAATTCTGAGCTTTTCCTTTGTAACTCTACTAGTCATTTCAAGTCAGCAGGATTTTATTTCCATTCTGCTGGAAGTTATAGCCTACTGTAGCTTATTGGTTATTGAATGAATCTACCTGATGCATGTCTATTATCTTGCTAAAACAAACAAAATGAAATTCGGCATAGCACAAAACAATCAGAAACGGTTTAGTAAAACTATCAATGATTGACGAACCTTCTTCTTAAAATGGGTTTTAAGGACTCTTTTGTTGGCAAGCCATTTATCATTAAAACTTATCCAGTTTATGTTACTTGTAGCCTACTTTTTATTACTAGTCAGTAGTCCAAGAGTGACTAGCATCTTAGTACTTAATTCAACAGTGATACGCATCTATTGAACTCGTCACTATTATTTACTGCATGCTAAATACTCATTCCCTCGCTGGTATATTGACAACTAACTATTTATTAGTTTCAACAATTCCATAGTGATCAGAGGTTCAGATAATAACAGACTAGCATTTCTTCCAATTGTTGCTGGTCTCTATTAAGTAATATTTTCCAGAACCACGTTGTAGCTTTCTGGCTAGTCTCTGCATACTGCAAAAAAATACAAGTAGTGCATACTAGCATTCAAAGAATAAATATGAATGACTTTACTACAGGAATAAGTACCTAATGAATAGTTACTAGTGAATTTGAAAAACACACTAGTCACTATTGCATTAGCCTACTTGTAACATATAAATAACGTTACTAGTAAAATAAAGATTGATTCTGGTTGGTTTAACGAAATAAATATGAAAACGGCTAACCATAGTCAGTGCTTTAGAGATCAATGAATGCTTTTCCACAAATAGAGAAATAAAAGTGCAGTGTTAGTCCACTACAGGAGGAAGAGAACTGGACGCAACAGGGGAAAAAACCGTTGCAAAAACACACTCAAATTAAACTCGTGTGACCTAAATGCACAAGCCACTAAAACAAAGCAACAGACATCAGAGACAAAAGCCTCGGAATACGCCAGAGGAACTCACCAAAACGACAACTTTCAACTATATCCCCGTTCTGCGCTAACGAATCCGGTGTAAATCTCCCCTTGGTTGAGAATGTCTGGTTTTAAAGCAATATAACAACCGGAGCTCGCGATTACTTTTGCTCCCGGTTTGAACAGAAGCGGCAGAAGCGCATGACAAAGCCCGTGCCGGTGGAGCCCTGATCGGGCAATATCTGATTAATATGGAGGCGGGGACGAGGAGTGGAGGAGGAGGAGGAGAAGAAGGAGGAGTGGAGGAGGAGGGGGGCGGGGTATTCGTGTTATCAGCCAGTGTTGACAGTCCTCAAATGGGCGCCAAATTACATTATTATTAAAATACAATAAAATGTTTAATTAAAGAAGAGCTCGTTTGTATTTTATTAAATAGAAAATATCATTAAATATCAATATAATTTATTTTGAGATAAAGATTTAGTCTACATTTTGATGTAACATTTCATAAATAATAATTACTTTTATTTTTATCGTTATTATTATTATTCAAAATTTAGATTAAAGAGTTAATCTGTTGATTTAACATTTATAAAAAAAATCTTTTTTAATAATAATAATAATTATTATTATTATTTTAAAAGTAATTATTTGTGAATGTTACATCAAAATGTAAACAATGTTAAAACTAAATCTTAATATTAATAACATTTACAATTATTATTATTTTCTTTGTCTATGTCTTTTTCTTTAAGATTTCGAATTTTTTGTCTATAAATAATAATAAAATTATTATAAATAATTATTACTTTTATTATTACTTCTACTTATATATGTCAATAATATTAATATTAATCGCATCCAAAATAAAAGTTTCTAGTTACATAATATATGTGGGTGCACTGTGTATAAATTATTTTGTACATGTATATCAGTCTATGATATATATATATATATATATATATATATATATATATATATAAAATATTTCTTAAATATATACAATCATGTGTGTGTATTTATATATATAAAATAATTAGTGCACCCACATATATATATATATATATATATATATATATATATATATAGTTGAAAGTTGACAACTTTCAACTATAATAATAATAATATTATTATACTGCTAATAATAATAATAATAATGATTTATAAAAACATTGCACATCACTGTCAAGTTTTTCAAAATGTTATTTATATAAATCTGGCACAATAGGGTTGCTGTTAACTCTGACAAACTATCACATTTACATTCAACATCCTATACTAATCAGTCTCCTGCCATTTCAAAGGCCTCCTCCCAGGCTTTTAGGGCTGAAGGGGGGTAACGGGTTAATGAAGATCAGATTCAGAGCGCCCAGTTTGAAGCACACAGGTCCAGAGAGACATGAATGATGCTCCTGCTGGAAGTATTTACGTGCTTTCTTACACGCCCGGCGGGTATAGTCTGGTACCCACACCTCAATCTGGGACCAGTCAAAATCCCAAACACCATTCAGAAGGATTATTAGATTATTACAAATTCACACACAGGCCTATAGAGCCAAACTGGATTTGTCTGCTTTGTCTCACACATTTATTTTAAATGCATTAAGCTACACAAGTGTGCGAGATGTGTGAAAGCACTAACACTTATTAAAAAAAATCCTGCCCTGTCGTTCTCACTTCAGGTGTGAGAACAGGAACAACGGTGAATACATACAGTACTAATAAACACCTCTAAAAATAACTTAAAATGAGCCATGAAGAAGATCATTTAGGCAAAGCGTGCCATCTAATCATAATGGGTTATTATTTAAGGCTCTGAAAAAAAGGCATTTTATAATTATTTTAAAAAAGCAGTCAAATATTTCCTAATTTATTACAAAGGAAATTATATCGTTATTTGAGAACATTTATAATTTAAGAAATTCAAAAAACACCAAATTTAGTGGGGAAGTTTTTTTTTTTTAAATCAATATTTTATCAAATTCTCATGAGATGGGAAAAGGATGAGATGTGACAGACAATTTTTCTGTCATTTTCTCTTAAAAAATGTTATAAATGCTTTCACGTAGCCAGAGGCTGAATTTTCGTATGAACGATCGTATAAAACTAACAAAACAAAAACCAGCACACTCCAGATATTCAAACCTCTTAGATTACAGGAAAACTGAGAACACTTTTCTTTTTAGGAGTAATTAAATTGAAAATGTTTGAATTTTTACAAGTAAATGCAAAAGATCTGAACCAAAAGCTAAACCTTTGTGTTGTGTCCAAAGCTTGCCTTTCCATTGTAGTAAGCACTTATTACTGTTGTTCTTTTCTACATTATTAATATATGCAAATCTGCGCACACACAATGGGCTCTGCGCCCCGAGGTAAACCCAGCAAGAAAAACTAGAAATACAGAAAAAAAAATAAACCATCCTTCAAACATCAACGGACACGTGTGTGTTTTTCAGTGTTCATTAGAAAGGTGGTATTCACTAATGATCAGTTAAAACTACTATGCAAGGCAAATGAAGACAAATCACACACAAAGGAAAAGATAAACTCGCAGTTCATGCTTTCATTCCTCCATTCAAAGCTTACGAAAATATCAACAGAATTTATTTGAAACATTTGCTTTTTCATATTTATATGTAAAATGAGCCAATGGTCTAACCAAATTTAGCACTCATTATTACCATTAAAACCACTCATAAAACATTATATATGGCTGTTCTTTTAATTCTACATAATTTGTATCTCTCCAAAAGAACATGAAACCCTAAAACCGGCACTTTTAAAATTCAGTGTCAAAGAGGAGCTATAAACTATAACTATAAAGTTCAACTATAAAGTACTGCTGAGTCATGGATTGATCCAAGCATTTTTAGTAAAACTTGGACAGTGAATCGTAATCAGTCTGTCAATAATATACTGTACAACAGTTTTGTGAGAAAATTCAAACTATTGAGACTTAAAGACAAAATCGCTTATTTATTCTAAAATCCCTTTAAAACAAAACGATCCCAAAAACTATTCTAATGCCATAAACTATATCAAACTCCATGTATTTTTCCAAAATCACTGGCTATCTCACACAATTTCTCAATTCAGTGCATCAGGGCGTGTGTGAATCAAAAGCTTCAGTACAAAAAAGACCACAGATTCTCAATTTCTCCAGAATTGTGTAGCTCTACTTCATACTTCAAGAACCTCGTGTCTGACTGACTGGGATAAATAGGGAATTTCTCCCAACACCCAATATCCTTTCAGTCTGGTCATGTCCGCTCTGGAAAAAGCAGGAAGAGAGCAGTAAACATGCCTCGAAAGTATTCAGAGGAGGAAGAACTGATAGACACGTAACTACCACCATCCATCAAGAAGTCACTTTTCATTCACTTCACATCAATTATCCTGCCAGAGCACGGGTTAAACATTTGAACCATCACATCCAGATTTACAACACACGAGGAAATGAATAGTGTAGTCCATCAAAGTGTGCATGTTAAGTAAAAGTTGCTGCATGTTGCTCACAATATATATGCATTTTATACAATACCGGTCAAAAGTCTTCTATGCTCCTAAAGCCTGCATTTATTTGATCAAAAATACAGAAATACTGTGAAATATTATTACAATTTAAAGATAATAGTTGTTTATTTTAATAGACTTTAAAATTAGGGCTGTCAAACGATTAATCACGATTATTCACATCCAAAATAAAAGTTTGTGTTTACATAATATATGTGGGTGCACTGTTTTATTATAATATAAATTATTTTATACATTTAAATACACACACATGCTTGTATATATTTAAGAAATATTTTCATGTATATACTGTATATAGATTTATATATCATCTATATTGGTAACACTTTACAATAAGGTTCATTAGTTAACATTAGTAAATGCATTAACTAACATGAACTAATGATGAGCAATGCATTAGTTACAGTGTTTATTAATCTTTGTTAATGTTAGTACAAATACAGCTGTTCATTTTGTGTTCATGTTAGTTCACAGTCCATTAACAAATGTTAACTAATACAACCTTTGATTTTAATAACGTATTAGTAAATGTTGGAATTAATATTAACTAAGATTAATAAATGCTGAAGAAGTATTGTTCACATATTGTACATGTTAACTAATGTAGTTAACTAATGTTAACTAATGAACCTTATTGTAAAGTGTTACCTCTATATTATATATAAATATAAATCTTTATATATAAATCATATGTTTTTCCTAAATATACATGCATGTGTGTGTATTTATTTATATATATATATATATATATATATATATATATATATATACATACAAAAGAATTATAGACAGTGAACCCACATATAGTACATAAACACAAACTTTTATTTTGCATGCGATTAATCGCGATTAATCGTTTGACAGCCCTATTTAAAATATCGTTTATTTCTGCGATGCAAAGCTGAATTTTCAGCATCATTACTCCAGTATTCAGTGTCACATCATCCTTCAGAAATCATTCTAATATGCTGATTTGATACTCAGTTATTATCAATGGTGGTGGTTTCAAAGTTAAAGTTTTTACTGAAAGTTATTCGATATCGTTTCCCTCTGCAGTTATCGTTACTCTGTGGTATGAAATCTGCTATTGTTTTCAGAGCAAAATCTTTATCACTATCGTTCTTAAAATTCATAAACTGTAGCCAAAAACTATAGCATAGGATGAATTATGAGTCACGTAGGCAATATAATAAACATTTAATCAACAAGAAACTGCGAAATTGTACCAAATGGACCAGTCAAAAAGTCAATGTTGACTTGAACTTGAAAACACGAAATATTTGATAGTCACCGTCCGTGACCCCAATACATCTCCCAATTCAAACATGAGGCAATGACGTTTCTCTGTACACACTGGAGAAAAAAAAAACCTGTAGTGACCCCTAGTGGCCAGAGACTGTACTCACAGCAGTTGCCAGGAGGTTGCAGACTGTGGTTGGTCAGTTGACACCAGCCCACAGGGAAGATGTCCCTGGAGTCATACAGGCACCAGTAATCGAACGCTCCTCTCCAGCCATCAAACATGATGAATATCTTGTCACCTCTCACCTCTCCGATGGTAGCGGGACAGATGAGATAGGGATTTTTTCGGTCCACTGCCTCCAGTTTCTGACCAGGTTTGAAGTAGTTTTGAGTGGGTTTGGACGGCTCCTGAGGCATTCATAGGAAACACATCATCCATAAGCAAAATTTAATTTCAAATTACAGTACAATTTAACAAAAGCAATGTTTATGCACAGCTCTAAATACAAAGTAGTTGAAAGATTTGTTACATTATTTATTCCAAACACTTTCCGTTTCATTCACAGCTTCATAGGAAGTTTGCAATTTGAAGCAATTACCTTTTTAAAGGCTGAGGCTGGAGCAATGTCCGCCCCATTTAATGTTTTTAATAGGAACATGGGCCATGAAGAAGCGTTCATTCTGAATCCTGAAGATGGGTACAGGAAAAAAGTTAAAAAGGAGTACATTGAAAGAAGAAAAAATGACTGCATTCATATCAACACAGCACAGTTTTGTTCTTAAACATGACAAAGGACCATCATATGGGATGTTTGTTTTCCACAAAACACTTTAAATCAACAGCGGTAACACTTTAGTTGAGGGTCCAATTCTCACTATTAACTAGTTGCTTATTAACATGCATATTACTAGGATATTGCTTGTTTATTAATACTTATAAAGCACATATTTATGACTTATTCTGAATGACCATATTCTACATCCCTTAATCCCTAAATTTAACAACCTTACTAACTATTAATAAGCAGTAATTAGGAGTTTATTGAAGCAAAAGTGGTAGTTATTCAGACCTAAACTAAACTAAATACTGAACCTTTACTAATATTCTGAACACTAATATTCTAATATCGTGTTATATCCCAGAATGCATCAGTGCAGAATTTACCCAGTGGTGGCTGCAACATGTCGCCGCTCCTCTCGCATGTGCCGATAGGCTGAATGTCAGAGGAGTCAACCAATCGCCAGAAGTCATTGGTGTTGTCACTGCCATCCAGTCTGAGCCGCAGACGCACGCCCATTGACCCCATCACCGTGGCGATGCACACGGAGGTGGAATTCCTCGGGTCACAAGCCTCCACTTTCATTCCCACTTTAAAATCATTACTGGGAGGGATTCTGGACTGGAGAGAGAAAGAAAACATTACCATGAAATGTTAATGAAATTCTGTGAATTATAGATGAATAATGGCAAATAGGGATCCGTTAGTGTCACGTGATCCTTCGGAAATCATTCTACTATGCTGATTTGGCATTTGAGTGTGTGTGTGAGTGTGTATATATATATATATATATAAAACACACACATATAGGGGTCAATCAGTGTCACATGATCTTAAACATTAAAACATTAAACATTTCTTATTACTATCAGTGTTAAAAACAGTAGTGCTTAATAGAAATTTCCAGTAATGTATTGTAAGTCACTTTTAAAAGATGTAATATATTTATCATTAAAAAAACAACACATTCACTTCATTTTTTTAATTCCGCTTCTTTAAATTCAAATTAAATTCAAATTCTTCATTCATTACTCATTAATCTTGTAAGGAGTTACATAATAACAAATATATCAGTAATAACAAATTAAGCAGCAACCATCTATGGAAGACCCTTTCTTTAATCATTAACAGACTTACTTGTCTGAAACAGCTGGGGGAAGCAGGACAGGCTGAAGTCTCTCTCAAGTACATTTCCCAGCTGAACGGCTCTGATGAATGAGCAGGGGAGAGAAATGTACATCAGGAAGTTTGAGGTTAACTAAACAGTACATGTTTTTTTTTTTTTACATCTTAATAAAGAAAGAGAAGGCTCTACCAGTGAGCTTTTGTGAAGGGAGTGAATCCTCATCACTCCTCCCCGATTTCTCCTTATTACTGTATTTTCTGTCTGCAATTAAAAAGACATAGTCGGTCACAAAACTATAACAAATAAGTTACTTTGTTATGAAAAGGGACTAACAAAGAATGTTTAATTTAAATGTCAAGATGGGATGAAGTAGCAGTTTTGACCTTTGTGATGGGTTTTGCCCATGGTGACCTGGAGAACCACATGAAGCGGACAGAAACTGGACAGATCCTAGATTTGGGATCTGAAAGAAATCTGAAAAACTGAAAGAAGGAAGGAAGGAAGGAAGGGAAGGAGTAAGGAAGGAAGGAAGGAGTAAGAAAGGAAGGAAGGAGGGAAGGAGTAAAGAAGGAAGGAAGGAAGGAAGGAAGGAAGGAGTAAGAAAGGAAGGAGTAAAGAAGGAAGGAAGGAAGGAGAAAGAAAGGAAGGAGGGAAGGAGTAAGGAAGGAAGTAAGGAAGGCGGAAGGAAGGAAGGAAGGGAAGGAGGAAGGAAGGAAGGAAGGAAGAAGTAAGAAAGGAAGGAGGGAAGGAGTAAAGCAGGAAGGAAGGGAAGGAGGAAGGAAGGAAGGAGAAAGCAAGGAAGGAGGGAAGGAGTAAAGAAGGAAGGAAAAGGAATGAAGGAGTAAGGAAAGAGGGAAGGAGTAAGGAAGGAAGGTGGAAGGAAGGAGTAAGAAAGGAAGGAGGGAAGGAGTAAGGAAGGAAGTAAGTAAAGAAGGAGTAATGAAGGAAGGAAGGAGTAAGAAAGGAATGAGGGAAGGAGTAAAGAAGGAAGGAAGGAGAAAGGAAGGAAGGAGTAAGGAACGAGGGAAGGAGAAAGAAAGGAAGGAAGGAGTAAGGAACGAGGGAAGGAGAAAGAAAGGAAGGAGTAAGGAAGGTGGAAGGAAGGAGGAAGAAAGGAAGGAAGGAAGGAAGGAAGGAAGGAAGGAAGGAAGGAAGGAAGGAAGGAAGGAAGGAAGGAAGGAAGGAAGGAAGGAAGGAAGGAAGGAAGGAAGGAAGGAAGGAAGGAAGGAAGGAAGGAAGGAAGGAAGGAAGGAAGAATTTATTAAATATTATTAATAGCAACACTGATGGTCATTCCGTGTCAACTCAACCAGAGAGACCCAGCTCAATATTTTTTTCTGAAGAAGGACAAATATAAATAGTAAAGAAAGCCAAAATATGAAACACCATGGATGAATATTTAGAGATATGATGTTACTTTTTTATCACTCATCTGTGGAGAGCATGCTACTTTTCTGTTGCGTTGCATGGTATTTCTCTTTGTCAGTGACCAACAAAAATAGATTGAGCAAGATAGTTAACCTGGCCAGTAAGGTTGCGGGGCATAGACAAACAGTATGGCTATTACCTGTGAAAGAAGAGTGTTGAAGAAAGGTATAGCTATTAATAAAGATACGTCACATCCCTTACACCGGGCATACGAGCTGTTGCCATCAGGGAGAAGGTTTAGGTTACCTTATTTCCAGACAAATCGAGCCAGTAAATCATTTATTCCAACTAGCATCACTTTGATGAACAAGAAGTTACCTGTAGGACTGCACTTTACATAGCACTATTTAGCACTTTAAATAGCACTAATAGCACTTTAATTAGGTTTCTTTGAGTCTTCTGTCCTGATATGTGTAGGGGTGTGGTGGAGATGAGGGAGGGGGGTGGTTGGGGTGAGGGAATGTTGTATTCTGTCATGTAAAATTGTCTTTGTATATATGTATCAGGCGTACTGTAGGTGCAGAACAATTTTCCGCGAGGATAAATAAATAAATAAACAATTTATTGAGTAATCGGCTATTTTGAAGAGTGGGGTCAAAATGACAATTTTCACCTAAAATTTAAAGCCAAATTACAAGGGGAAGACAATGACTTGAAAGATGGGAGCATCATTATTTTATTTTTACAGAGAGATTGGTAGGTCTATTATAATTTCTGTTCTTTCTTTCTTGCTCTTCTTTATTTACATTAAGTAATTTTCAACCATTTAAATAAGTTCAACAATTCGTACATGGAGCCTCACTGGGATCCCCATATCTGGAAGAAACCATATAGTAAAATCAGTAAGATTTTCTTTGAGAAAGAAATTAACACTTTTATTATTATTACTTTTAGAATGCATAAATTCAATAAAAAAAATACATGTAAGGACATTTAAAAACATTATAATGATTGATTGCTAAAAATATTTTTTTTTCAAATAAATGCTGTTCTTTTCCACAAAAAAGCAGCAAATCAGACTGGAGTAATGATGCTGAAAATTCAGCTTTGGAATTCACTAAAATAAATTACATTTTAAAAATGATTTTCAATTGTAATAATTGCAAAATATTATGGTTTTATTCTATTTTGATCAAATAAATGCAGCACTGGTGAGCAAGACTTCTTGAAGAATCTCACCTTATATTCAAATCAGTTTTAGTGAGATCATGTTATCTATAAATAATAGTCTTCTCTTTTATCAGCTGGTTCAGTTTTGGCCCAGAGTTCATGAACTCTTCCCGGAAACCATATTACAGCATTACGGAAGACAGGGATTATACTTTATACTCCCTACTGGCATCTGAGTGCAATTTATTCCACCAACATTGTACTGTGCAAAAAAAAAAAAGGATTATCACTAAATCACAAATACCTTTAGAGAATCAAAGCACTGGACTAAGAAAAGCTTTTCTTCTATTTGACATCATAATAAGTTACTGAGCTTCTGAGGGACCCGGCGCTCGCTGATCAAAGCCTCGGCTCTCTCGGCAAGTGATAAGTCACATCTCAGTTTGGGGGAAATTGGCTGCAGCTGACGTCCCGTGCAAACTGACAGCGGGATGAAGGACTTCCCTTTTATTCCAAGTGATTCGTAATGAGACATTCAACATAGCTATATATAAATAAAAAACTAAATATTTTCCATTTTAATCCCTTTTGAAAAAAAAAAAAATTATTCAGGTCCGTGGAACCAAAAAGATATGGAAAGCGAGCAAGGTGTCTGGCAGCACACTGGATTCAGTACAGACTACAGAAGTCTATTCAAAAACAAATGAACAAACAGGAGCAAATGTTTCAGCACATTGCTATCTTCAATGCTCACTCTGCAACAAACAGTCACCCTTTTGTTGGTAAGTTAGCAATTAGGGGTAACAAGTCAATAGCATTTACAAAATACTACTTTTTTGCAAAAGTGAAATGCAAAAAAGTTTTTACGTTTCAGGTTGTCTTACAGTATATACACAAATATGAATTTAGAAGCACCAGGTGGTTATTAAGGTCCGACTAAACAGTGTTGGGTAAGTTACTCTAAAAAAGTCATCAATTACTAGCTACTAATTACATATTTAACAGTGTAATTAGATACTTATTACTAATACTTTCTAAATCCCGTATCAACATCAGCCAGTGGAACAATAGAACAACATAGACATTAAAACGGACTAATGTATTTCAGTTTTGATGTTAAATGCACTATATAGAACATTGCATAGTATTATCATGCAACTCAGAGGTAACTGTAATTAAATTTCAGAAAAAAATATGAGTAATTGCACTGCATTGGAATTTTAAATCAGGACCTTTGAAATAAAATAAAGAAATGTTATGTGGGCATATTGGAACTAAAAAGTATATTTTAAAGAGACATGCAATAAAAACATGTATTTCTGCCTTGTTTCTTACTTTCTTATCCAGCCAAATGGTTGAGCAAAAACCTCCAGATGATGCTGAAACCAAAAAAAAGTCCCAAGGAGAATCCAGGAAACAAGTCTGAGTTGTGGGGAAAGAAAGATACTATCCTTTAAAAGTCACACCAATGTTACTGAAACCACCAGCCACTTCTGTCTGGATAGCAGAATCCCCCTCCCATCCTCCTCACTCTTCTGTCTTAAGCTGTGAATCCCATTCAGAGACTCGTCATAAAGATTCCAAACCGCCGTAAAAAGGTCAATAGCGGTGTACATTTGTGGGAGTCTGCAGCAACACATGAAAAGGATTCCAACACCTCCCATTAACAGATGATGTCTACATTTTGTGGTCTCTCTCTCTCTCTGCCTCTCTCTCCCTCTCTCTCTCTTGCTCTGTCTGTCTTTTCAAGGCCCTTGCACCCCCCCAGACAGGAAGCCTTCTCTTTAGACATGGCTGCTTTAAAGCAATATGGATATTTTGATTTCACGGATGAGTGAGATTAAGAAAATTTCAAGATTAATGTTTTTATGTAATCATTTTCATGTTGTTTTCTATTGTTTTCATGCCAGAATTAATTTCCAAGCATGCCACACATATGAATTATGCATTGAAAATAACCTTTATTTTAATTAAATATTAGCATTAAGTGTGCTGGGGAAAAAAATCATCATCTGTAAATTATTTTGATAACTTTTACTGAGACAAAAACCCTGAGTGTCACATTAACAACGAATTCCCCTTCTGTCATGGGTAGAACAGATGCCAGTGTCATAAACATGCAGATTGTTAAATGATATTATTGTTAATGCTTTTTTAAAGCAAATCTATGCATGTAATACATAACACGTATACATGGCGTACTTTTTGATGGAGTGTAAATAGCCTTAACACCAGTGTGCCAATTAGAGAGAGGCAGCGAGCTGTTTTAGGTCAGGGAATAACAGACGCAAGAAGAAAACACAGCGCGCGCGCACATAACATCATTCCCTATGTAAACATGCATTCAGCTTCCGCATCAGTGACCATGAGATACTAAACCAGCGAATAGATGCACAATAGACTGCAGCATAATTAATTCAATATAGTAGATATGAAAAATATGCCACTGCTGTTCGCTCACCGTGTAAGGTCGGACAGTGCTGCTTTTCTGCTTTACTTTCCATTGGAACTAGTCCGCCATGTTTCGCGCATCCGCGCATGTCCAGCAGCATCTGCGCTTGATATTTCAATGGAACATCGAAGACCTAGATCATCTTGTGTGAATCTGAATTTCAAACTCACAATATTCCTTTCAAATCCACTTTTACACGCTGAATCCGGTTTGAACTGTTACAGTTTATCAAATAAACATAATTTAACTTTAAAAAATGTATGAGGTAGTCTATTTGATGTTAATTAAATAGGCATTCATTATCTGGTCTAATAATACAGCAAATGTGCATATTTGATCATTAAATAATAATTTAAATAATTCAAATCTATAGCCTTTGTCTAGCCTATATTTATAACTTTAAAAAAATGTTTTACTCCTGTTTGACATGGGGTCACTTAAATACGCAATAAGAGCATGACTGCTGTAGCCTAAATAAGAATAAAACTTTTTTATTATTATTTGTAGGCTATTGCATCTGATACTTTTCAGATAGTAATAATCGCTAGATGGCACCATGCGCTTAGCCAGACTCCACGCAGTCAGCCTGCCTCTCTCGAGTTTTCCCATATTACATTATTCTTGCTCATTTTTGCTGGAAAACCCAGCATTTTTTCATGTGATGTTTATTAAGAGTGGCATATTATGCCATTCTGCTATAATTCTCTGAATAATAATAATAAATAAACAATGCAAATAAATGTGTACATGTCTATGAATGTGTAGCTACAAAACTGACCAATCGCAATTTTACAATATATAATTACATAGATCAGAGATGCGTCAAGAAAAACCCTAGATAGATAGATAGATAGATAGATAGATAGATACGGCCATGATCTATAGGCCTTTTTTTTCTTCTTAGCAGAATAAACAGTGTGAGTTGTCTGCAGAATTGATCTTTCAGCTCAGCCCCCCCCCCCCCCCCCCCCCACACACACACACACACAAGCACAGTCTCACCAAACGAGCACATCAATTTGGATGTATGCATGTATGAAATGTAACACATCCGAGTAGGAATGCATATTATCATTTCTCAACCAAACCCAGCCAAAGACGATCTTTCGCTTCTGGACCATTCTGAGCTTTCCTCCATTGTGATTGGTCACAGAGAGGTTCGGTTCGGACACTATTGGTGTGAGCAGTCCGCCACTCACTCGGATTGGTGCCGCTTCGCCTGTTCGCCAATTTGTGTACACCCTACTACAGCGAAGGCCTGGCTCATGAATATTAACTAGCCTACGTGACTGGACGATTCTGTAAGGTTACCAGGCAACGTCAGCGTAACGTGCTTAATATTCATGAACCGCCCCTTCGCCATACTGCGATCCGTAAGTTCGCCTTGTTAGGTTGTCAATGGCTCAGAATGAAGGTGGATACTGTTGCAGCTGTGATGATGGGTTACCACTGCAGGTGAAAATGAAAACATCGTTACTTGGCGAGGCGAGAGGACAGTTTGCGCGACGTTGTCTTGGACATAAGTGAGTATTCTGGTTGGTGCTCTTTCCATAAATTACGAATATTGTCAATGCGCTTGGTTTTTACGCTGGATGTTTGATGTTTGTGGCTGTTACATCGTTGGTGTTTCTGATGTGAACGCACAAACACGTACACCTCCTGCCCACACACTCCAGGAGACCGAAGTCACCTGTTATCAATTATGCGTTTAAGACCATATTTGTTATCTACATAGTCTTTATATTGGCTGGGCACTTTGTTTTAAATCGTTGTGATTTTTTTTTTTGCCCCACCATATTTTTACTGTCCATTTAAGAGTGGGTGTAAGTGCTGTGGGCTGTCAGTCATTTCTTGATACTCTCAGGTGGATAAGATGCTTAAAATAATGAAAGAACTTTCATCCACCTACGAATATTTCCAGCGCGCGCACACACTTACGCACGCGCATACCGCACAACACATCAGATGCAAACATGAGCCGCTTTTATGCACAATGCACAAGCATACAACTAGCTGTTGGTGTCACGACATGACCTTCGAAACGCATATGGATAATGCATTTAAGTGCAAAAGAAACGGGTACTGTACACAAATAAAAGGCAGATGCTACCTGTCGCACATCTGAGGTGATTGAGATGATGTCTATCTGTGTTTTCAGCACATTACATCACTGACTTCTGGTTTGGCAGAAGATTCTCAGGCTGTCCTTGTTCACCCACCTGTAAATCTCTTTAAGAGCTGTGTTTTGCTATTCCCCAAACTATTGGAAAATTCACGATAATCCGTTTCGAAGATCAGTGGCCCTTGTTTATGACAAACCGAATCATGACAATCCTAAAACTATCCATTCTCAGTAAAATAAGACCGAATATAAACAGTGATCAATGTCATTTCATGCATATGCATTAAATGTAAAAATAAGACATCCCACTGTTGATGCATATTGATATTGTATAGATACAGTATGCATGAATAACTCTATTTGACCTCTTCTCTGCCAAATCTCTGCACTCTTCCTCCTCAGGTGAGCAAGTGTGTGCGTGTAGTGTATTAGTTCGCAGGAATGTGTGTCAGCGTATGTGTGTGGATTATGAGAAGAGCATTGTGACCAACCGGGAGCAGATTTTTGCTGCAATGACCCGTTCAAGCACCGATATCTGTCCCATCCTCTGGCCTTCCGCTCCTCTCAGCCCAGACATGCACCACCTCGCCATCTTTTGACTTGATGAAGATTCCTGACATCGGTAATGTGATGAATAAATTTGAGGTCCTTGGGATTGTAGGAGAGGGTGAGTGCATCTTTTGTTAATATCAGTAATTAAAAAGAGTAATAGCATTGCTTATAAAACAGCTGCTTGTTCATAAGCCGCAAACTGAGCATATAAAGCTTTTCCTTTTTTTTCTCCCCTCCAAAGGAGCCTATGGGGTGGTCCTGAAATGCAGACACAAGGTAAGACATATTTATGCAGAAAGCTGTTGGTCAGCATGCTAAGTAGAACTGAAGAAAGTCTTATGTAAATATGTTGTGCAGCTTAGCTTAGATTTTCAAATCTGTTTTGAAATGTAATATACAGTTCATATCTACCTGGATTAAGATCACTTACCTATATTTTTTACACAAAACAAAAAAAAATCCTTTCTGGGAATGTCATTTGTAGAGGTGAGGCTAGTTTCTCATTTTCCCCCTAAGAAAAACTACCTAACTCAGTTAACCTTTATGGGCCTCGTGACTGTAACTTTCCCAGAAGAGTTGCACGACGTTTAAACACCTTAAACGGTACATTTGTTGAGATATTTCCTTTATAAATATATTTTCAATTGTAATATGGCATGGTTCCCTAGCAACTGGTTCTTTTAAAATTGTGGGCTTCTCCAAATGCATTGCTTGTGGCCTAGTTGGCAGATTCGCTTCATTGTTTGGGAGGCATTTTCAGACAGCCGAACATCGCTAGACTAACTCACAATAATGTAAATATAGGTGTATTTTCAACCAATAGGAGCTGCTTTTGTTGAAATTGCTGCTGTGCTGTTGGGAGGTTCAGGGCATTTGTTTGTATCGTCCATTATGCAGTGATTTCTGTGTGTTTTAAAGCATTATAGCTTCAATAAATGCTCATCCAAAGGATTTAGCCTATGACACTGCTATTGATGTTTGTTCAATATACAAAATAGCTTGCTTCTGAACTGAATCGATGACGCGGAGTTTAAGCACATGTGCCAGATTTAGTTCGAAAGCATTTTTTTTTTTATCAGATTCAAGCCTCGTTCACACCCAGGACGATAACTATAATGATACTGATAAAGATATAGTTCAAAAATCATTATAAAAATAAAAGAATAGCAGACAACAACACGAATGATAAAGGCACAAAAAACAATATCATTAGAATCACTTTCAGAACGATTTGTTTCCAGCTGATGAACGAGAAAAACATTGACAGCCAATCAGAATCCATCCTGATCTCGAGCATTTAAAGCGACAGATGCCAAAACTCCAGCGCATGCTTATAATAAACAGAACGCTATCGTCTGGCAGCGTGAATGCAAATATAGTTACCGTTATTGGTGTGAACGGGCCTTTAGATACACAATCATATAAATCAAATTTTGTTGTTATCAAAACTACCTGTCTTTTCAGGTTGTTTTCACAGTCCCTTTCTGTGTATCTTTAATGCTGTTGGTATTTGATTCATGGTTGCATGCCCAGGATGTGTCTTCACGCCTGGGTAGACAACAGCAGTGTGGCTGGTTGCCTGGCTAGATGATGAATGACAGTACAGTGCAACAGAATGGTTAGGGCTCATTACATTTTAGATTTCACTGACCCTCGACACACACACACCTCGGAGTTAACACTGATACCATGCACAGTATTCATGATCTTATCTGTACTGATGTAGTTACACGCATCTTTCTGGAAACAGTTTAAAGGGTCAAAATGAAAGTCAAAAGTTTGTGTTGTTTTTAAAGTTTGCATATGGAACTATCATTTAATCATGTAAAGTATATTTATTGATTTTGACAGAAGTTGTGTTAAATAATCAGTGTGGATTAGAATAGCTGAGAATTGATGACAGAAAGAAATAAGCCAATCATATTTCCATGCATAATTACATTGTTCCACTCCAAGTTCCTATGCATCATTGTTATGAATGATAATGAGAGCGATAAATTTCAGCAGCAAGTATAGTCCTCCTCAGCTTGTGATCAAGACTTGTGCTTTTAGTAATTGGTCAGTCAGCACTTTCCCTCTTTTATTATATATATATTCAAAATTGCAGCTGAAATCAAGAGTGACTGTTTCTTTTTTGTTGCATTCTATCTCGTTTCTCTTTCACGTATCATTATTGTCCGAGTCCGACGCAAATATGCCTGCGATCTATTTACAGACATTCAGATTCAGAATAGCACTGATCACCAGGAAAAACTGTGCTAAACTTGGATTTCGTTACATACCTGATTGAAAATATTATGTTTGAGTCTTTTAAAAATAAGGCAATAAGGCAGATAATTATTATTAGTCTTATTAGGAGACTAGATTAAATATGTTGGTGACATTTGATATTGTTAGGAGATTTTGTTATGGAATATAATAAAATAAAATGGGAACAGAATAGAAAAAGGTTATATTTGTTGTAATGCTTGTGCCGTTCCAGAGTTGTCACTATGTATGTTGCTTCTAAATATACTTTTAAGTCTGCTTTGGTTTCTATTGCAATCATTTTCATGTAGACTATTATTCAAAAATTTGGGGACAGTGAGATTTTATTTATTTTTTTTACCCCAAAAAGGATTTCTATTTTAAAATAAATGCAGTTCTTTCTATTCATCAAATAATCCTGAAAATAATTATCATAATATGCACAAAAATGTTAAGCAACACTACTGTTTTCAATACTGATAATAATAAGAAATTATTCTTAAGCAGCAAATCAGCATATTAGAATGATTTCTAAAGGATCATGTAGCGCTGAAGGCTCGAGTAATGATGCTGAAAAATCATCTTTACCATCACATGAATAAATTACATTTCAATTCAAAATAGATTCAAATAGAAAATCATTTAAATTAATATTTTACAATATGACTGTATTTTTGATCGAATTAATTGAATGAACCCCAAACTTGTCTAAAAAACGAAGTTACTCAATAATATATGCTTGTTTATAAAACTGTTGTATAAAAGCAATCAACATCAAATTTGCCATTTTCTGCTGTTGTACAGAACCATGTTTAGCACGTTTGCATATTAATAGAATAGAATAGAATAGAATAGAATAGAATAGAATAGAATGGGGATTTTCTTCCTGCACTCTTTTCCGTAGAAACGTACTGGGCAGTATAGAAACAGGCACCATTTATGTAAATATTGGTAATGCAATATTGATGAAGCCCATGCCATTCCCATATTTGACTATAAGCGGCTAAGTGTGCATCCCAAATCCCCACATCCTCAAATAAACAATCCATTTGTGCATTCATAAATCCACTTAGATCAGTGGTGGTTGCACGTATTGTTTGATAATTTAATAGGCAGAAATGAAATCTGTGTCTGCATGGGGAAAACTTGAATCTTCTATAAGAAGGTGGATATTTTGAGTTTGTCTTAAGTGACTGTTAATAGAGGAACTGGAGAGATGAGTTGTTATTAACTACAGTTATAGTCATAGTGGTTTTTACAAAGCAGAACACTCTCCGATTAGCATAGCAGTGATGTAAAACGTACATAAAACAACATCTTAGGTATAATATTTTATGTTTGCAATCATTCATATGTGTAAAACAAAGCATATTCAATGCGTCTTAGTATGAAGTACTCTGAGATGTAAACTGCACCAGCAAACTTTTGATAAACTCACCGCTTCACTCCTCAGTGAGAACGCTCTTGTTTCTGACAATTGGCACTGGCTTCTCTATTGTTTCTTTCTAATGTACCCAAGTGATGTTATCCCAGCGAGTAGGGGCCATGAAAGACCCTTTGTGCGTGACCCAACACAACAAGAACTGCTGTTTGTACTTGTCTTTGGTTGAAATATTCTTGTGTACCTTTCATTTAGTAGTTTATGCATTGAAATCTACAAAAAGAAGTTAAAGGGGTCTTATAATGCTATTTTAAAAGTTCATTATTTCGTTTATTGGGTGTATTATTATAATAGGTTAACATGATGTTTAAATGTTCAAAAGACATTATTGTTCATTTACTGTACATTTTATTGCAGTGCCTCTATTCCCAGTCTGTCTGAAACGCAATGATCTCTACAAAGTCCCTCCTTTTGAAAAGCCCATCCTTGTGCTCTGATTGGCTAGCTGCCCTAGTGAGTTGTATGGTTGTGATTAGCCAAAAACCTCAAGTGTGTGTTGGAAATGAAACACCCTTTACCATAATTGTGAGCTTCAGCTTCCAAGGCTTCTAAAGCAACTGCAAACACACAGTTAATAATGTCATCAGTATCACAAGCCTGAAATGTGGATGATCAAGCAGCACAAACTTTGCAAGCGTGACTTTAGCAGAATGTTTCACAGTGGGTTTTTCTTCTTCACTGTCTGTAACAACTTAGCGACAGTTTAAAAACATAGAAGTGCATCTTATTTATTTAGGTGTGTATAGCCAGTGTTGTACTCTGAAAATTGGAAGAAAATGCACAGTACACAAGCTAGCCTAGCCTAGTTAGCCTTAGTGTTATTTATCAGTGGAGACAGTTTTCAAACATTTTCATCCAGTCGTTCCAATAATGTTAGAAATCAAACTACCCTTTCATTGCATTGCAATATATATGTGTGTATATATATATATATATATATATATATATATAATACTTCATTCCCTGTATTTATTAGTACAGTCTACAGCAGAGGCGGAGTGATATGTTGTTACTTAGGCAACCGAGAGAGGTAGTCCCGACTGTAATGCACTTCGGTTCTGTGTTTATTTTTCGGTGCAGTACTACTAACCGGATCAAAGTAAAATTCTGCCGCTGCTGAGAAACTAGTTGTTTAAATGTATTGCGATCATTGAGATGCAAGAGTAGTTTGATTTTTAACATTATTCTATTTACAGAAATTTACATCGGAAGAATTTTTCAATTTGTATTTTGTATTGTTTCTCCTTTATGTTTGTTTTTTGAAGAAAAAAAACAATAAATACAATGTTAAAAAAAAAAATAGGTCACTGTGTCACAAGCGATAACAGATAATTTACCTCCGATTTTGAAAGCAGCGTTCAAAATGAATTCTATGCAAACGTAAACTGTACTTCATAACAAAATTAGTCAATGAGTATATTTTGTTAATGTTTTGATTTTTAATAATGTTATTTCTTGTTTTGATTATGTCCTTACCCATTTCCAATGCGAGTGTGGTCCAGAAGTGCCCTTTCACAGAGAGACTCCGCCCACACGCTGTTCTGAATGGCTGTGATTTTTGATTGACGTGTGGCATCTCGCAGTCGCGTCGCGTCTAGTGTGGACAGACACACTTGCTGTCGCTGGAATTTTATCACGTCGCGTGTAGTTAGGAGGACACGGTGTAAGGCTAACTTGGAAATGAGGCCCGATGTCCAAAATCCTGAACCACCCCTTTAAGTTAACGTAAATCTTCGTAAATCCAAAAAAATTTTCGTAAATCCAAAAAAGGGGTTTTACTTTCACATCAAAACACGAAGGCAGTGTCTGAGTTGATACTTATTTTTTAAATTTAGGTAATAATAGTACACTGTAAAAAATATTTTCAAGATTTGTTATCACAACATATTTTCTTTTGTCAAATCAACTTTATAATAATTTATTTAGTTGCGATAACTTATTATTTTGAGTTTCTGATGATTAAATTAATCTCCTTCATTGTATTAACTCACTTTTGCACACTTCAGAATGACGGCGGAACTTGTAGCAGACTTTTTTTTTTTTTAATACTGTGACAAACTTCTTTAGTAACATACTGTTTTTCGCCTACTACTATATAGTAGGGAAGTATGCGTTACAGCGTTTCCACGATATGGAGACAATTCACTGAAGCTTCGTCTTCTTTATTTGCGTACATGCCTTTTGATGGGCATTATGCTAATATTTCACCATGTGGCGGAGACGTTTGCGTAAGAAACATCTACACTTAAATCGAGGCATTTTAAGCAGGTCTGGAGCTGTATTCTCTGTTCGAATAAATCTCTTTGGGAGACTGAGCTTTATAACTTTGCAGATCTTATACTGTACATGCACAAACAGATTCATCACACACTAAAGGAAAAGGAAAACCGTAAAAAGCATCATTATATGAGTCGTAATATTCTTGTGTATTTGTCAGGCAGATATTCTATGTGTGCTTCGCTCGATCTTGTGCAACGGTCACTTAAATTCTATTAGCATCTCCGCACTTTGTTTTCAAGCTTGCTTCATTAAAATGAGTGAAAAGACATCAAATGCATGAAGCTAGGCAGCAATTTATTTATTTGTCAGCAATGTGCAATCACACCCACACTGATTAGCATTTGAACATCTCATGTTTTAAGATCTATTGAATGACTGTTTGATTTAGCTGTTGATGTGGAGCTCAATAAGGGTGTTTTTTTTTTATGCTCTCTTCAGACGTGTGTGTAGACGTGCGATGGCCTGTGAGTGACGGGATCATCTGAATTTAAAAGATTGTTCCCTTGGAGAGGAATATTTATTTTTATAGCGTATCAGTCGAATTGAGGGCAGAGAAGGAAGAGGGGACGTGAGTGTGCATTAGCATTAAATAGGTCACCTTGAGTGGGAACACTGGTTGTGGAGGGCCGTGTGTTGATGACTGTGCAAGGCACCATGGATGAGATTGTGTGTGACAGAAATGCCAAGATGGAGAGGTATTGAAAGATAGGCAGGGTATTATGTTCAACTTCAAATGTGATGCTTTGATTTTGAATGTTTTTATTGCTTGTGGATTGGGTGACAGAATATGACAATTGAAGTTGTAGTTCTTGCAAGGCTGAACTATAGTGATATTCCTTAAATATTTGGATAGGATTCTAAAATATAATTTCTAAAATCTAAGTATTAATGGTCTGCAATCATTTGAACCCAGTCGCTTTAATATGCTTCTGTTAAAAAGTGTTGGGGTCAGAAAAATTGTTTTTCCTAAAGTTTATACTCTATTAAAGTCATATTAAATGAATCAAAAGTGACAGGAAAAATACATGCTTCAAATATTTATATTTCAAATAAATGCTGTTCTTTTTCCTTCTTATTCATTAAAGAGTCCTGAAAAACATAAATCACCATTTCTACAAAAATATTAAGCAGCACAACTGATTTCAACATTGAGCACCAAATTTGTAAAAGATCATGTGTTATAGTTATAAAACTAAAACTATAAAACTATATATATAACTATATATATATATATATATATGAAGAGTTCAGATGCAAAAGCCTCTAAATGCCATTTGAAATTTTCTTCTTTAATGATGATTTTTATCAAACTTGTATATTTAAGTTCAGTAATTTCACTTAAAGAACAATTAATAGGTAATTATCATTGCCATTTAAGTGAAATCACTGAACTTAAATATACAAGCTTGATAAAATGATCATTTTAGAAGAAAATTTCAAATGGCACTTAGAGGCTTTTGCATCTGAACTCTTCATATATATATATATATATATATATATATATGATAAAGTTTTCCTGTTAAAATACGGTAGCAACATTTTAGGACTTAACCGTAAACTTTAAACTTTTAACAGACTTTTAACCGTATTTAATTTTACAGCAATAAACCGTATTTCATTCATTTACTGACCTTTTGAAGTTTTAATATCTCTGTTTTGTTCCACTGTAATACACTGATCAATGACATTTAGTGTCATTTACACAAACATTAAACACCATCATGGTAATATGTTGAAATGTAAAAAATGCAATAATCATTAATTTAACAACATTAAATGTAACATAAAACCCTAAAGTACATAACTGGTTAGAAAAAAAAAAAATTATGAAGAAACAGTTATTTAAAAAATAAATACATTAAATGTGAAGTGTCACGCAGGGAATTGTGGGAATGTCAATTTACGTTTTTTCACTGTAAATTATACAATGACTTGTTCTTTTTCACTTCCAAAAACTGCAAATTTAACAGTATTTTACAGTAAAATTACATTAAATGTACTATTATATATATCACAGTTATTTACCGTATATAGTAAGGAAACTTTCTGTTAACCAATTAACAGTTTTTCACTTTAGCATTTTTGCAGTATTTTACTGTTAAAATCACGATAAGTTTTTTACAGTCTGGCACTGAAGACTGGAGTAATGATGCAAAATTCAGCTTTGCCATAACATGAATAAGTCGCATTCTAAACATTTTAAAATGCGGGAAAACGTTATTTGAAATTGTAATAATGTTTCACAACATTGCTGTTTTTTGCTGTATTTTTGATCAAATAAATGTGTTTAAGAGACCAACAACAACAAAAAAGTATCTTACTCAAACTTTTGAATAGTATATTCCAACTAGATAATTGTTTTTTTGTTTGTTTTTTAGGTGTTTGGCTTTTGTAAATATCATAAATCATTTCTAATTTAAAGATAAATTTAAGCCAGTCATCTGAATATCTAAGTATAAAGAAGGTCAAGCATATTAAAGCACCAGATTTAGCACCAACACAAAATTAAATTGTGAGCTGTGAATTATTTTACTGCCTGGCCAGGCTTAATCTGCAACCAACAATTGAGCCCATGTTATAAATGAAATGGCGTTTGTTTCCTTCACCCGAGTGCTCACATTATTTTATGAGCAGGAATGGTGCTTTAAATCCAGCGTTAGGCCTGGTAATAAATTGAAAACATCATGAAGGCCTAAAATGGACTCTTAATATCCGTTTACAGGGTATTATTTAGCACTTAAACGTGTCTCTGTGTCATTGTGTGGCTCTCAAGGCTAAGCTGCCCCGCCATGTGTCTAATGTAAACATGTCTGTGGTAATAATAGAACAACAGCTGTGTAGTCAATGGAACACAATCAATATGTGGGACACTCTAGTTCCATTGTATGGATCTTATGGAAGACAACATGCAATGCTGTATGCTACACTGCCCAGAGTGTACACAACCATTCAGGATTACTGGACAGTTTAGGGTTTGTGCCAATAAAAAAAAGCTGAATCAGCTTGGTCAATTAAATCTTTTTGGGTTAAATTTTGGGTCTATCAAATCTTTTTGCAGTTTTTAAGAGAGGCCTTTTTTTTGGCCCTCTTCCTTCTATGCTGGAGACGCTTTTCCTATGAATTTCATGTTCGTATGATCAACATTTTTGTTAAGTCGACGTGATATCTAAATTTATTTAGCCTATTTATGGTCCTTGCTTTCATTTTGCACAATTCATCATTGGATGTTTTTTCCAAAGCCACGTTTTTTTCCAATTTAATATCTAATTTTGTATACTGTTGTGATTCTCTAAATTCACTTAAGCTTTTAGTGTTTTGACTTTTTTTATTTTATTTATTAATTTTTTTTAATCAAAAATCACATTTAAATCAGAAACTACCATTCAAAAATTTGGGGTCAGCAAGGTTTTTTTTTTTTTTTTTTTTTTTTTAAGTAAAGTAATGCTTTTATTTAGTAAGGATGCTAGTAAGAATGAGAATGCTAATTAAATGGATCAAAAAAATGACTGTTCAGATATTTATAATGTTACAAAATATTCAAATAAATGGTGTTCTATTGAACTTTCTATTCATTACAGAATCCTGAAAAAAAACATTAAGCAGCTCAACTGTTTTTAACATTGATAACAATAAGAAATGTTTCTGAAACAGCAAATCATCATTGTAGAATAATTTCTGATCATGTGACACTGGAGTACTGGATACCTCACCGTTATAAATTACATTTTAAAATATATTAAAATAGAAAACAGCTATTTTTTTTTTTAATTGTAATATTATTTCACAATATTACTTTTTTACTGTATTTTTGATCAAATAAATGCAGCCTTGGTGACTAAAGGAGACATCTTTCAAAAACCTTTGAACGGTATGAATTTAATCCAACGTATTTACTTATTTGTCAGTTTATATTTTACTTCTCAATCAAAAAAAAAAAAAAGCTCTCCCTGATAGAATTCCCTTAAACAAGCGCTGACAAAAGTAAGAGGATTTACTACAAATGACTCTTTAATAGTGACCCCATGAATGGCAGAGATATCAAATTTAGCTGTGATCTACTCTGTTTCTCCTGGAGGCAGACAGGGCTTGAGTTCACGATACCTTGCCAGCTCAGGAACCCAGCTTGGCATGAGAGATGTTTTGTATCCTATCTTAGCAGCAAGGACAATTAAGGTTGCGCCAGCTTTGTTGGCAATATGAAATTAGATCCGTGTTGTGTTTTTCAACAGCATTGTCGTTCCAATCGTACGGATGTAAGAACTGATGCCAACATCATCATTAAAGTAAGCGATACTAAAAGTTGGCTGAACTGACTCCGTGTTCCGCTCTGTTTCATGGTTTAGCTGTCTTTAAAATGGCATCTAATTATTTCCTAAACAAATTACAGGAACTGTACCATGCATTTAGCGAGAACATGTCTAAGTGAAACTTCTGACTTTCTGCTCTCATGTTGAGAGAAATACCCTCTCAAATGATCTGACCTCCCACCCTCTGAACAGCACAATGGCCGTGAAGAAAGCTGTGAAGCTAAAGGAATTAAAACAGGCTCGCCGCTTGTAATCCTACTATCTCCCCATGCTAGAGTTATCGACACACATACTCTCATGCACCCCCTCGTAAGTCACAGTACTGATATATTAACTGCTCTGTGTGCTTTGGACCCCCATCGGCCCCTTATGTTTCCCCATCAACAAAACAAAGTCAACAGCCCGTCTTTCACAAGTACACCTGACCTATACATTAACATGTTGTAATCCAAAACGGAAACAACTAGCTAAAGATCAGATTACCTGTCACCAAATATCATTGTTTGATGTCACTCTGTATTATCACAGGATTCTGTCTGGAAGGTAAAGGCATATTTTTAGTGCATATGCACTTTTGTAAATAGAATTATGGGTTGGTCTCCATGGTTATTAGAAATATGAGACACGGACGCTGTGTGTGTGGTGGGTTTTTGAAGCTGTGAAAGTCTCAGCTTCTCCATAAACACCTTTCAGATCCCAACCCCTCCGCTTTCTTCACTGTCCATGACTCATTCACCCCCCTATATATATACCGAAGACAGACAGGTTTGTCAAGTAAGTGAAGAAACTAAAAATATCAAATGATGTTGCAAGTTTTTTTTTTTCAGTTTGTAATGAAATGCCGAAGCAAACATTTACAGGTTGTAATGAATTTTCTTTACCCTGGAAGTAGGATACAGACTAATTCCCATTATTTTCTTAGTATGCGCTGAAAGGGATAGTTCACCATCATCTAGGTGATAGTAGCATCATCTAATAGTTTATTTAAAAAAATACACTTTTTATAAGGGGTACAGTGACAACTAGTATGGATATGGTGCGTGAGTAGTATAACAAAGCGTCACCATTGTTTGATGCCCGTGATGCCCATTTCGGTTGTTTCTTTTACTTGGTCTTCCATGAGTACGACTAAAGGAGAAACCACAACGAACACATCTTGACTATCGACAAATGACTTTATTGCAGTTCTCTGTTCGTCTTTTAAAATTAATGCGCTGTCGATTTCTTCTAAAACAGACGCGATAGCGGAATCTATACATTTCAATTCTCCAGCTGCAGTCAACTTTGTTGTAAACCAATTCAAGCCAAGCACTCTTTGATACGTAACTGCAGATCATCTGTCCATCATCGGATAAAGCCCGTCCTGGCAATTTGATTGGCCCGACCATTTTTTACTGATCATAATTACTCCTCAATGGATCGAGTCCAGACCGAACTTCCCGACCAAAAAATGTGTGGGTGGGGTTCGGGCTGGCATCCAGGCTAAAAGACTGCAACAACAGCGTAAGCGTGCCACTTGACGTAACGCGGTTGTCCACGTCTGTCTCCATGGTTACTATGGCAGTACAAGCGGAAACTAGGGATATATTACGTCATTGACAGGTGAACATATCCAGGGATGAGCCATTATTTAAAATTGGAATTTCTCTGAAATTAAAAATCTTTGGGAACTTTTGGGATATTGTAAGTACACAACTGCAGGAAATATGTCACACTGTGTAAGTGATTTTGGATATTTTATTACAAAACCTTACATATATTGTACCTTTTTTACCGAGGCATTTTTAAATCATCTGTTCTGCAGAATAAAGTAAGTTTGGTTTTGAATGGCATGAGGGTGGATAAACTATCCCTTTAATATGAGGGAAAAATGCTCAAGACTTGATGGAAATATGTGGCAAGTATGTATTATAAATGCATGCTATGTCCACCATGTTGGCTTGGAAATGTGGTGTTTTTTTTTTTACATTTACCCCTTCCCTGGTTGCAACAGATATAATAATGAATGTACTCATTTAATGTACAGCTTTTTGCATACTTTGTAGTATGGAAGTATGCATATTAAGATACAGGGCCATACATGCTATTCAGCACAACATCCAGCAGAACTGTACAGATTGTGATTTCATGTTCAGTGTGAACCTGAAACCAATCCCCGTATTGGAATATTGTGCCACTGCCAACAAAAATCGCTTTAATACCAAAGGAAAACCTGACCGTGCAGCGTAATTAAAGCAGCCAGATCTTTCTGCAAGTAGCCCATGCAGGGGTCCGGCTTACTCAATATGGAAAAGCTAGTCCCTTATCCAGCCCCACATGTCTGCTGTGCCTCTTAATCATTTCTGATCATGAATCATATCTGTTCATGACAAGCTGTGCTTAAAGTGAAAATGACTTGCAGTTTCACTGCGGAGGAGAATATGAGGAAGCCTTCGAGGCACTTGCTACCAACCGGAGGCGGCAGGTAGAGCTTGCGCCTGGATCCAGCCTTGTTGTGGGAGACTCAGTTGGGATTTTCTTTCAGTTTAATTGCAGCTGGTTCAAATGCAAGCCTCACCGATGTTCTGAAATCTGTAGGGTTTGGGCATTTTATGGATTTCGTCCAAAAGTTGAAAAAACATGGCTTTTAGTTGGAGGATTTTCTGAAAACAGAAAAATGTGCATTGTTGTTGCTTGTTGACTTGTTAACCCTTATAAAAAGTACTGTGGTGGACGGTACATCCTTGGTACAGTGATGTTATCAGATAGTAGTACTCTTATATTCTCTTATGGTCACTAAGTCTGCATTTATTTGGTCAAAAATTAAGTGAAAACACAGTAATATTGTGAAGTAGTATTACAATTTTTAATTTTAAAATGTGACTTCATTACATTTTCAGCATCATTACTTGCCACGTGATCCTTCAGAAATCATTCTAATATGCTGATTTGCTGCTCAAGAAACATTTAATGTTATTATCTATATTGAAAACAGTGATGTTGCTTTTCCATGGAACTGGACACCAAACCATAATACATTTTTATAGTGAATGGTGAAAGTTCAAAACAGTGTTTATTTGAAATATTTGTAACATTTTGAATGCCTTTAATGTAATTTCTGATCAATTTAATGTGTTCTTGCTGAATAAAACTATTAATTTCTTTCCAAAAATATCTTACTGACCCCAAACATACGTATATGTATGGTATTGTAATTTTCTTTTTTTTCTTTTTTTACATTTATGGTAGCCTACTCTATGGGAAATCCAAATATATCTTAGTGGTACTGAACATGGTTAAAAAAAACAAAACAAAAAAACAAAACACATGGTATCACCACAGTACCTTTTGGTAAGTCCACGAGTTATACGATGTATACTGTGGTACTGAGATATTACCATATTCGTTTAACATTGGATGTTACATGTTACAAGGTAGGGCTGTCAAACGATTAATCGCATCCAAAATAAAAGTTTGTGTTTACATAATATATGTGGGTGCACTGTGTATAATTATTTTGTGTATATTTAAGAAAAAAAATTTATTTATTTATAAAATATTTATATTTATATATAATATATAATGATATATAAATATTATATACATCTATATAGATGAAAATATTTCTTAAATATATAAAAGCATTTGTGTATTTATATATACAAAATAATTATACACAGTGCACCCACATATATTATGTAAACACAAACTTTTATTTTTGATAGCCCTGTAGTAAAAATAAATACTATAGTATTATCATGGGACATGTAAAAAAAAATGGTTATACCATAATTCCTGATGAATACCATATGCCATGATACTTTTTTGCAAGTAAATCTGTCAGCAATTATTGAATGTGTTTCTTGTATTGAACAAACTTTCTGTGACACTATAACTATGCCAAGTAGTTCTTCTTACAATTTAGATGTTTCCCTTTATGTCAGACTTGTTTGCTGCGCTCAGTTATACTGCCTTTGAAATACACAGAGAAGAATAATAATTTAATATCCATTTATCTGGGCACTATAATACTGTCTGGGGTTTGTCCTGAGTGAGTGTTTACTGTGTAGAATTGTGATAAATGGATGGGCTTTAGCAGCTAGCAGGAGCTGTAGTGCAAATTGAGAGCTCTGAATGACAAAGATAGGCAAAAGAGACTCTGTCCAACACCACAGATGACAGGGACTCTGTGTGACTGACAGTGGGTGCACATTTCTCCACCGCAAGGGCTGCCGAACACAGGGCTAAATACGTGCATGCAATACTTCCGCCTAATAATTAAACATCCTAATATGAAATTATATCTATTCTTTGAAAACAGGCACATTGTTCCATTTAGCGGAAGCATTGTTAGGGGCTTTGTCATGAAAAATACCCCTTTGTGGCTTATTTGATACAACCGGGAAGTGGTTCGTCTAAGGTTCAGTTCTTTTGTGCAGCCCTCAGCTGTTTGTTTTACATGTTAAGTCCATTAACAGCTTGCTAATAAAGCTTGTGTTTGAGAAGGCGCTCAAACTGATTTACATATCTGGTTTGCAGGAGACAAAAGAGCTTGTGGCCATTAAGAAGTTCAAGGACAGTGAAGGTAAAAGACTGCTACAACCAAATGCTTGCTTTTTCATCCATGTAATTTACTGGTTGGAGACTACAACACTGTATGGTTACCATAATGACACAAAGTATAATTTACATTATTTATCACAGACTCCAAGGGCTAGTTATTTGGTAACGTTTTACACAATGATTGAAGTTTTCTATTTAAAATATGTAAATACAGTTTTTAATAAACCAAAAATAAATTTAATGGACAGATGTTATTGAAAAAAAGGTATTAAATTGGATTAAATTGTTTATTTTATAAATAACATTTGTAACAGAGATGAATTGTTAATGGCATGAGATTGTTTTCCCATCGTATCAAGGATCCCAATGATGTCATCGTTTTAAGGGGGGATGGAAACATTTGCTACTTTCATGCTAGGTTAATTTAATGATATATCGAACATATCTAATTTTCACAACAAAGAGATTTGCAGCTCTTAAAAGGTAATGGCACACCAAAGTGCACCCCATTTGTGAGAAGTGCCTTTTATAATGTCACCTTTCTTTGAGAGCTCTATAGCTCATTTGTTTTACTCTAGAAAACACAAGCCCCTTCTCAATCTCGTCTAACCCCCTTGTGTGTTCCCGCAGAGAATGAGGAGGTTAAAGAGACGACGTTACGAGAGCTCAAGATGCTCCGTACGCTGAAGCAAGACAACATCGTAGAACTGAAAGAGGCTTTTCGTCGAAGGGGAAAACTCTATCTTGTGTTTGAATATGTGGAGAAGGTGAGCTCAAATCAAGCTTTCTTTTAACTTTCATTTGGTTTGGTCTGAATTGTAGTTCAAATGACGATGATGTGTTGTTTCAGATAGTGTTTTGCTATATATATTTCAGAATATGCTTGAGTTGTTGGAGGAATTGCCCAATGGTGCCCTACCTGATAAAGTACGAAGCTACATCTTACAGCTGATTAAAGCTATTCACTGGTGCCACAAGAATGAAATCGTTCACAGGGGTATGACAGTCTCTGTATTGTTTATAGATTTCTTAATTCATATTATCTTAAAGGGATAGTTCACCCATAAATGAAAATTCTGTCATCATTTACTCACCCTCATGTCGTTCCATACCCGTAAGACTTTCGCTCCTCTTCAAAACTGATGATCTTTCTAATGAAATCTGAGAGCTTTCTGTCCCTTCATTGACAGTCGATGCAACTACCAATTTTACGCTTCAAAAAGTTCCTAAATTGATCTTTAACCCTTTCATACGTAAGTTTAAAATATTCTAACTGACCCCCTAGCGTGAGTTTTTCAGGGCGACCGTTATTTAGAACTTGTCACTTTAATGTTTCCATGGTGACGTGTCATTGCTTGTCACGTGACGCAGCACAATCACAACACAGCGCTGAATGAATGATGATCTGCTTTTATGTCATTTTTCCTTTTTTATTAAAAATATTCACAAATGTATTAGCTATAGCATGAAACATTGATATTCCGATTGTCAAATATGTGCAAGTGGATGATGGGTTTTGTTGTTTAAACATCTTTATAACAATCGCGTTAGCTGAGCTGTATGCACAATGGGCGGCGCCATTTTAGTTTGTTTTACAGTTCAGAGAATCGTATCTGTTGGATTTACAACACGTCAATTCATCCACTTCTCACGAAATACATGAAAGTAAGTGGCCGGTGAACTGGGAGAAGAATAGGGTCAAATGTTAAGCTACTTACACAATGTGTATCTGATATGAATAAAACGTGTCATCATTTTATTATAACATCAGTGCGTATTTTACAAGCTCAAAATCACTGTTTTGCTAGTACTTTTGAGTATTTAAATGTCTGAAACCTAAGATAAACATTATGTGGTTTAAAACACTCAATAGTTGTGATATATGAAAGCACTGAGTGCGTCTGTCTCTGGCTCAGCGCCAGCCAACGCGCGAGAACAAGTTTGAATTTAGCAGTTGATCACGTGATGCACTGACCGTTCTAATCACACCGGTGTGATCGTACGCGTGAAAGGGTTAAGCAATCCAATTGAATTGAGCAATTGATTCCAGATTTTTGGAAGAGACACAATCGCTTTATATGATGAATTGATTGAATTGTTATTTTATTCACATTTAAACATTAAAGCGAACAGAATTTTCTTTTTGGGTACTTTGTACCTTTTAAGAACATAACAATGCGTATATAGATAGATGAAATAGATTTTTTTAAATTTACTAACCCCAAACTTTTGAACAGTTAGGGTAAGGTTTTTTTTGTTCTTCTTCAATGTTTGTATGTGGGTCTTTTCTGTTATGAAGTGCTAATTTTAATTTAATGAAGTATTGAATGAAGTATCATTAGGAGTAAGGAATATGATAAGATGTGTGATGTCTTTATTTTGTCATTTTCAACATTTCTTATTTATTGTTAGTGTAATTTTTGTGTAGTCTAGTCACAAATTGAGCTCACTAAGAAAAATCCATCCCTTTTTATTTAATCTGCAGATATCAAGCCTGAAAATCTCCTTATCAGCTCCAATGATATCCTGAAGCTGTGTGATTTTGGTGAGCAGAGGCATTCTCTCGTCTGATTCAGGACCCGCCACCCCCATATATTCACACTGATCTCTCTCGCTGAATGCTTGGTCTCCTTTCAAGGCATCATGAGTCCTGCGGTGACGTCTGCAAAAAAAAAAAATAAATAAATTTCTGACTTTGGATTTAAGTGGAAGGGAACGAAGCAGTCCAAATCACACCGTATGCAAATGTTTGAGTGACGGTGCCTACTATATGTAATGCAAATGTTAAGTTGATATTTGATCCTTCAAGATATATGATGGAAGATGTCTGAAATATCCTCCCTCATCACAGAAAAGGAAGTTGTTGGCAGTGTTAACAGAGTTGTTAAACTGTTTTCATAACTATTTTTAAAAAGTGTAATTCAGTGCGACAAAACCCAACATCACTATTTTTATTTTTTTATTTTTACTATTTTCTTGTTTGTTTTTTTAGAAATATTCAAAATCTAACTATTTATTTTATCTTTACACAATAATATAATATTTAATAAATTGCTGCTTTTCATCATAGTTTGTTACTGTTAAAGTTATTTTGTTAGTTTTGTGACAGATAACTACTGATCTGGTTGTGAAAAAAACAATTATATCTTATCATTTACACTTACATAATCTTAATTTAAATATTTTTATGAATTATAAATTAAGGTGATATAATTGTTGTAATAAACATTGCTATAACTGCTGTATATAAATCAACAATATAGACGCGCATTGAATATAAATACATTTTCTAATTATAAATTGAATCATATATTTTATACAGTATATTAACAATAACTTTGTTTAACCTCCTTAAATAACTTTGAACTCGCCCAATGTAACGTTAGGGCTGTCGTCTCAGTTCCTGATAAATCGCATGTTGTACTTCCCAGCCTCCAGGTTCTGCTCCTGATGGAATGTATATATTATTCACTCAGGGTAAAATTTTGCCTCCACACTGAATGCCACGGAAATTGAGAATGACTCACTCCACAGGCTTCTCTCTAAGACTTTTATTTTTAGAGGGAAGAATATGGCAAGATTAATTAAGATCTCTGAATGTTGTGTGCAGTCTTGCTCATGCCAGATACCTTTTCACTTTCCTCCTTCCCTATGTCTATCTATCCGGGCTGGTCACTCCCTAGGCTTTGCTCGCAATCTCTCTGAAGGCAGCGATGCTAACTACACTGAGTATGTGGCGACCAGGTGGTACCGCTCACCTGAACTGCTCCTGGGGTAAGTCCTGATATATGTACCTCCTGCTCTATTTTTCCAAGGTGATTTCTAGTATACATTGTTTCCCGAGACATAATAACTGAAAAATGACCAAGAAGTATTTTCCTCTATAAAGCCAAAAGGGATGAAAAATCAAATCCCCCTTAAAACACAAGCTCTAATATGCATCGAGGGCACATCCTTTTTAAAAATGTTGATTTTATATATCCATTAGATGTGACATCAGGAGTGAGGTGCATGATTATTTGTCCTTGTCTCCATTGAAGTGTTATTTTCTAGTGTGTGCCACTAGACTAGATGAATGCAGTGGAACATTTTTTGAAACTCTCACCATTTAAATTCCACCCACACAAATATTCTCTCCCTCCCTCTTGCTGTGTGTTAGTGCAAAGATTTGTGTCTCAGTGTTATGTCTATCTATCTGCCTCTATCTGCAGGCATTTCTCCTCATCCCTCGTTCGTTATTAAGGGTGCCATTGTTCAAACTTAGAGTTAGGGATTTGAACAAAACCTTAACCCTAAGCATGACACTTTGGTGTGTAAATCTCCGTTTGTGATGCAGACGTGAATGTGCTGCTTTGAAAAGTATTGCTATTACCTTTCTAAGCTATCAGATTTGTGATTTGTGCACTTCAGATGATAAAACAGGTGAAAAAAGCCTTTGACCCATTCAAAATTATCTTTAAAGGGGTCATGTTATGCTTTTCCACTTTTTCAACTTCTGTTAGTCTATAATGTTGTTGTTTGAGCATAAACAAGATCTGCAAGGTTACAAAGTCTATTCCATAGGGAGATATTTTATTTAACAGAATCCACTTTTCAATAACTAAAACAAATGACTGGGTTGGACTACGACACAATTTTTCCAGATCTTATGAAGTCACAATGGTACTCATTTAAATAATCTGTGCCTATGGAATAAGCAAAAAAGAGGACGAGGCATGGATGAGCTGCATTATAGAAGACTATGTTGTCTCTATGTTAAAGAGACGCTGTTTTTTCCAACATTTCTAAAACTCATTTGTTTGTCCTACCTGAGGCTGAGGAACTTAGAGTGGTTAACTTATTTTAACACTGTTCCTGAACTTTATAACCCAAACGTTTATCTGTGTACATTGTTTCGGTTTTGTAAGACGGTTTACCTCTCCTTAGGAAAATAAACCATGGTTTTGTGATCAGTTACTGTTTGTATTACCTTAGTTTTCCGACAAATATCACAATTAAATGGTGGATAACTTTGTATCTATGATGTATAAGAAAATTACAAAAAACATGCCAACAAAACATCTTGTCAAACCCGTGCTTGAAAAGTCTGTCGTTGTGCACAATTCTTAGTTAACATTGTCAGGGTCTGAATCAGGCTCGAATTGGATTGAAATTGATGCCATCCTCAATTTTTACACTAGAGATGAACTTGCAGTCATGGAGGGGTGGAACATTTCCCGAACGTGCTAAGCGATGCTAATAACAACACACTGGGCCAGCTAACCAATCACAGCACATTTTGGATTTTGGATTTTATTGAAATCAGCGTGTTTGAACCAGAATGGGGAGAGGGGTCCTGTAAAAATATAAAATATATGAAAAAGTATGCGTTTTTTGAATAATCAAGCATGATAACATTCTAGTACACCCCAAAAACAAAATCAAGACTTTGTAAAAGGAAATAATAGGACCGCTTTAAGGTTATCTTTTTTTAAGTCAAAGTCAAGAATTATTTTATATTTCTGTAATACACCACCTGCTGAGAACATTATAGTGACTTGGATTGGGCTCTTTTATCTTGGGCCAGTAAGCAGTCATCCAGGACACTCTCTAGCAAACTATTCAGCAATCACAAAGCAACATTCTGAAAAAAATGCTCTTGGAACATCATAGCAACTGCATAGCAACACCCCAGAGACCACCCAGAACACCCCAACAATGACCTAGCAACACCCTAGAAACTGCTCTGAACACCATAAGACATGCAATGCAACTCCTTAGAAACCACCCTGAACATGCTAGCAATGCCCTAGAAACCACTCTTAGCAACCACAAAACAACCAAATAGCAACACCCTATAGAAACCACCTAGAACACCTTGGCAAACCCCTATTAACAACCCTGAACACTCTAGCAACACCCAATACAAACCACTCAGAGAACATTAGAAGCCTAGCAACACCCTAGAAACCACCCTAGCAACATCCTTAAAAAACACTCTGAACATCTTAGCAACCACAAAGCATTGTGCTAAACAAATGGCATAACAAAATGCCATAGCAACACCCTGGCAACCTCCTTCATCACCCTAGCAAGCAACATACATTTTCTTCATAAAACAGTTTTCTTTCTTGCATATGTCAATGAAAGACAAAAACAATCAAACTATTTCACTAAAACAGCTTCAATGGTTCAACTACATGTTTCAAAAACAAATTATCAATAAGGACATGGAAAACTCAAAGGAAGGTCAATACTTGACTTATATTTGTCTTCTTGGCTCTCGCAGAGCTCCATATGGGAAGGCGGTGGACATGTGGTCGGTGGGGTGTATTTTGGGAGAACTGAGTGATGGGCAGCCCCTGTTTCCTGGCGAGAGTGAAATCGACCAGCTCTTCACCATTCAAAAGGTGTTGGGCCCTTTACCACCAGAGCAGATGAAGCTGTTCTACAACAACCCTCGTTTCGCCGGACTAAGAGTAAGGACCTGTATTTTGTTTCACTCTTCTGTCCTGTTCTGCGCTTTCCCCTCCTCGCCTCTTCTCTCCTCTCCTTTCCTCTCCTCTCCTTTCCAATGGCATGGATCCCAGTATTCTGAATAAGTGGCTGCCTATGACTCATGTATCGCTGTGTGCCAGTGTGAAGCACAACTGGCTTTGCCTTGACAGGGCTGATCACAGTACATAATATTCACACACATGCACATAGATTCACACACACGCACAGTACATAGCCTCAAAAAGTATTTGGACACTCAAGTCATATTTTAAATTATGTTCTACTATTGGTGGCATCTGAAACTATTCTGTGGCATCTGTAAATGAATGAAGCTCGACCTTTTCTTTTCTTAACCATATTTTCAATAGATTTTCACCCGGTATGGATTTGATTTGCAGTAATAACTGGTTGACTATATGTTAAATAAATAGATAGATGGATATGAAAGTACATTGTTTTAGGGTTCATTTATTTAGTTAATAATTTTAATGCTTCAACTTAAATTAATTTCATCAAGACAGCATTTCAAATGTTTCTCTAGTTCAAATTTGAATGTAATATTTTTTATTTCAGCTTCATTTCAATTAACAAAAAATTGTTTTTAATAGTTTTAGTTTTAATTAATAATAATAACCCTGTTGACTATAACAGTCAAACATAGAGTTTAGTGGCAATTGTACACAAATATGTCACCACTTAATGCAATTATTCAAAGGATCTCATATTTGCAGTGTTGGGGAAGCTACTCTGAAACTGTAGTTTGACAAGCTACAAGCTACTCGTAAGTTAAAGTAGTTAAACTACAGTCAAGCTACTCTTTTGGAAAAATAGTTAGCTACACTACAAGTTACTATCAAAAAGTAGCTAGCTACATTGAAACTACTTTTGCTTTTTTGAACAACGTATATTATTAATAACTAAATAAGTGTCTGAGGACAGAAGGGGACAACAATACTTTTTGAAATCATAATTTTATTGCATTGTTTTAAACACTAAATGTTAAAATATTTAGTGTTTAAAACAATGCAATAAAATTATTAGGGATGCACCGATACCACTTTTTAAGGATCGAGTACGAGTACCGATATTTTTTTCCTGGTACTCGCCGATACCGATACCGATGCCTGATTTTCTAAGAACAACACAATGAGACTAATGAACATATAAGCATCTTTATTTTTTTAACAACAAACTTTAACCAATAAATTTAGAGTGGTTTATTGTCAAGAACAATGAATTGGGTAAGCATTTCTGTTATTTTTATTGCTCTTGGGTTATCTTTTGACATTTTCTCTTGCCTTGAAAAGGTTTGCTGCAAAGTTTGTTGCAGAGTGCTAGTGCTACTGCTAGTGGCAAATTCACCGTGCTCACTTTTGTATTTAAATTTCAGATGTTTTATCAAGTTACTTGTATTATACTGGCTTTTGTACCTCCTCTCGATTAGGGGTGTTAATGGTTAAAACCGGTTAGCCGATTAACCGTTTAAAATTGTGGCGTCAATACATTTGCACAAAACGTTTGCGTTTTTTTTCTTCTGAATGTCGATAAAAAAATATTGTGAAATGACAGCGTTTCTATTAAAGATGTTATGCGACTAAAGCATTTTTTTTCTTTCGCAATAAGTCATTCCAAAAATAATGGCAACGGTCTATATCACAACCACCGCACTAAACATTAGCCTATTATTATTTATGTGAGGAGACGTCGTGTGTCATCCAAGCATTAATGGCAGGCAAAGACACAGAGTTTCTTTGTGTTTCTCCCTCATTTCTGCTCCGAGGTCTTGATTTTGGCATTTCTTTGAGGTTTTGTCTAGTAGGCTATTCCTTAATCTTTTATGATTTAAAAAAAAAAAAGAACTCTGCCTCGTATTATGTCCAAACGGTCAGTGTACTTGTTTTGTGTTCATTCGTCTCCCCTTATTTAATCCATAGGCCTAATTGCAAAACGAAAAATGAATGGTTATTTTGTAAAACGCAAAGTTGAACACCAAAATGTTCATTTGAACTGTAGGACTACGTCAAATGCTGCGCAAAAATATATAGGATAGGCTATACATATCGACGAATTTTCAGATATTTGTTTGATTTTTTTTGCCCATTTAAACATTTAAAATATTTGGCAAATGAATATGAAAAAAAAAGATTTTACTGGTTTTCTGAGGCCAAATTAGAACCTGGAAATGATATTTTCCCGCAGTAATGAATGAGTAGAGCCGTAACTAGCCTACAGAAAGGAGATTTATAGATGATTTATAAGATATAATAAATGTGTCTGATAATAAAATAATATAAAATAACGAGACATTAATTGTTTGTTAATAAACTATTGTTTTCTAAATCAGTTTCTGCTAAAAACAAATCTCCATCCCCGGATCCACCTTTAGAGAGAAATACATAATTATAGGCTACATAATTACATCAGAAGATATTGGCTTTCGATTCGAATTTGTTCGTTTTAAATTGGACATTTAAAGCTAAAGCTTTAAATGTCCAATTTAAAACGAACAAATTCGAATGCGGCTGTTTCAGTTCTCGCGCTTCAGTTCACGGAGATCATGATTCATGAAGCGCGCCTGCTGTTAAAGCACAACGTTTTCTTGTTATTGTGAGTTTACGCAAATAAATGTATTTGTCAATAATGTATTATTATTTTCTGTATGACCAGAAATCAAAGAGTATTTTAAGTTGTTTCCACTGAAAGAACTGCAATGAAACTGCAAGTGTTCACATGGGCGTCTCGCAGCCATCAGTGCACGCTCCACACTAAGCACAAACACTGGATATGCGTCAAAATATTGTGTTTATTTGTGCTTTGATCCTTTTTTGGATAAAGGCGTCTACATATGCAGCCTAATAAAATGTTACAATAATGATGATGATCATAAATATTTATTTGCGGACACTGAGTTTTTGCGAAATGCACTTGTTTCTGTAGGCTATTTTCAATTGGCAATTTCAGTTTGAATGGTGATGGAAATGTGCCTACTTTAACTGCTCTGTACTTATCACTGCGTTTTATTTCTATAAATTAATTCGTTTCAAATGGGGTCCAACCAGTTATTAAAGGTTTTAAAAATTAACTCTGTATCTCGACGTTGCAGCGCTCACACTATGGTTAACCGAGTATTAACGGTTAATGAAAAACTTGAAAACGTGCAGCCCTACTCTGGATATTAATGCAGAAATAATCGTGCAGATTGCCATGCGTGGGTCGTCATCATTGATTTTGAAAATATTTCCACACTGCTGAGGCTGACATTGCATCTGGTGTCTCTGTGTGCACTGGAAAGTTCTGTCAGTTACGTCGCGTGAGGTATCGGTCTTTGGTATCGGGGTATTTTTACGAGTACGAGTACAAGTACATGAGCTTGGTATCGGGCCCGATACCCGATACTGGTATCGGTATCGGTGCATCCCTAAAAATTATGATTTCAAAAAGTATTGTTTTATTACACACAACACCCAAATATCTCAGAATGTTTGTCAAAAGTGCAAAATTGTAACAAATAGGCTACAACATTGCAAGAAAAAAATATACATCCAACGTAAATTGCATGTAGAACATTTTCTCAAAAATACTGATTGAACTTGGACAAATAAGGCCATGGATAATTAACTTTAGTTGTTTCTCCATCCTCCAAATCTGCTGTCACATCTTGCTCCATCATCATGTGTGTGTCAACACACTTCTGTACGTCAGTGAACCGTTAGCCGCAAGATGCGTGATTAAACAACAGGTGGCGGTAATGGCAAAAAATTAGTTTGTAATCTAACAAGAAGAAGAATATCCTTGCATCGTGCTGATTCGCGCAGGCTCGACAAACACAATGTAGCTTTTGCTCGAGCTACACCGCTACTTGCTGCAAAAAGTAGTTAGCTACTGGAAAAGCTACACTGTTTAAAAAGCAACTGAGCTACTGCCAAGCTACTCAAAAATGTAGTTAAGTTAGTAGCTTCGCTACTTGTAGTTAACTACTCCCCAACACTGCATATTTGTAACGGAAAATGAAATTCTTTTGCTATTTTTAGTCCTCCCTCTGTCTGTATTTAACTATGTAAGTATGTGTTTTTGTGTCAGTTTCCTTCTGTAAGTCATCCTCAGACGCTTGATCGAAGGTACCTGGGTATCATCAACGGACTCATGTTGGATTTAATGAAGGTAGAGCAGTCTGCAACACTCATCAGAGAACATTTTCCCTTTTGAATCCCAACAGTTGTGATATAATTGGTGTTGATTTATTTTAAAATTAACTGCAGATGTCATATTACCCCCAAGTGCAAAGTGTTGTTAAAGACTAAATTTGAATGAGTTTAATTGTTCTACAGTAGCATGACTCTCCACATTCTCTTTTCACTGTATCAGAACCTGCTGTGCCTGAACCCTACCGAACGCTTTCTGACAGAACAGTGTCTGAACCACCCAGTGTTTCAGGGTCTGAGAGGGCCGGAACGGCCAGCTGCCCCATCACCCACCCCACCTCGCTCCTCGAAGAGAAAACCGTACCACGGAGACAACACCATACCCAGCCGGTCAGTAATTGCTACTTCTATATACTAGGTTCAATGCGAGGTGTGTTATTTCTGTGCAACTAGTGGAAAATGCAATTGTCAAAATGAGGATTGTTTCCCAAGTAAGAAAGTAAGTAGAGACGAGATAAGGGGCTTTCACACCAGAGGAACCTTTCCATAGTTCCTACAACTATTAGCGGAAGTACCTGGATTTTGGTGTGTTCGCACCTCAGGAACTACAGAAGGAACGATTTTAGTTCTAGGAACTCCCTTTGGAGGAAGTAATTTAGGTCCTACTTCAGAGTAGGGTCTAACCCAGCACCAGAAACACCAGCAGCTTCCGCCATTTTTAAAAAGGCTGTGTAAACACACAGATTACAGCCTATATATTTACTCAAGAAAATAACTTTACAAACATGAAAAAAAGTGATAGGCCTCTTAACCTTTACGCTGAGGAGAAAATCCAACACAACTTTGAGGGGACTAAGAGAAACATGATTATGTGTTTCCGCTCAGCTAGCAGCACTGGGCATCAACCGCACGGCAAACACTAATAACTTTTCATTACTATCTACTTTCTATGTATAACAGTTCTATCTAAAACGTATTAGACAGGACTGTTAAGGCAGATCCTAAACGAATGAACCCGCAGAACACAAACGCTGTGAGCTCAGATTTTGGCGCCGTCAAAATACCGGTGGTACGAATTCAACCAGGAATACGTTCCTAGGGGAACCGTTAGCTCTCAGGGAAGCATCCTGGTGGCTAGTTCCTAGAACTATCCACTGCGAAAGCCCCTATAGACAGAAGGACCTACCACCCAATGGTACTGAACTCCTTCATTACCATTTTAAAAATCACCCAGGGATGCATATCTTGATTTCGGCTGAAATAATGTCCAGAATATAAACATTTCATGTTTATCCCTATAGGAGCCACGGCAGTAAAAGTTCAGGTCACCGGCGAGCTAACAGCAAGGACTGCTCGTCTCTACCGCGCCATGAGGACCTCCACCGGAGCAACGAAAGCTTCCTGAACGGCAGTAACATGCCAACCTCATCCACCCTGAGTCCCACGCTACATCCCAAGAGCTACCAGGTCCAGACCCTGAGCCGCTCAGCCTCTAGCAACAAAGATCTGGCCAACAACAACCTTCCGCACCTCCTCAGCCCCAAAGACTCGAAGGGAAAGACAGAGTTTGATTTCAACTTGGGGCCTAAAGTTGGAGGTTCCACTGTGGGAGCGGACACCTCGACGGGCAAGTACCTCAAGTCGTCCAAAACAGGCCGCCACTCATCCTTCCTGGAAGGGAAGACCAGCACGCTGCAGTCTGGGGACAAGCACAGTCGCCATAACTACATGGAATCCTCGCACGGGTCCATGCCTTCCACGTCCTCCTCCAAAAGCTCCTCGTCCTTCCTCAGCCTGTCCAAGAGTCATGGGGCACTGAATGACGCCAAGTCCGTGAACAATCTTGCAGAAACGCGGCTCCACCTTGACGATCCCATGGTGGGGTCAGGCTCAGGCTCCCGCTACTTCCCATCCAGCTGTCTAGATCTTAACGCGGCTCCCGGCAGCCCCAGGGGTGAAAGGCATGCTGGGACGGAACGACAGGGCCACAGCCCTAGTGGCCGAGGGAACATGCGTCTAGAAGGGGGCACTCTAGACTCGCGGCGTTCTTCAGGACGGAAAAAGACACCGGATGAACCGAAGGCTTCGGACACTCTGGACCCAAGCAGGGCCGCAGGAGCAGGGGGCCATGCTCACAATCTACCCTCCCCACATGAATCATATCCTTACGGTCTCGGTTACACCAGCCCGTTCTCCTCGCAGCAGCGACCTCACCGCCACTCCATGTACGTGCGGAGAGAGCGACACCGGCCGCATGGCCAGGAGACGAATTTGGTGGTTGGGCAGGGCGTGCCAACTCGTGCCAGCAGCCTACAACTCCTCTCGCCGCAGCTCCAGCATCGCACACTCCCACGCCACAACACCAGTTCCTCCCGAGAAGAACTCACGCAAGATCTGAGCAGGGTCAGTGACCTGCTCTCGTTTTAATCTCCGTGTCCTGTGGTGTATTAGGCGTTGATCTCGCTAAAATGCTAATCTCTGTGGGTTCCTGTGATCAACATTTGCGGATATTCTCTTATCTGTGTGTCCATCTTTGTCTGAATATTACCTTTTCACAGATTTTCTCTACCTTGTTCGGTGGATTAATTTCAGGAGATTGTATTGTGATGTGTTTACGTATGTGAAGTTGATCTTATTTAAAGCTACACTGTGTAACTCTTTTAGTTTATTCTTTGCTAAAAACCCTTAGTTCTTTCAAAAATACATGCGCTCATTAATGTATATTTACTTCGTTCAAGTAATAAAGTATTCTCGTGAGTGTATAATATGCCATTGAAAATACATACGGGTAAGGGGTATATAATATTGGACGCCATGTTGCCCCTCCATCTTGAAAGTACATTAGCCAAAGAGGGGCATACCCGTTAATTCAAGCTTCGCCTTTGGCATTTACGTTTGAGTTAACACTCATGGACAAGGTCGATGGAAGCTAATCTTGGACTACATTGGCCACCGTAGGAGTTAAAACGAAATCGGAATTGAGAGGAACAAAAACTAATATTCACTGGATGGTCATATACCTTTTCACCGCTAGATGGGGGTAAAAATCACACAGTGTAGCTTTAAGATACGGCTCTGCTGCATCCTGCATTCATGCATTTTGTTTCGTTCTATCTGATTAGTACATGCACACTCCCAGTGTCTCCCAGTGTCTGCTTATTTTGCTGTGTGTTTATGTCTGCAGAATGACCAGTCTCCTAAAGAGAAGCCTCATTCTCGCCCCCCGATTAAAGATTCTACGAGGGACAACACAGCTACCTTCCACTCACAACGCCCAAAAAACGAGGTCCGAGGTCTCAACAGGACCCTCAGAACGCGTCCATTCACACACTCACAAGTTGCTATTGTTTATCATGCCTCGGCTTATCTTTGTTTAATGCGTTGATCATAAAAGCAAATCACATTTAGCTTTCAGACCATTTATTTGGATGTTTTGTAAATGTTCATGTCACTACATTAACTGCTAGCAAATGTCTTCAGCATTAAATATCTAGGTTCTCTCAACTAAAGGGAGCGTTCACACAAAAAAAAATATTTTTTTGTCATTAATTACGCACCATCATGTTGCTCCAAATTTGACTTTCTTTTTTCTGTGAATTAAATTTCAGGACTATACTCTTTCCATGCAATTACATTGTAGGGACTGAAGCTTTCAAGCTTCAGAAAGAATGCTAAATAAAAAAGTGCCATATTTACGGCACCTTTTCTATGCCTTACAATAGTGGAATAAACTCAAATTCCAAAGTCAAAAGTATTTGCTTCCGTGTTCCATCGGACAAAGAAAGTCACATGGGTTTAGAATGATGTGAAGGTGAGTAAATGATGACAGAAATGTCATTTTTGGGTGAACTATCCATTTAACCTGTTTCTTCTCCTCCTTAATCATTCCTTTTTTCCCAAGCAAATATTCAGTTACAGTTAATCAGTATGCACTGAAAGTTGTAGAAACTACAGTCCCGTACTGTCCTGTAGTATGACCATCCTCTTGTAACTCAGGCTGGGATGTACCATGACGCACATATGGAGGATGGAACCTCGTCCAAGGAGAACAGAATCATCTACAGTGACTCGATGCCTCGAAGAGTGGGAAGCTTTTACAGAGGTAACCTAAAAATTAACTCTGTGACAAACTTGATGCTAAAGGTGTTGTTTTAATCTGTGCACTGTAGTAGTTACTAAAATCCCATGCATGAAATCTGTTCCCTGTTGAAAAGTACAGTATATGTTGGGGGTTTGGGATGGGATTTTGGTGTGCTGGTTTGTTCCAAACTAAAAACGCACTATTGTTTAAAGGTTTGTGGTCAGTATGTTTTTGTTTTTGTTTTGTTTTTTAAATGTTTTTGAAAGAAGACTCTTATGCTTACTGAGTATGAATTTATTTGATCAATATTATTACTATTTAAAACTTTTGTATATTTTAAAATGTCTGTGAAATTTCCTGTGATGGCAAACCTGAATTTTCAGCATCATTACTCCTGTGTCTTCAGTGTCACATGATCCTTCAGAAATCATTCTAAAATGATGATTTGGTGAAACATTTCATATATTATGTTGAAAACTATTGTGCTGCTTAATACTTTTGTGGAAACCTTCATAGTTCTTTTCTTTTTCTTATTTATTTATTTTTTTCAAAAGAAAAAATCTTACTGACCCCAAACTATTTTGAATGGTTGGGTATGTATTTATTTATTTATTTGTGACCCTGGTGGACCACAAAACCAGTCACATGGGTCATTTTTTTTAAAATTGAGATTTAAACATCATCTGAAAGCGAAATAAGCTTTCCATTGATGTGTGGTTTGTTAGGATAGGAAAATATGTGGCCGAATTTGAAACATTGAGAAACATCGCCTTTAAAGTTGTGCATTTATGTCCATGATTGTGCTGCATTCACTCACAAAAATAAATGTTTTATATTTACGATAGCAAAATATCTTCCTGGAACATGATCTTTACTTAATATCCTAATGAATTTTGGCATAAAAGAAAAATGGATCATTTTGACCCATACAATGTATTGTTGGCTATTGCCACAAATATACCCATGCTACTTGGTTTTGTGATCCAGGGTCACATTTGTGGGGTAATAATGAGTTAAGCTCGTTGTGTCCATTTGCACAGTCCCCTCTCCTCGACCTGACAACTCGTTCCATGAAAGCGCTGGGCAGAGCAGAGTGCCAGCGGTGGCGGCAGAAAACACAGCCATGACAAACCACCCTAAACGTCAGACCAATTTTGACCCCTGGTGAGCACACGCGTGTTGAGGCAGCACACCCTCGTCATTCTGTGTACATACATTCACTGTGAGATGAAATGCTTTGATAAGCTGGAAGTGACAGCATGAAATATTTGGCTTCAAATGAAAAACTAGAAAATCAAGGTAAAATAAGTAGTGTCCTCGACGGTTTCGAGATTTCTGGCAACAGTGGGTGTACAAACAAAATAATAAAGCATGCCATTTGCATGCTCTCTAAATTCAACAAACCTAGTTATAGGCAGAAATGTATTATAATTATAATTTTTTGCTTTCATAATCCAGTTTTCAGATAAAATTGCTAATTATTTCTTATGTAATAGGGTGAATCTTAAATAAAGACATCAAAAACATGTTTGTTTTATTTCACCAATGGAAAAAACACGAAAAAGTTTACTGATCTTATTTTTTTTTAAATGTCTGGATTTTCAGTGCTTTATTACAATGACATTATTTTTTTATTTAAATATGTAGACAAGAAATGTGCTATTTTGTTTTGTTTTGAAATATGACCCAGATCTCTCTGCTTAATAATTAACTTTTTAATGATTTAATTTCTAGGAATAATTCAGAGGCCATGGTCATGAACCCACCAGAGGTCCCTAAACAAAAAGAAAAACAAGGTTTCTTTCGAGCAATGAAGAAGAAAAAGAAGAAGACACAGCCGGTAAGAATGTCCTATTGATTCATTTACTTATTACGTTTCTCTTTTTCAACTGTCAAAAATGGTATCAAATGCAGTAAGGAGAAAGTAATGCTTTAGCCAGGAGACCTTTTCTGTGTGTGTATTTTTTATTATTATTTCACATGTATGTATACGTGTTGCTTAGCTGCTGTGTTTGTGTATGTATGTCTGCTAGTCATTGAACTTAAATGATGTATTGTGTACACAAGGTAGTAGTCTAGGATAGAGGAAAACTCTTTTTATGGATAAAATTGATAGACAGGCTTTCCCCTCTTAGTGTTTTCAGTCAACTCAATCAGCATGTAGGTGACCAGTGCGAAAAAGAAAGTGAAGAAGTGACGCATCATCCCAAAAAGGAGGCCGTCCACTTGTCCGATAGATTCCGACAGAGACTCTCAGCTCAGTGCAGTTCAGTGCCTTCAGTAGTATTTCCCCATAATAGCCATATGGAGACCGTTACAGACCCGAGCAGCATGTGTGTGGCAGAATCTGCCTCTACTGTGCTCTGTCCACAAAAATTGAGCCAGAGGACCGTATGTTCATCTGCTGTATTCAACAACAAAAGATGTTTGGTGTTAATAGAATGAGACACTGGGGTTTTGTGCGTCTTATATTGCAGACGGACGGCAACGCGGGAAGGAACCCGAGCATCAAGAAAAGCCTTTTCCCCCTCTTTAACTCAAAGAATAGCTTAAAGCATAACTCTTCTGTCAAAGTGCTCCCTGTTGTCCCGCAGCCCATGGTATTGCTCGCATAAAACCACGCCGCTCTACCAAATAAACACATCTCCATTGCATGTCTTGCTAAATGTATAGGTGTTCTACAACCCCAAATGCAGAAAAGTTGGGACATTTTGTAAAATGCAATATAATCAAGAATATGTGATTTGTTAATTCTCTTTGAGCTTTATTGAACTGACAAAATTACAAAGAAGATTTTCGAAGTTATCACTGACCAAATGTAAATACATTTTTTTTTTTTTTTTTGATGGCTGCAACACACTAAGGCATGTTTACCACTGTGTCAGACACTTTAAATGTTAGGGAATTGAGGATACTAATTGAAGTTTTGCAAGTGGATTTTTTGCTCAATCTCACCTCATATAACATCTGCTCTACAGTCGGTGTTCATCGTTGTCTGATTCTCCTCTTCATGATGGGCCTTACATTTTCAATTAGAGACAAGCAGATCCCTTCTATAATGTAAAGTGTCTAGAAACCACAGTGTTTTAGCATGTGCAGAATGAGGCCTTTCCAGGAAATATGTCTTCTTGATGGCAGTACATGTCTCTGTACAATCCCAATATAAGCTTCCACTTCAGTGGTACCTTCACACATATTCAAATCGCCCATTCAGTTTGCATTGATGCACCCCTCATACCTTGACAGATATTTGATTTCCACCTGTCACTGATGGCTGAAATGTGGACCACAGCATACATTTCCATTACATTTCCGCGGCCATTAAAATCAAAATTTGTTTATATTTACAAAATACACAGAGAATGAACAGATGGCAGATTCTTGATTTTATTGCATTTAACAACATGTCCCAACTTTTCTGGATTTGGGGTTGAATGACTGGATGTCTTTGTCATTTTTATTTTGTTTTATTTTTCCCCCAGAGCCATTTTTTAACAAGTAAAACATCAGGTCCAGATCTATGTTAATGTGTATTTTCATTCTAGCAAATTGTGGGTAAATCTAAGGCTGCAATTTTAAATTGTAATTAAACATTTTAAATACATCAAATTGCAAATTACTTTATCAAATGAAGTGCATATATTTAATTTGCTGAGAAATCTAGTATTAGTATTTGATGAGGGGGGAAAGCCCCATTTATTGTGGCAGATGAGTAAATCAAAGTAACATTATAATTTGTTCTTTGTGTTATTTTTATGTGATTAATTGTGCTAAATAAGCCTAATTCATCTTTGCACTCACCACATGCATTTAATTTATGAGCTCAATAGCTGGCGGCACAGGAAAACTCATACTTTAATATACCACATTGTCTTATAAAATTATATTATTCATCAATAATGAATTTCAAACCAAATTAGCTCAATAACGTTTTTCTTATAGATGTCAACGTAATAGATCTGGTACTGTGTTTTACACCCCAAACTTCATTGTTTAGGTTACTGCCAGCTCTGCAAAAGCATCAGCATGTGTTATTCTGTTACTGTAGATGCATGTCAGACCCCATGACCGTCTTTAGCAGCGCCTGCTCAAAGAGGATGCACGTTTTCTCATCTGCCGTTCTCCCAACCTGGGAGAGAGCAGGAGAAGTGGTCTTCAAACATACAAACTCTGTCTTCTGTACACAAACACTTAAAAAAACACTTGCACATTTTGGAACAAAGGGTCAGAAACTGGGCACGTCCCAAAACACTCAGCTCTTTATTTATCTTCAATAATCCATCTTCTCCAGAAACAGCTGGTCATTGGAGTGATCACCTTAAATTGTTTCAATTATATACAAATGGAGGCCTTGAGCTGGTTCACAGACGTTTCCAGTCTTCTGACCTAATGCACGTGATTATGGGTGAACTTTTGTTTGGAGAGGTGGAAGTTGTTCATATAAATTCCAGCGTTCACTGGTGTTGTGTTTTGATCTGTGTGCCAGGTTCCTAGTGAGGCCCAGCAGGACCAGATAATGATACAGAGACCAGTCAAATCTTCGTCTCATCACAGCAGTCGACATCGCAACCGAGATCGCGACCGGGAACGTGACCTGGAAAGGGAGAGGGAGCGTGACCGGGATCGAAACCGCGAGAGGGATCGCGATCGTGACAGGGACAACACTTGGCCACCCGAAAAGCAGGCAGACGTGCAGCCTCAGGTAAGAAAAACTTCAGACGATCTGATTGTAAAATCCCTTTGTTTGTTTGGTTACAATTTACAATAAGGTCCTATTCATTAGCATTAAGTAAAATATTAGGTAACATGAACTAACAGTGACCAATAATCTGTTGGCGTTAGTTAATGAAAATGCAAATCTTTATTGTTTGTTCATGATAGTTTGCAGTGCATTGACTAATGTTATTGGAAACAACTTTAGATTTTAAAAAGTGTTGAAATATGTTTCTAAATGCTGTTGAAGTAGTGTTCATTTTCATTCATGTAATAGTAGGAAATGAAAAAATACCAATTTCCAGTGTTACCAATCTTTCTCTAATGTTCACATTAGATCAAATACATGTAATATTTTGAAATATTATTACAATTTTAAATAAATAAAAAATTCATATATACAGTATATTATAATGTAATCGATGGCAAAGTTGAAATTTCTGCAGTGAAAACCTTTATTATCTTTACTGTCACTTCTGGATCTATTTAATGCATCCATGCTGAATATATGTAGGCCCTATCCATTATTAATTGAATGATTGCAAAGGCAAACGCACAGACTTGAATTTTTAATCTTGCTTCCCCGTTTCAGAACCAGCCTCTTAAATCCCTGCGGAAGCTCCTACACCTCTCCTCTCCCGCTACGTCCAATCAGCCCCCACCAGCCGATCGCTCGGCAGAACTGCGCTTCCAGCCCCTTCCTAACCCCCCCACCAAAGGGAACCTGAACGAGGTCCGAGGGCACCCACCGGGCAGCGTCACCCCCAATACCAAGAGCCGTAAACCCCACAACTACCCTTTGCCGGGGCAGATCGAATCCAGCTGGCACGTCTCCGCACTGAATCGGGCTGAGGGCGCACCGTACCCAGACCAAATGGCAAACAAAGGTGGGCAGAACGGTATCGGCTTTACCAGAGCCGCTCGCCCTAGAATGCCGAACCTCAATGATCTGAAAGAAACGGCTCTTTAGAGGAGGACGCCCCCTTGTGGCCTCTAGTGTACTTGGTTTCTCCTTTTCCTTCCTGGCTACCTATGGAATGCTATTGTTCATACAGTGGTACACGATGCCACTTCTGGCCAGAAGGTGGCAATAGTTATGTCTCAGATTTGTTTTTTAAAGCATCCACATTTGATAGAATTTGTATTATTGTTCATTACATCTGGGTTCAGTTTTCTGTTGAATATATCTTATTGACGATGATATGAATCTATGTATTTGTATATGGAAACTTAGGGACGGGGACACAAAAAAAAATCTGTGGAATTGTAAGAGCTTTAGTTTATACACGAGAATGTATAAATATTTAATGTGTAATAATTCTATATTTCATGGAAATTATTTAATGAATTATTGGTGTGTTAATAGTTATAATGTACAGAGTGCATTTTATGGTTGTAACACAAGTACTTATTGTTTCTGAATTATTTTCCTCTCTTTATGAATTCTCAGTGCAGATTAGGTCTATATTTCACACCGTCTGAATCACCCCTATCGAAAACGTACAACTACTGATGCTTCCTAAACCGGTTCGGTGTTCATGCGAGACCATTAAATCGGCGTCCCATGATGGCTATTTGTCTCACTTTGCCTGTAAGCGGTGTCTTGCAATGTTTCTCATGAGCTCGCCATTCAAAATTGACATCAGATAGTGCTTGTTTTTGGAGTCAGTTCATTAGAGCCCAGATCCCTGAAGAGCTGGATTTCCTGTGAATAATGAATTTCAGGGCCCCAGGGCCTCACCGTGTCTCCCTCTGCGATCTAGACCCCACCAGCTGGTGAATAAGTGTGACTTTGCCTGTGGCACGAGCGTTTACAAGCAGCTTTGCTCAAGGTTGTGAGAGTTAAGTCCGTATCTCCGTCCTGACGTGACTTTCAGCGGTCGCTTCACGGGGATTCGGTTGCATGTGCGCATGATTCTTCTAACAAACCGAATAACTGGCGGTTTTGTTTTAATCCATTTAACGGCATGTTTTTGAAGAGATAAAAGCATTGCCTCAGGACCTGGTAAAAGGGTTTCAAAGACGTGATGCAGGTATTGATCTGTTGGCGGGGACTCTGCAGGGGAGACGCAGGGAGATTTTTGAGTGGCCCCTGAAACGCAACACGTTTCCATTCAGGCTTTCGCTGTACATCTTGTTCAATTATATTTTAAAAATACAGAATTAGATGGATATAAAATATGCAAAATAGCTGTAAGGATTCCAGGCATTTTAATAACAATGCAAACAGAGCAATATATCACGACTTTGAGGTGAATTTATCATCCGGACCGTCACAGAGTTCCTTCTGAGTAGTACATTTTTATTTATTTACCTTGATTATCATGACGGGCATTTCCCCCCAAAAAAAGAGAGTGACAGAGCATTTTCATTTCAGTAATGTGTCCTTCAATATTTTTTTTTTCAATGGTGCACTTTAAACAGACATTTCTCACAGGTGTTTGTGTGTTGATATGGTGTTTGATTAAAACAGAACTTTGCACCTATCTAATCTAATCTTACAATACATGAACTTTGTCTTTTACATGACTGGATTAAGATTATTCATGTTATTCAAGTACAGCCACATACTGTATAGATTAGACTGTACTTGAATGTGTATCTTGAACATGAATAATCCTAATTCGGTCCTGTATAGACTTTTACAGTTATTGGCATTTACATCATACAGTCAGTTTTTTTTTATTATTATTATTATTATTATCTGTCCTTATTTATATCTTTGTTGATTCTGTTGTCTCTGCAATATTTCTGTGCTATACATAGATTTTTTTTTTTTTTAGCAACAGCAATCAGGTTCAGTCATTAAGTTCAGTTTTGTTATTTAACTGCTGTGTTGTCTTTCATGGTTAAACTGCCATGCAAGTGTTGACTTTTGTTTTGTAGGAAGAAATGATTCTTCTATGCTCGTTCTGGAACTTTTCGTTTCCTTGTTTCCAGGTTACTTTTAGTGACATGAATCACTTTGTTCCTGAGTAATGTGGTCTGCCGATTTCATCGTATTTCACCATACACGAGCATTAGAATGTGATTCCATCACTACTGGATTAACACCTTGTCCATAAACGCTCTGACATCCTTTAATCTGCAGTACGTTGGCACAGTCTGTCTCCGCGGTGCCAGGTAATCCTCCATCAGCCAGCTGTTAGGACTGCCAAGATAAACTGTTTGGTTGTCGCCAGCTGTGGTGAGGTCGCCTGTGAGTGGTAATCTATGACTGGCCTTATTAACTTGCTAAAAAACCATGTAGAATGTGACTGAATCTGAATTTCTTTTGTTTACTAAGCACCATTATTTTGATTTTGATATGTATTGACTGGCGTGGAATCATGCTAACTGAATATCAGGGCAAACCCACTTCCCTAGAGTACTAAAATATTACAAAAGCTAGTTTTAAACGTTAAAATAGAAAACTCTTCTCCCAAGGGCTGCGTCTACCAACATTTCTGTCAAAATGGAGCCTGATAGTCGTGTGATATAGCCAGGGTAAATAAAGTTTGGGTTCAGTTCTTTTTTTTTTCTTTTTGATTTATCAAAGAATACTGAAAAGAAAAAGGTTTAAGCAGCACAACTGTTTTTAACATTGATAATAATAAGAAATGTTTCAGCATATTAATGATTTCTGAAGGATCATGTGACACTGAAGACAGGAGTGGAAAAGTTCACTGCGGATAATTCAGCTTTACATTTGAAAATTAATTAAAAATGTAGTAATATTTCACAATATTGCTGTTATTACTGTACTCTTGGTCAAATAAATGCAGCCTTGGTGAGCATACGCTTTTAAAAACATTACAAAATCGTACATTGAAGTGGACATTTAAGCTTAAAGCTGCACTGTGATTTTTACCCCATCTTGTGGTGAAAAGATATATGACCATCCAATAAATATTAGTTTCTTTTCCTCTCAATTCCGATTTCGTTTTAACTCCTACGGTGGCCAATGTAGTTCAAGATTAACTTGGCTGGAACGTAAACGCGAAAGCCGAAGCTTGAATTAAGAGTATGTCCCTCTTTGGCTAATGTACTTTCAAGATGGAGGGGCAACATGGCGTCCAACATTAGAACCCCTTACCCGTATGTATTTTCAGTGGCATATTATACACTCACGAGAATACTTTATTACTTGAACGAAATAAATATACATTAATGAGCACATATATTTTTGAAAGAACTAAGTGTTTTTCGCTAAGAATAAACTAAAATAGTTACACAGTGTAGCTTTAAAGGGATAGTTCATCCAAAAATTACTTTCAACCATCTCCTCAATATGAACATTGTTAGCCATTTGGAACTTTTTTTTTAAAAAAAAAAACGACTGACAATTTGGTCCCACTTTACCTCTATTCATCTTCTGACTGAGTGAGCAGGGTTTTGACTGCCTTAAATGATATTGTGAAGGTGTTTCTGAGTGTTTCTTGGTTCACTGCCATAGTATACCTGCAGGTACTGTCAACTCATCTGTCATGGTTTAATAGCCATAGACACTCGTGTTATATTGGCTTGTAGCATCTATCATCCAGAGAGGATGCCCATTTGCTTTTCAGTGTCAGCCGTTGAATGCAGGGATATAAACATTCAGGTTCATCCCACAGGATAGAACAAATATATTAAGACAATTAGTCAATCTCATATTTGCGTATGGCTGTTCTTTCTTTTCTTTTTTTTCTGTGGCTTGGCAATGTGTAAAAGCTCTGTCCTTTTAGAATGTAATGTATTGAATTCTTGTGTCTGTTTACCATTGGACAAATGTTGATGTCTGCATAAGAATGTACGTATTTAATGCAAATACGGCCCAGTGGTCACTTTGCATCTTTCATGGTTATCGAAAACAGGACTCTCTTTTCTACTCATGTTTATTCCACCTTTTATGTATCAAAATCACTGCCACATTTTTGTCTGAAGCAGTTGTTGTGCCAACTAAAGCCATTGTGAAGTCTTGTAAGGCCAAAGGTTTACAATCTATCAGGAACAAAAGAGTTTATTCTGTCATGTGAGCATTCAATTTGTCTGTTCCATGAATTCACTCTCTTTATTTTAGTGGACTGACTACCGAGTCTGTCATAGAATGTACTAAGAAAGGCATCTGTTTTCGTCTTATTTAAATGTTAAGACTGTTCCTATTATATGTTGAAGTTTTCGCAGTCTGTTTGAATCCTCTTTGCTGAATTGAGAACATGGTCCATACCCAATATGTACCCCTTCTGCTTGACGGGATTGACATAACAAACAGTAGTCATCAAAACATCCAATCCAACCAATCAGAATGTGACTTTCATTTTAGACAACAGCCATCACCTTTGTTACATCTATCAGGCCCACGCTGAATCTTCAGTTTTCTTCACATCCGTCGCTGCTAAAATGTTACTTTCACTCACTGCTTTCTGTGTTTCCAGTTATGTTTAACATGCATTTATATTTCCACCCTAAAATCAGCACAGAAAATGTGATAAAAGTCTGCAGATTCTGTCTGGGCCTGCATCTATTCAATCGATCGAGTCTGTTAACTGAAAGTTATTAGCTTATAACTTTTTTTTTAATCACCAATGCACAACATTTAGCTCGAACATAATCCTCACCACTCACTCAGCACTTTGTCTATGTCTTTTGTGAAGACTATTTGTCTGTGTGTTCTCTTTAGGGTACAAGTTGTTTGATTTAAGTCCAGGCATGTCTGACTCCAACAGCGTTTATAATGTATATTCCGCTGTAATTAAAAACAATTAAAACAATGTCTACCCAACTATGTCCTAGCATGTCATTTCGTTGCCAACACCATAAAAGCTCATGTCTTTGTGATGACCAATAATAAAAAAAAAAAATAATTATCATGACACAGAAAGGATGAAAGACACCCGCCTTTAAAGGAGTAGTTCACTTTAAAAAAAAAACTTTTGCTGATAATTTACTCACCCCCATGTCATCCAAGATATCCATGTCATTCTTTCTTCAGTCGAAAATAAATTAAGGTTTTTGATGAAAACATTCCAGGATTTTTCACCATATATTGGACCTCAAAGGGAACCAAACGGTTTGAGGTCCAAAAGACACTTTCAGTGCAAACTGCGAACTGTTCAAAGGGCTTTAAACGATTCCAGACGATGAGTAAAGGTCTTATCAAGCGAAATGATCGCTCATTTAAAAAAAAAAAATGCTCAAATGGTCACCTTCCTATGTTATGTGCATTTGTGACTCCAATTCCAACTCATTCATCAAAATGAACAAATCTTTTCAAGAATCAACTCGTTTTTTGGTTCGTTGAATGAACCAAATGACACGAAAAAAGATTTGTTCATTTTGATAAACGAGTTCAAACAGGAGAGTCACAAACGTGCATCACAGAACAGAGCAAGGCAAGCATTTGAGCTTATAAAACTTAAAGTTTTTTTAATGAGTGATCGTTTCGCTTGATAAGACCCTTATTCATCGTCTGAAATCGTTTAATGCCTTGTAGTTTGCACTGAAACTGTCTTTTGGACATTGAACCGTTTGGTTCCCATTGAAGTTCATCATATGGAGAAAAATCCTGGAATGTTCAACTTTTCATCAAAAACCTTAATTTCTTTTTGACTGAAGAAAGAAAGACATGGACATCTTGGATGACATGGGGGTGAGTAAATTATCAGCAAATGTTTTTTTGAAAGTGAACTACTCCTTTATGATCTCTCTATGAAATGGCAAATTGTATGAAGAGATTTGCATCAACAAATTGCCTGAGAAGTTGAATTGAGTTAGTTAATTGTATGCATTGAACCATTAACTGGGTCACAGAAGGTGACCGTCCGCCATTAAAATCTGGGATCACTTGGCTATTTCTCTCTTTTTTTAAAAGATAAGGCTCGGACTGGGATGTGAACAATTTCAAACTAGCTTTTAGCATTAAAGGGAGGAGCTTTGAGATAACGGGCATTAGATAAGGCCATTAGTGCTCTGTGGATTACAGTAATCCAGCCCCTTAAATATCAGTGCGGTGGTCCACCACTCGAAAAATAGACCATCATGGAGTACAGACGGCAGAACACGTTACTGATAGCCATCCTGCTGGTGTCTAAAGGTATGTGCTGATGTTGTTGTGTTTTTTATTATTTTGACTAAATTAGCAGAGATTCAATTCATTGATTACATTTTAAAATAAACACTGAAAAAATATGTTAACGATAATCTAAATATATCAACAAAAATGATTGTGTATTATGGTTGTATAATGTGCATTTCATTTAGCCGTATGTGATAATGTATTTTACTCTCCCAGGTTTTGTTGGGCTGCAAGCGCAAGAGGTAATTAAAAACATTTGATATTGGCCGAGACAATTAATACACAATATTGATGACCATGTTGATATGTGCTTAGGATGGCGAGGGCAACGACACATGGGCTGAGAAAACCTGCAAGTGTGACTGTGATGAATCCTCTAGAAAACTGCTTTCCAAAGGTTCTTCTTCAAGTTGGGGGCAGCAGATGGACTGCATGCCAGGTAAGAATGAAATATGGAAGAAAAATGCATTTAACTAATCTTGTTTTTTTTTTTTCTCTAAGCACTAATTGTGACAGTATAATGTGAGTGTTTTGCATCATGGTTCAAAATGTGTCAAAGTACTGGCTGAGGGTGAATTGTGAATCCACTGAAATGCTTTATGCTCGTTTTGTCAGGAGTGTGAAACTTCTGAACGGTGCTTTGCGCTAACATTGACTCTTTGAGAATTGAGATGGATGGATTATAGTTGGCACTGGCAGGTGCCCTTTGGAAACAGAAGGCAGGACATGTGCGAATGAGCTGGCTCCCGGTCAGCGGTGCAGAAAGTCATTAATCATTCGGTTGCGGCTTCACCTGGGCCATGTGTCCCATCACCGCATCCCATTGGCACACCACCACAGGGCAGACATGCTCCATTAACACAGAGCAGCTCGTGTTCTGAATCCTCAGAGACTGTGTGTTAATACGATTATTGATCGCATCCGTGTTTGCATAGTATATATGTTTGTGTACTGTGTATAAAATATTTAAATTAGGGCTGGGCAACGATTAATCACATCCAAACTAAAAACTTGTGTTTGCATAATATATGTGTGTATACTGTGTATAAAATATTTAAATTAGCGCTGGGCAACGATTAATCGCGATTAATCGCATCTAAAATAAAAGTTTGTGTTTACATAATATATGTGTGCGTAGTGTGTATAATTATTTTCTATATATAAATACACACACATGCATGTATATATTTAAGAAAATGTGTTCTTAATTTATCAAATATTTATTTATACACATAATATTATTTATGTATAAATATATATGAAGTATATACATGCATGTGTGTGTATTTATGTATACAAAATAATTATACACACTACACACACATATATATTACGTAAACACAAACTTTTATTTTGGATGCGATTAATCGCTGCCCAGCCCTAATTTAAATAATGTATAAATATGATATACATGCAAATATTTCTTAAATATACACATGCATGTGTGTCAACCCAAATTTGGGTCAAATATGGACAAACCCAAATGTTGGGTAAAAAAAAAAAAAATTTCAACTGTACATTTTTAACCCAACATTTGGGTTGAAACAATCCAGCATTTTTTAGAGTGCATATATTATGTAAACACAAACTTTTATTTTGGATGCAATTAATCTGATTAATCGTTGCACGGCACTAGTTGGAATCAAATGAAAGGGAGGAAAGTTGAGATGAAAAATGAAAATAAAGACTCAAGAATCACAGTGATGGACACACTGTTAAAATGCTAGGTTGTTTTAACCCAACTTTGGGTCAAATATGGACAAAAACGTAATTAAAAATTTTAACCCAATGGCTGGGTTCGTCCATATTTGACGCAAAGTTGGGTTAAAACAACCCAGCAATTTTTAGATCCTGTTGTGTTGAGATTACCAAGAATAGAACCTATCAATCAAACTATTGACAATTAAGTGTATTAACACATTTTCCCTGAAAAAAAAAAAATTCACGATTGCTGAATCAGAATGCCTTTTATTTTCGCTTGATTTCATTCAAATCAAAACCAGAAGTAGGCATGTCAAAAAGAGCATCCTAAATCCTTGAAAACAGGGACTGTTATGTAAAGACATTGCTGTAGGACTGGAGCTTAAGTGTAGAACGTGACCATCTGTCAACCTAGTCTTAGTGGATGTTGATCTTTCGTTATGCGGAACTGAAGCTTTTGGGATTGTAAAGTCACGCGCATAAGAATGGAAGCACAGAATTACAGAGTCGCCAGATTAACGCTTTGTCCATTTCCCTTTAACGCAGCTTGACAAGGGAATCTCTGATCGCGTGACTAATGTCTGTCAGACATGTTGGACATCCTGCAGGCTTGTGTTGAATGGGCCTGTCCATAGATTTTGGTCATTTAGAACAACCTTTAGAGTCAGAAAACCTGAATTGTGCGGCTTTCACTCCGAATTATATGTGATCTATTCTTAAGATTTCTTCTCAATTGTCTGTCCAGAGTGTCCCTACCATAAGCCCCTGGGTTTTGAGGCAGGATCTGTGACTTCAGATCAGATGAGCTGTTCTAATGAAGACCAGTACACAGGCTGGTTCTCCTCCTGGATTGCAAGCAAGGCAAGACTCAACAGCCAAGGGTTTGGGTGAGTTCTCTGAAACGTTAGTGTGGCGGCTGTAGGAAAGGAAGTCCTGTCTTTCAAGTATTGCCTTTTTGAGTGAAACATTGTTGTTTTTATACTCTATAAGGCTGATCATTGACTGGATTAAATTGAATTTTATCATTAAATTGTTTAAGGGACCACACGTCCCTTAAACAATTTAACACTGTCCTAACAATAAATCAAAATTAATACTTGTAAAAAAATACTTTCATGATTTGTAATCACATTTTTTTCTTTTGTCAAATCAACTTAAATAATTGATGTAGTTCAGATAACATAATATTTTGAATTTCTGGTGATTAAATCAATCTCCTTCATTAGATGAACTCTATTTTTCCATTTCAATGAACTTAGAATTTTAAGGCAACCAGGTTACTCAATTTTTTAAGTTAAATCAACAATGTTTTTTTCAGTGTAAATTAACACTAAATCCTACATTCTTTCTATATTTTCTATACTTTCTATATTTTAAAATGTCATGTTTAATTCAATGTATTACTTGCTGTTTCTTCGTAATATTTGTGATGTGAAACCCCAACAAAAGTTTGGAGTCAGTAAGATTTTTAAATGTACTTTGATTAAGCAAGGATTCATTAAAGTGATCAAAAGTAGTCATTAAACAAACAAAAAAAAATATTTAAATCAAATGCTTTTAAATAATGACCTTTCTATTCATCAAAAATCCTGATTGTTTTTATCACATTTCCCACTCAAATAGTAAACAGCACAACTGTCTTAAACATTGATAATAATAATAAATGTTTCTTGAGCAGCAAATCAGCCTATTTGAATGATTTCTGTAGGATCATGTGACACTGAATACTTCGTAATAGTAATGATGTGGAAAGTTCAGCTTCGTCATCAAAGGATTAATTACATTTTTAAAATATATTAACATAGAAAACATAATAATATTTCACAACATTACTGTATTTTTGATCAAATGATGCTAAGCATGAGACTTTTAAAAATATTTTAGAGATTTTGGCCTTGAAGAAGACACTTTGACTGCAACGTTTGTGTTTCTCTCTTGTCCCAGGTGTGCTTGGCTGTCTAAGTTCCAGGATACCAACCAGTGGCTTCAGATTGACCTAAAGGAGATCAAATCGGTTTCTGGGATCCTGACCCAGGGACGCTGTGACTCTGATGAGTGGGTAACCAAGTACTCTGTGCAGTACCGCACCACTGAGAAACTCAACTGGATCTACTACAAGGACCAAACTGGAAACAACAGGGTAAGAAGACAAACAGCCCACCCTGAAATAATAAGGATCCAAGACGAAAATCACAAGACCTACTATTTTTTTATTTGTTCTCTACACTTACTTGTTTTTTCCTCAGGTGTTCTATGGAAACTCTGACCGTTCTTCCACAGTCCAGAACCTGCTGCGTCCACCTATTGTAGCCCGTTACATCCGCATCCTCCCTCTTGGCTGGCACACTCGCATCGCCATCCGCATGGAGCTGCTACTATGCATGAATAAATGCACCTGATCTGGAACACATTCCAGCAAAGTCATACCCAACTGGTTCCTGTACCGCCCCCTTTCTTGTAATACAACATGACAAAGTGAACATCACTGCCCAATCACTGCACTTGTTTCGATTTTATTTTATGGTATTTTCAAGGTGGAAATAATCATTAGAATGTGTTATAGTTGCATTCATTTGTGTTGAAGATGTTTTCCTTTTTTAAAAGAGTTTGTTATTTTTGTCCTTTTATTTGATTTATGAACAAAAAAGTTTTTTGCTTTGGCAAATCAGATATCGCATGGAGTTGTACTGAATGTTGTTATTGTGAGTTCTGATGTGGTTTGTGATGGTGTTTTAATCCCACTGATATGACTAATTCCTTTTTGTATATTTATTATGAGCCTACGTTGTTTAATTGTGTTTGTGGCTTACCTGAAAAACAATGGCATTGATTAAAGAACGTCTCTCTCTTGTGTATTCTACAATTTATTAATCCTCAACTTGGATCCATATCCACTCCTTTAACAAAAGTCCAAAAGTTCAAGTTTATCAGTAAATGTACAGGATTCAATATGTTATTAGGGGAAATAAGCATTTTCTTATAAACATTTGCATAATTTATGCAATTATTACTGATATATATATATATATATATATATATATTTAAATAATTTACTTCTATATAATATAAACATTTATGATTTAAAATAGTATTTTATAACATTTGCATAATGTATGCAATTGTTATTAATATATATATATATATATATAATTTACTTCTATATAATATAAACAATTATGATTTAAAATAGTTTTAAATTCTTTGATTTAAATTAGTTTTAAATAATTTTATTCATGGTTATTACTGAATAATTATTTTAAAATAATAATAAATATAACATGCCCTCATGGTCTTTCAGCTTACCCCAATGATCTAATTTTACTTTTCCACAAAACAAAATAAATAAAAATTCTAAATGATTTACTGTGCTCATGAATGCCCATCAAAAAACAAATAAATAAAAACTATACTCTGTGATATAAATACACAGATCACTAAATAGAGAGAAATATAATTGGTCAAAGAACATGGAATAAATGCTGATGTTCAGAAAATGTGCTGAAATAAGATTAAGATCAAGTTCATTGCATGAAAGGCGTTGTATCTGTGTTTCTGTGTTTTTGATTTGACCTAATCCATTTTGTTAACAACATGTAGGCCTATTCATTACTTCAATGAGTTGACTGCTTCTTCCTCAAATTAATATAGTTTAAATTAATACATTTGCTAAATGTGATTTGTAAGCTCGCCTATATCTACATTTCTGAAATATAACTTGTCAGTCACCTCTGATAACAGATCACTCCATGCATTTTCTGTAAAGCTGCTTTGAAACGATAATGTATTGTGAAAACCGTTATACAAATAAATATGAATTGGATTGATTTGAATTGACCGATTGACTCAATTCAAGTCCAATTGAGAAAGCATGCACCAGCTTGTAGTCATTAGGGGACTGATTACATATACCTTAAATAGTACTATCGCTTCAGCGACAATTACTGTAGATCACACACTTCTCTCTCCATCATGAAAGCACCTGGCCTTAAAAGCAAGCGATGCTCGGCATCTAGAAGCTCCATTGCAAGAACAAGAGGACACGCCGCGTCCATTTACACGGTCCGACAACAACAGGTGTGTTTTATAAGTCCACAAATGATTAAACAGCATTAGTTGTAAATGACTGCGCATAAAACTGAATTCCACAGAACAACCAGGCAGCAGTGAGACGCGTCCATGAGTCCAGGGGTGTAAGCAGATATTTGCTGCAGAGAGTGGGGTTAGAGGCCGCGCGCATCTCCTGTTTCAGCCGCCACAGGATCATCACGCGGAGGGAGATTCTGGAGGCCTGGAATCAACTGAGACCCCGCAGAATCCCAGCCGCTCTGGCTGGCGCCTGAACATTGAATGTTTTTAATAGAAGCTTTTTAATGTATAGTACTTTTAGTTGACTTGTAAATATTTATTTGTTGAAATAAAAATATTTTTTGTTACCCTGCCTGGCCCATGTTTGCTTATTTTTGCTAAAGGCCTATGCTTTACTGATGGACATCGCCACCTAATAGATTTCAAATTTCTTTAGAATTTTTCTACGATCTTAAAGGAGTAGCCTACACTTAAAAAAAAAAAAAAAAAAAACTTTTGCTGATAATACTCACCCCTGTCATCCAAGATATCCATGTCATTCTTTCAGTCGAAAAGAAATTAAGGTTTTGATAAACATTCCAAGATTTTTCTCCATATAATGGATTTCAATGGGAACCAAACGGTTCAAGGTCCAAAAGACAGTTTCAGTGCAAACTGTTCAAAGGGCTTTAAAGGATTTCAGACGATGAATAAATGTCTTATCATGCGAAACGATCATTCATTTAAAAAAAAAAATAAAGTTGAATTTTTATCAGCTCAAATGGTTGCCTTGCTGTGTTGCGCGTTGACTCTCCTATTCAAACTCGTTCACCAAAATGAACGAATCTTTTCCAGAGTCAACTCATTCATTTAGTTCGTTGAATGAACCAAATGACATGAAAAAAGATTTGATCATTTTGATAAACGAACGAGTTCGAACAGGAGAGTTACGAACGCGCATCACAGAACAGCGCAAGGCAACCATTTGAGCTCATAAAACTTAAACTTTGTTATTATTTTAAATGACCGATCGTTTCGCTTGATCCCTGAAATCGTTTAAAGCCCTTTTTGCAGTTTGCACTGAAACTGTCTTTTGGACCTTGAACCGTTTGGTTCCCATTGAAGTCCATTAGTCTATATGGAGAAAAATCCTGGAAGTTTTTTTTCAAAAATTACTAATTATCTCATTGGGAATGTCTGACACCAGTGCATGCTGCGAAATTTGACAGACGTAGCAACAGTAACTAGGGAGGGCGGGGCTTAGCGAAAGGGTTAAATTCACTTCCCAGCACGTTTGAGCTTCTGCAACAAACATAGCATGTTTGTTCTCTCATGCCAAACAAGCAAGTTTGGTTGAGCTTCAGTAACGGTTTGCTGTATGTGAATAAAAGCCTGAATTCAATGTTCATAGCGATCATGTCTGTCTCTTCAACATTAACTATACTTCGTTATATAACTAACAAATGAATATGGATTAGTTTTACTATCTCTCTATTAACTTTTTGAAGCATCAGGTTGCAGGGTCAGAAATCTCTCAGATGCCACATCAAAAAGATCCCTTTTGTTCCGAAGATATGAACGAAAGTCTTGCGAGTTTGATGAGGGTGAGTAATTAATGAAAGAGTTTTAATTTGGGGGTAAATTAAGGAGTAATAAATTTGGTTTACTGATCGTGAAAGAATGGTTCAACAAGATCGCGTTTATTTCTTCACATGAATCAATCTTGTTCACAACATGCAGACAAATATGGACTTGTAAACTGATACAATGAATGTGGCAAGGACTTTTTCAGAGACTATAATGATAACATTCAGTTATTGACACTTACAGTATATTTCACTGACTAGCCTACTCAAAAATGCACTGTATTGTTCGCCACAATTGTCGCAACTGCATAGGCTATAGTGAACAAATCTTTTAACTGAACTGATCCAAATGATTCGAGTCACAGGGATGAACCAAACCCCCCACAAGACTCGCACGAATCAAAAGAGAGGTGTTCTCAAATCGTCAAACAAACCGCCTCTGCGTTTCCTGCAAGCTAGCCTCATCTGACACCTGTGATGTTTATCTATCGCATCCTTTCACGTTTGGAAATTAATATTTGATTTTTCATCATACGTCTTTCCCACTCTAATTCTCAACGTATACGTGTCGTACTGAATGATGGACAACGGGAAGGTAACTTATGGATATCGTTTCCTATGCGTTGTTAGAGAATTGTAAGAATGTTTGTTCTGCCGTTGTGGCTAAGTAATAAATACCGTGTCAGTAATGTTTTTAAATATAACGTTTGAAAATATTAAGCTTATTTGGAGAGTGATAAAAAATAAAGTCAAAATATTTCAGTCAACTATTATGATATTTCTGTTCTGTGAAGATGACAATCAACAGTCTACATCTCTCTCCCTGTGCCCGCTCCCAGGGATTGATCACTGTTAAAAGGGCCCTTTGAAAGGCTCTTTAGGGCACAGATTAAAGTCCAGCATGATTTGCAGTAAGTATCTTGCTTTATTCCACAGACACATTATTTTAATGATGGATTAGCTCCAAACAGTGCTGCTTTTTTTCTAATGCCACTTCATTATGAAGATCAAAACAACCCTAAAATTAAATATTAGGTCTGTTTTATTAATAGTGGTAACAGCCAGGAGGATACATCTTTTTTATATTCAGATTTGTATTCAACTAAAAAGAAAAAAGAAAAAAAAAAAACTGTGAAACTATTATATTTGTTTCCCCCAAACCTGAATATGTGTTTGCAGTCTTGGTACAAATAAGGTCAGTTACAATCTTTCTGTATTATTTCTTTGCACAGGTTTTCTGCATACTAAAGGAAGAAGAGAACCTCAAGGATTTCAGAGATTCATGACCTGAAGCAAGCAGTACCATCATGGGATGCGGCACATCCATTGCCGTTGAGAACCAAACACGACCCTCTGAAACGGGTAAATATTGATTATATATCACTATTGCTTTAATGTGATTTGCAATATAGCTTAACCTCTCTTTCATCTTCCCTTTGCAACAACCCTGGTTTCAACAAGTTTGCATTCTTCATTTGTTGAAAAATACTGCTCTAGTTCTTCTATCCTCTCCCCCCTTGTTTTTCCACCCCCAAGGTTTTACTCAAATGATTCAATTTAATTTAATCACCTCTCACACAGATGGCTCCATCAAGCAGCCCAGCCCAGCTCTGAGTAAGGCACTTTCTTCAGCATCTGTCATCACTGTCTGTGTCCCATTTGTGCCTATAAACAAGTACTAGTTGGCATGAACGCACAATTTCAGCACGAACTAGATTAGTTTATTATATTTTTTGAGGTTAAGCAGACATGACTTTTGTCAGGTTTGCACAAACCCAAAAATGTCATTTTTTGTGACCATTTATAATAAATACAATGAATGAGCAATAATCCCATCCTTCTCTAACACAGCCCATTATTTCTCTATGGATGTGTATTCTCTAGCCATGCCTTGTCTCTGACGTCTGTGTTGTTCTTTCTCCTTAACTGCTCCTTGCACTTCTTTAATTAGCACCTGTGATATAGCCCCCGAGACAAGGTTTATTTTTAGCAGTCTTTGCACTCAAGTGTTCAGTAAAAGATCCAAGTGTCCCTGTAACGATGAGATGATAGCATCGTAACATGAATCTGACAGACAAATGAAAATCAGCTGTAGCAATAGTACATCTTTGCAGGGTTTGTATTGTGGACTAGTTTTAATCATTCATTCTTAATATATCTGTATGTGAGCAATCTTTTCCAGACATACAGTGCTACATCCGCCTTGTTGACATTGTCCATTGATGTTTATGTTCTCTTTACTTTACTCAGGTTTTGTTAAACAAGTATAATTTAACCATGGGGACCACCTTTTTTTATACCAAAGCACTTACTTTTAGCCTTTTTAAAATTTTCAACGTTTCGAATCTGAAAGATCTACCGCTTCCATTGCTCAACATGTCCAGTGGGTCCACATTTACGAATCTCAGAGCAAGTAGTAGATCATCCCAGGTCTTGTTTCATGCCTACTGCATATTTAGATATTTTATTGCTTTTGCATATTAACTATGGATGTAGAAATTAGTGATTTTTCCTTTAAGCTATAAGTTTTTGCTTTTAAAAACTGGCACTTGTGATGCATTGAAAACCTGATGCATTTAGTATATGTGTAAAAACTGTTGTTACACAACTATAGCTTCAATGATTGTTTACATCAGCCACTTGCATTCTTTGTGTTCTTAACGTATTTAGCCATAAAAGCTGCCATACTCATCCAGCGTTGGTACAGACGCTATGTTGCCCGCCTGGAGATGAGGAGACGCTATACGTGGAACATCTTTCAGTCCATTGAGTATGCAGGGGAACAGGACCAGCTACAGGTATAAAAAACACTTGGTTCTTATGGCCAGTCCAAACAAAGCAATCTGTAACTCACTTTGCTCTGAAAGGGATAGTTCACCCAAAGATGTTGTCATCATTTTTGGGCGACTCTATCTCTTTAATAAACTTGTGCTGCTGATGTTGTTGTTTAATCTCTAATGATATTAAAACTGTGCTTTTCTACTAAATTAATGGACGGGTCATTATGACACAATCTTGCATCTTTTTCATTTTCATAGCTCTCCAGTTTCTTCAGTTTCATGTTGGACAACTTCACACAGATAAATGGGAATGGACCAGGTAATGAATGAAGTGTTGTAAATTTTGTATTTAAATGCGTCTTTCTTTAAAGGTAAAGTGTGTCATTTTCGCATCGCCAAATGTCTAAACAATTCAAACGCTGCCATTTGTTATTGGCCGGCAAAACAATCCCCTGAACGAACTCTATTGGTTGAGCCATGTTGGTTTCTTAGGCTATGTTGGTTTGATACTGCTAAATAGATCGATTTTTAATTCATTTGGCTGTCCCTCAACACACCTTTGGAAAACCCCTGCACTTGTGATTTTGCATCAAATGGTTTTCCTCTTGATTATTACACACCTATGCTTTCAATGATTCCAAAAACACACTATATGGAGACACAGTTGCTTAGCAACCTTGGGAGATCCCATTTTGAGTTGTGGTAATGCAGAGAGAGCCAGAAATGCAGCGTAATAGTACTGAAAACTTCATGGGCAGAAATATTCAATTGTTTTACCCAAATGAATATAATATTCTTTTCACCATTTTATATTCTGCACATGGGGGTTCTCTGCTTTAGCCTGTGAAGACACTAGATTGGCTTTCCTTTGGGGAAAACTGCATCAGTTTGCATTGAGTGGCTGAGAGTACACAAGACTAGTCTTGTCAGGTAATCATGTATCTATGGCTTGGATTGGGTGATTTTCAGGTTCAGCTTTTTTTCTGTGGCACTTAGGATGATAAGGATAGGAATTGTTATTGTAGTATAGTAAAGTGTATCTTCAGGTTTAATATTGAAAGGTCTGGTTTTGTGTGCCGAGCATGAAATATATTTGTTTTAATGTTTTTTAAAGAAGTCTCTTATGTTTACCAAGGCTGTATTGTATGTGAACAGCAAAAACTGTAATATTAAAGTAAATGATTAAAATGTATCTATTTTTTATATATGAATTTTTTTATTCATATATAGCATCATTACTTCAGTCTTCAGTGTCACATGATCCTTAAAAAAATTCTGATATGCTGATTTGCTACTCAAAAACATGTTTTATTATCATTGTTAAACTGTTTTACTGTTTTGCTTCATATTTTTTGTGGAAATTTGTTTTACAGGATTCTTTGATGAATATAAAGTAAAAAAAACTGCATTTGGCTGAATTTTGATCAATTTAATGCATCCTTGCTGAATTAAAGTATTAATTTATTGGTAACACTTTAGTTTAGGATTCTCACTATTAACTAGTTGCATATTATTAGGATATTAGCTGTTTATTAGTACTTATAAAGCACATTTTAAGGCCTTATTCTGCATGACCTTATTCTACATACTTAACATTAACAAATACCATACTAACTAACTATTAACAAGCATTAATTAGGAGTTTAGTGAGGCAAAAGTCATTATTATAGTAAGTTCTAGAGAATTGGACCCTAAAGTGTGGCTAAAAAACAAACAAAAAAAACTGTGAAGTCAATAGGGCCCAACTGTTTGGTCACAAACATTCTTCAAAATATCATATTTTGTGTTCAACAGAACGCAACAGGTTTGGAGCAACTTGAGGGTCAGTAAATGAAAACAGAATTTTTTATTTTTGGGTGAACTATCCCTTTAATATTGCTTGTTTATCAGTAGTAATCTAAGGAAGCATGGGATGATTCCAGTAGATGGTTAAATCAAGTTTAGAAAAAAATAATGCAAGCCTACATTTACTCTCTCTTCAATACAAACATCTGTTCCTGAAATTCAAGTCTCTCTGCATAAATTTATGGGAAACACTGCAAATTTACATTTTCAAGAATGACACAATGGGTCAGCACTCCTCAAATCCCTGTGCAGGGACAGACGCTATGCAAATTGAAGTGTAGTACATTGTGTTATAGCACTGTGTGTGCTGGGTATTTTGATGGGCAATCAAAATAGGCCTTTCATAATAGACTCCAGGTTGAGAATTAATCATTTATTTAATAACCAAAGACTGAAACAGATATTGCCTGTCCGTCTGTATTGATGTTCCTGTGTGCTCATTTTTCCACGACATGCCCAGCCATGCTTAACAATAACACAAACCTTTTGATGTTCCAGAGTGTTTCATGATTCACATTTACATGAATTTATCAGACTGATGTTTTTACAGAATATACTAATGGATAGTTCTCATATGACATGTTAATTGGGAGGAAGAAGGTTAAAAATATTATGGGTTGCTTTGTCTCCTATAACCAACAATGCCTATTTCCTTTAAGTTGTTCATTATTTTTAATGTCATTTTACCTTTTCTGCTTCATTTTAAATGGTTTGTTGGACTAATTCCATGACTAAAGTGTCTTTTAGACTGTTATTCCAGAGATGATGCATTTTCCATAACCCTTTCCACCATTCAAGTACCACAAAATTGTTTTTGATTCATACTAAATAAGTTGTATGTGACACTAATTGTGTATGATTCTTCTTTTCTACTTCCCATATGGTCATATTTCCTCCAGACCTCATCTCTCACCTCCTGGACTCTGTGGTTGACCCTTTAACTGAGGAGGTCAGGCAGTTGAAGTACGAGCAGATTGTGGTGCCGGAGTCGTACAGCGGCCCTCATCTCTCCTTCCCGCTGAGCGTGACTGATACCAATGCCCTGCTCTGTGCCTTTAAAGAGGAGCAGGTACAACACTATAAAACTTTCACTAATCGTCTGAACAAATATGAGCCTTCTGGAAAACAAAAACAAAATCATCTTGTGCATTATTTAGCTCTGTCTTGCAAACATGAAATGGTTTCCAAATTGTGCTAAAATATATTATGCTATATCATACCTTAAATTCTCAGAATGCTTTTTTTAAAATGTTTCAGTTAAAACTGAATGACCATTGTCGAATGTGCAAGGCAGATACTATATATAAAAAATTAAAATAATAGTTTTCTATTTTAATATATAATTTATTAATTTCAATCAGCATCATTACTCGTCTTTAGTGTCACATGACCCTTCAGAAATAATTATAATATGCTAATTTGGTGCTCAAGAAACATTTCTAATTATTATCAATGTTAAAAACAGTTGTACTGCTTAATATTTTAGCGGAAACAGCGGTAGATTATTTTTCAGGATTTTTTGATCAATAGAAAATAAAAAAACTAATTTATTTTTAAATATGTATATTTTTTGTAGCATTATAAATGACTTTACTGTCACTTGATCATTATCATGTGTCCTTATTGAATTAAAGTATTACATCTTTTTAATTGCTGACCCCAAACTTTTAATATATATATATATATATATATATATATATATTAAATTTTTTTCTGCTATTATAAATATTTAGCTATTTTAGGAACTGCAAACAAAGTTAATAATGCATTGACATGCAAATGTATGACTACATCTGATTTTCAGACTCTTCATGGGAAATATGTGCTGCAGCTACTATATGAAACAAAGAAGTTTTTGAAACAGATGCCAAACGTCATATACCTGTCGACGTCCTATGCAAAAGAGATAACTATCTGTGGTGAGAAGCAATATGTTTAGTAAAATACTAGAATATTCATTTAAATGCAGTTGATATTTCTATAGAATCCATATCTGATTAGTTACAGCAGTGCATTTGAGATATGTGCTAAATTTTGCGATATATTGCTTGGGGAAAAAGTGTTGCCAGCTTGAATGAATGAGTGCTTATTTATTTTGCACTTCATAAAGCACTTCACAGTGCCTCAATGGGCTCATCACAGCCAACCTGCACCATTTCATACTCGACAGCGCTCCTGATTCAATTAGTACAGAAAAGCATGCATGAATAACTGAATTCCCATCTTGGAATATTCTAAAAGACATCACGTTATACTATTTTGCATATTTTCATCACTGATCCCAATATTTGATTTTTATTCCTTGGAATGATAAACAGCTTTTATATGCCGACTTTTCTCTTTCACACAGGTGATCTGCATGGTAGCCTGGATGACTTACTGCTTATATTTTACAAGGTAAATGCAGATTGATTGTTTAAACGTAGAATATAATTTCTAGTGATTGCATTTCAGAATATTGGTGCTGGGGTAATGTATCTAAGTTCATTAAAGCCACTTGGGCATCGCTGGTGACTTATTACATTTAAGATGTATTGCCTTTTTACTCAGAACGGTCTTCCCTCCGCGGAGAACCCCTACATATTCAATGGAGACTTTGTGGATCGAGGAAAGAAATCTACAGAAATCATCATCGTTCTGTTTGCCTTCCTTCTGCTCTACCCCGATCACATGCACCTAAACAGAGGCAATCATGAGGACCACATCATGAACCTCAGGTAACATGCTAGATCACTCATTCAAATGATTACTGAAGGTATGACTTTTAATAAACCAAACAAAAGCTCTTCCATGGTCGATAAATCCTGGCGGTGAAAAAGAAAATATTCTCGAAATGGCACACCGCCAGTAGGACGCCCTCAGAAAGCAATCTTTTTTCAAAACTGATTAAAAAAACATCATATCTGTAACTTCTTTATCTTCTTGCAGATACGGATTCACAAAGGAAGTCATGCAGAAGTACAAGGTAGATTTTTATTGTGTGCTTAAGGTTGGTGTTTTATGCAAAACAAAGAGGCTGGATGTGTAATAATCATTTGATTATAGCTTTGTTTTATTTAGGGTATCCACCTTATTCCTACGCCCCATGGCGCTTTACGCAAATTATAGGTGTAACTTCCGTTAAGCTGTAAACACTCAGTGAAAGGCTGGCTCTGTGAACGTAATACGTTAAAAAAGTGTCAATAATCGACTCACCCTTCAACCATTGAACATCAAAATAAAGTTTAAATGTTTAAAAGAATCAACAAGGTACTTTCAACAGACCAAAAATAGCCCCATAAGCGCGAGTCTTTGGTTAAATATCACTGTAGTAGGCAAATATCTGTATTGTATAACAAGCCTTAATCAAAAATGTTCATCAACTTCAGCATTACGTGACACTATATCAAAGTGATTCCCGTCATTTTGACAGATAAATTGCATTTACCTGTGAAAACAAACCTGGAAAGAGACATGAGGATTTGAGGAGAATAACGAGAGATTATTTGTGCATTCCAGTGAATTATTAATGGAATAATTAAATTTGGGAGAACAGACCACAAATGTGCCGTATATGGTGTCCTTTCTCATACTTTTACAGCGGATTGCAAAGGAAAAAATAAAAATCATCACGAGGAAAAGAAAGCAGCGACTGAAAGAACTCTTGCCATAGATATTCTTATTATAACATGTCACATTAAAATACCAAGTACAATGTTATTCTGTTATTCTGTAATAAGGCAAATTGACAGCTCATCCAGTCAAACTGACGGATCAGCTTTATTTGTAGGGCAACCTCATGATTTCAATTATCATTTTAGCCTTAATGAATGGAAGTTCCCCAAACCGGAAGTGCCACCCATAATTAAAAACGCAGTAAAGTCGTCAGGAATAAGGTGGATACTGTACACTTGTGTCATTTTTAAGTGTGAGGTTCACTTCTGAATATTAGACATTACTGCCATCTACTGGACATTTAAATGAATGTTTAGTCATTTTTCCTGATCTTTCAATAGACTCATGGCAGGGAAATCCTTCAAGTGTTTCAGGATGTGTTCAGCCTGCTTCCACTTGCAACTGTCATTGACAACAAAGTCCTTATAGTTCATGGTGGCATATCGGACAAAACTGATCTGGACTTTCTGAGCACGGTTGAAAGGCATAAAGTACGTCTTTTATTTGACTTTGATGGATTTATAGTCTTCCCTTATACGTTCTTGTGTGTATATTTATTTATCTGGTAAAGATCCGTGTAATAAGCAGAATAATGTAAATAGGACGATCCCTTACATGTGTACTTTGCAGGTGAAGTCTGCTCTGAGGGTGCCCAAACGCAGCATCGATGATCTCAGCGTCCGGGCCTGCAGTCGCAGCAGCAGCAGACACAGGTTGGACAGCCCTCACACCTCGGGCCGCACCAGTCGCGCCTCCCGCAGGAGGAAGAAGCACTGCACCAAGCAGGGCAGCTGCTCCTCATCTTCATCCTCATCTTCTTCCTCCTCATCATCCATGTGCTCCCCCCGTGTCTCGTCACGAAACACCCCACGCCGACCTCCTCCTTCCCCCAGTCTGCCGAGCCCCACCGACGTGCTCCAGGTCCCCTTCTTGGACTCCTTCGTCTCCCTAGAGCCGCCCGAGCCGCCCCGAGAAGAACTGGAATGGCAGCAGGTGAGTTGAACCGGTTCCTTACAAATGTGTGTTTTTGTTGGTAGTGTGTGTGACAAATAGCCTCTATTTTGGATGTGAAACCCTTCTGCCTTGGAAATCCATTTGGCGTAAAGCTCCAGTACATAATATGACTATTAATTTAAAACTGTTCTTAGATGTAAAAATTTTGCACCAACCTATTGAGCTTCCACAAAAAAGTTGTTTATGAATTATAAAAGAGCATGGCGATTTTGGTGAAATTGAGAACAACATTAGTAAATTTATGAACTAACATCCACTAACAATGAGCAATACATTTGTTACTGTATTAGTTAATGAAAATACTGTCGTTCATTGTTTGTTTATGTTAGTTCACAGTGCATTAACTAATGTTAACAAGTACAACTTTTGATTTTAATAATGTATATTAGTAAATTTTGAAATTAATATTAACGGTAGTTCACTTTTGCTGATAATTTTCTCACCCCCATGTCATCCAAGATGTCCATGTCTTTCTTTCTTCAGTCGAAAAGAAATTAAGGTTTTTGATGAAAACATTCCAGCATTTTTCTCCATATAATGGACTTCAATGGGAACCAAACGGTTCAAGGTCCAAAAGACACTTTCAGTGCTAACTGCAAACTGTTGAAAGGACTTTAAACGATTCCCGACGATGAATAAGGGTCTTATCTAGCGATAAGCGATAACGATCGTTCGTTTAATAAATAAATAACAAAGTTTAAGTTTTATAAGCTCAAATGGTCGCCTTGTTCTGTACTGTGATGCGTGTTCCTGACTCTCCTATTCGAACTCGTTCATCAAAATGAACGAATCTTTTTCTGAGTCAATTTGTTCGTTTTGATGATTTTGATGAAATTTTGATGAACGAGTTCAAACAGGAGAGTCACGCATGGTCGATCATTTGAGCTTATAAAACTTAAACTTTGTTATTTATTTATTAAATAAGCGATCGTTTCGCTTGATAAGACCCTTATTCATCGTCTGGAATCGTTTAAAGCCCTTTGAACAGTTTGCAGTTTGTACTGAAAGTGTCTTTTGGACCTTGAACCATTTGGTTCCCATTGAAGTGCATTATATGGAGAAAAATGCTGGAATGTTTCTATCAAAAAACCATTTCATTTCAACTGAAAAAAGAATGACATGGATATCTTGGATGTCATGGGGGTGAGTAAATTATCAGCAAAAGTTTTTTCAAAAGTGAACTATTCTGTAGAAGTATTGTTCATTGTTATTTAATGTTTACTAAAGTAGTTAACTGATGAAACCTTATTGTAAAGTATTTCTTTTTACAGGTCTGGAAAATTGATGGAAAGTTATGGAAATTACTGTAGTATTTCTATAGTCGATATAGAAAGTGTAAACGAATGTTCTAGTTATGCTCAATTCTAAATTATTCAAAAATAATTCTATTATAGACATTTTGAACAATGAACACATGGTCATAATTTGTCTGATACAGGTTGTCGATATCCTTTGGAGTGACCCTAAAAATCATAATGGTTGCAGTCTGAACTCTTTCCGTGGTGGAGGCTGTTACTTTGGGCCGGACGTGACCCAAACGCTGCTGCAGAAACACGGCCTCTGTCTGCTGATCAGGTCACATGAGTGCAAACAGGAGGGCTATGAGCTCTGCCACAATGGTCAGGTAAGCATGAGAAACATAATCCATTTTGTCATTATGCCAACATCACTTCTTATAATATATGTGTAGTGTATTTCTCTTTACGAATATATATATTTGCAATGCATGCATCCCATTTCCCATAAAAGAGATCTGTTACTGTCCTGTAAAATGGCGGTAATGTTTCTATTTGCGAATACTTTTAACAGTTCATTTACAAATGGATGACCTCAAATCAAACAGACATGGATGAAAGACCACAACCCTTCAGTATTGATCTTATGGGGTTTTTAAACTCACACTGTATATTTTTAGTCCCAGAATTTTTTCCTTTTTTCCAAGGTTATCACTATTTTCTCTGCATCTAACTACTATGAAGAGGGCAGTAACCGTGGAGCATATATCAAACTGGGCCCTGAACTCGTCCCACGCTTCTTCCAGTATCAAGTCAGTCGAACCACCAGAAAACTCACCCTCCATCAGAGGTAATCTAACTCACTCACTTATCTTCAGTTACAAATAGGTCTTGAGTATATGAATTTGTGTGTCAGGTTATGAGGAAGCGTCCCCATTTATAAACGTATTTGTTTTAGGGTTTGTGTTGCAGAAGGTTCAGCACTCAGGGCTCTGAAAGAGAAACTGTATGCTCACCGCTGTGAGCTAATGGATGCCTTTCAACAGTATGACATAGACAACACAGGTTATTATTATATTATATTATATTTAGTGCTGTCAAATCGATTAATCGTGATTAATCGCATCTAACATAAGAAAGTTTTTGTTTACAAAATATATATGCTTGTATATATATTATATATACACGATTTGACAGCACTAATTATGTTATATTATGCATTAATTTATAATTGAAATGTTAACTAAAGTAAAATGGTGTCTTTCTCAGGCCGCATCTCCACTAGCGAGTGGGCTCAGGTGGTGGAGTCTGTTCTGCGATTGGATCTGCCGTGGAGAACCCTGCGCCCACGCCTGGCCCGTCTTGGAGCGGATGGCAACGTGGAGTACAAATCCTGTTTCGAGGACATCAGCCTTGGAGAGCTCATCCCTCCGGTCACCATCTTAATCATAGAAATATATCTATATTTTGGGTGTAAGGGTGGGCGATATGACCAAACTACTGTTTCAAAGGACATAGGATTACAAAAATAATGAACATAACCAACTTAAAGAGCTCTGACCTGTATAGACTTCAGACTAATTTCAGCGTTGATTGTGTTGTCATCACATTATATATAAGTATAACATCACGGGTTTCCATCTCTTACAAATTACAGTAGTAATGTAGAACTGTAGAAAGTGCCTGCTGTTTCGATTGCAGTGCTCGGACTGTGACTGACATCTGTCTCATAGCATGAAACGCGCTGATGATGTGCATGAGCAGGCAAGCGTACCATAGCATTTGGACCGAATTTAATGATTGGATGAATATTTTATGGTCCTACGCCTTCTAAATATAAATATAAATACATTTAGACCACTTAACTTAGTTATATTAGGTTGTAAAGAGACTTTCAACCAGCTTAACAAAAAATGTTTCTGGAACAAATCACCTACCTTGCCTTTAATGCTTATATTTGGGTAATCGAGTGAATTGAATACTTTATACATGAGAAGTAATGAATCCTAAATGATTCATTGATCTTTTTATTTTAGAACCTGATGAAATTGTTCTAAAAAAATAATTATACTAAATGGTGAAATAGTAAATAATAGTTAAACTAAAATTATAAAATGGATAGTTGTAACTCTAAACTCATTTAAAGCTATTGTAAAACAGGCAATATGAAATATTTGGTTGCCAAATTTTAACCACATTATGCTTATGTTGGACCGCCCACTGCGCCCAGCTTTAACATCCATTTTTCACTTTGACTTTTATTTTGAGAATATAGAATTTGACAATTCAGCCTTATGTTGTTAATAAAATCTTGATTTTTGTATTTGTTTTATTTTTAGGTAACACCAAACTTGGCTGAAACTCTTTATAGGTATAGAACTGACCTAGAGATAATATTTAACATCATTGATAAGGATCACTCAGGTTAGTGTCACTGTTTTCCTGTTTGTTCAATGCTGATTATTGTGTGTTGATCATAACGCACTTCTCCACGCTCACACGCAGGTCAGATTTCCATCGAGGAGTTTCGTCAGACCTGGAAGGTCTTCAGTTCTCATTTGGGGGTCGCTGTGAATGACCAGGCGATAGACGACATGGCTCGAAGCATTGACTTTAACAAAGATGGCAGCATTGATTTTAATGAGTTCCTGGAGGCTTTCAGGGTGGTTCATAAACTAGATGTCAAAGAGCAGCAGCAGGGTTAATTCTGCACGGTCAGATCACAGACAAGAAAGAATTCCAAATCATTTTTGGCACCATGTTTATTTATTTATATTTTTTTAGATATTTTTTGACATCTTATGGACACAAAAAGCAGTTACTCATAGGACATCTTTTTACGCTGCTTTCCAGGATTTGCATTTTTCATAAAGGTAAGAGGTTTCAATCTTACTTATGTGATAGAAGTAACTAAATAAATGTGTAATAACATGTTAAAATATGCTGAAAATGCAGGGATAAATGCAGTCACAGCTATTGTTTTGCACTGCAATTCACAAGGGCTGAATAATTGTTTAGCAGTGCATAACCCTATAATTGTGACTTCACTTTGAGTCGTGAGTCATTCTGTTGTAGATATTTCTCAAACATTCCTCTGTTTGCATCTTGCGTGTGGTTTACAACGTAACATCTATTATTAAGAAACTTAAAATGCCAGTTTATACCATCAACAGAATTTATTTCAAAATGATATTGGGTTAAAATAGAGGGGGCATTTAAAAAAAAAATACTGCTGTGTTTCCTGCTGGTTTTGTGTACATTTACAGTACATTATGTGGGGAATTTTAATTTTTTCTTCCACAGGTTAATTGCCAGTAATGGCACATACTTACTTGTATCCTGCTTTATAGATTTGACTAACTATATTAATTATTTAATTATTCAATTGAACAATATTTTGTCGTGCAACATCCTGCAGTAAATTAGCAAAATGTATTTAGCCATTCATCTAATCAGATTTAATATCTCTACACATACTTGTGTTTAGTATAGTGTTTAGTTTTTCCAGGTTGTAAAGGCTCCATTACTTTGTCTACCCTCTTAACTATCATTAAAAAAGTATAACTATAAATATATATTGCATTGGCATCTAACTAAAGTCAAATATGTTAAAATACTAAAATAGCTCAAATTAAAACGGAATAAAAACTAAGTATAAATATAAAACAAAAAATAAATAAAATTAAAATATATAAAAAAAAATTAAAAATACAATAGAATACAAACACTGATATTCACACAAGTAAAAGTAAAGTTTAAAAAAAATATTGGGTTTTATGCAGTGTTTTTGTCTGAGCTGACTTGCTGTTACTCCCCTTAACAAGAAAAAAAAAACACTGTTTCTGTTTTCATCCTGTTTTAAAGAGGAATGTCCAGGAGGTTTTAAAGTCCTGTTATTCCGTTTCATGTCTCCTCCCCTTTGTCTCTCCCTTCCCCTCATCTTTTTAGTCCATGTGCTCAAGACTCCACTCTCTAGAGTTCAGTTTTCCTTAGTGATCTTCGTCTACAGTCTGACACTCTCAGGATTTCCACAGCCTCTTTTATACGGTGGAATTTGCTCAATCATGCTGGGTTGGAGAGGTGCACTGCTGTGTGTGTTTTGGTCCCAGCTCTGGACACTAACTCCAGGTACACTATGTGTTGTAATTGACATTGTACTTTATATTGATTGAGATAGGTCACAGGATAATTAATCTTTTCACATTCATAAATCTGCTTTTGTATTGGTATATCTGATGGTTTTCACTTAGGCGTTGCTGAGAAAGGCTGCAGTGGTTTCGGACACTTGGAAAATGGCCGTACGTTTTTCCGGTATGGAGGATTGTTTGTTACCTTCACCTGTAATCCAGGTTTCCAGGTCCACGGTTACCGTACAAGCAGCTGTGTGTCTGGACAATGGGCCAGAGACCCACCGCTGTGTGTGGGTTAGTGAACTCATGTATTTTGTTGATACTTGTGACTATGTACACAATTCTTTACAATGACAATTTTCAATGAAGCAGATGAGATTCATCAAGAGCTGAAGCTAGGTAAAAAAACCAATTTTGAAGTCATTTTATAGGGTCTCTAATATAATACTGATACTTACAGCCATACGTTGTTATGTACTCCAGCATCAGGATGCCCCAGCCCTGGTGATCTCCTGCATGGCAGGACTATTGTGTCTGAAGACGGATCTCTGGCCTTCTTTAGCTGTGATGCTGGATTTAGTTTGTTTGGATATGCGCTGCTTTACTGCAAAGGGAAAAGCTGGAACGGCACTAAGCCTGTCTGCAAAGGTATGTCATCTGAATCAAGCGTATAATGCCTTTTTTTAATCACTGCTGCAGTGACTTCCTGTACAACTGACCATCTGTTTGCTCTGGCTCCTTTATGTTTCTCCTTATATTTCGCTTTTTGGTTCTTACAGTAGCTGATATCATGAGTGTTCTTCATTTGAAGCAAGAATCATCACATGGTCCCGTCTCAGCACAGAGCCGTGATGTTCCCACAAATCTAAAAGTTTGCTTACATGGCCATTTAAACACCCTTGCAATCACTCCTCCCAAGGATGCTTTTCTCAAATCAGGATTGCTTGAGGTCCCTCATATCAAACTTGACTTTACAGATAACAAGCAGAAAAATATAAGGAAACCAGGGGAAAAAAAGCCCTCAAAGAGTCTATTGTTTGACAAGACACTAGATAGTGGAAGGGCTGAGCCAATTTTCAACCCTTCAAACTTCAAGGATCCAATCGGGAGCTCCGATCTTCGGAAACCTGCGCCAATGACATCTACCAATGTCAACACAATGTCATTAGTCAGTTCCTTTTACGAATCCTCATTTTTAACCACCGCACAAACCAGCTTTGTAACCCCAGTGATGGACACTCAACAAATCAAGGTCAAGGATCAGACTGAAGCACCATACAGAAGAAATAAAAAGCCTCATCAGTCCACACTTGGTACAGACAAACTGTTTCAAAGAGCCTTAGTCACTTCAGCTACTGAGACTTTACCAGAATTCATTAAAAATAATTTGCACTGGACATCAACTACACCTGCAACAAACATCAACACACTGGGCACAAATGACCTTCTACAGTCAAGGACATTCACCACAGAAGATCCGTATGCAGCCACCTCTGGGAGTTTTGCACCTCCAACAACAAGCTATCCTGGTTTCATGGCGTCTAAACATGAGTCTGTTTCCTCTACCTGCAGAGAACTCTGTGAAGAAAGACCGGACCTCCAGGAAACATCTCCAACACTAGAACACACATCACCTAGCATGGCGATGGCTACCCGACTAATGTCTGGCCTGCTTCTGAAGGCTCAAACTGACGTCCATAACTTTTCTGACATTACTGATGATGGTCAAGTGAATGAAAGAAACAATCATAGTGACCCCAAACAAACTTTTGGTCCTTCAGTCTGGAAAGATTTTCCAAGGTTTCCAACGAGGAAACGCCGTCCAGTGTGTCCCTACCCTCCATTTCCTTCACACGGAACATTCTACTTTCGGTCGATAAAGAATCCCGACCCGTTTCAGTATAAGCATTATATTCAATATGCCTGTTACCCTGGATACACCTTGACCAATGGGGATGTTTACAGCTATTGCCAACACAATGGACAATGGAGTGGCCAAACACCTCTGTGCTTAGGTAAGATATGACGCATATTAGAAATGAATATGTAGAAAGTTATTTTTGTAGGATAAAATTGAAAATACATTTAAATGCACAATCTGAAGACAGTGAAAGTGCACATAAAATTATTTTTACATTTATTCTGTTAACTATGGAAGCCGATTTCCACCACATAGAAATAAATAATGATTTGGTAAAGTTACATACAGATAACATATCTTTTAAAAGTCGTAATTGACAATAAAAAATGACGTTTGTCATAATTCATTTCATAAATATGACTTTATTTCATAATTTATCTTTTTATCTACTAATTATGATTTTATGTCATAATTTTAATTCACCAAAGCATGACTTTTTTTTCTTATGGAGAGGAAATGAGATTCTGTATTGATCAGGAATATTTCAAACAATTCATCCTAAGAAGAGAATGTTTATTTATTTATAGATTTATTAAGAAAAGGTTTATTTAAAAGGGTTGTATCACATGCTCACCAAAGACATGAAAATTGCTGGGAAGAATTGCTTATTGTTCATAAGCCTGTTTATGTGCTTTTATTGTAATGGCGCTTTTTACCATTCTGACTCCTTCATGTCTTCCCTCACCCACACTCCAATCTTACATGTCTGTAGATATCCAACATCTGTGTAATATCCTGCTCATCTCTCCTCTAAGCAGGTGATGGGCATAAATGTTCAACACAGATGGCGTCAGGATGGCTTTAAATGTCATCAGACACATCGGGGAATATCTGTTGTTCTGTTAAACACATTATCTTATTTTAAAAATGCACATGAATGTATATTCTTATTGAATCCAATTATGTTTACCACTGTTTAGTGGGCTGTTTCTATTAAACAAAATGTAATTTTCAAAATCATGTAATTGTCAAAAGTGTTTTCTGTCTACACAAGGTAAATTCATTAAGTCAGAGTAACTGTAAACCACTGCGGATGTGGGATTTCATTCTCAGCGGCGAGCAAATCATGTCCTGTTCTCTAAACTTAAACCATAATTATATATATATATATATATAAATTAAACTATATTATTTGAAAGGAACCACTTAGTCTATCTATCTGTTTCAAAAGCATTTAAGAACATACCATATAATTTTAACTTACTTTTTTTCCTGTTCAGTGGCTTGGTTCATCCTTTTTTTAAACTAATTGGATCTTAATGTCATTTTAGTATGTTTATTTTAATTGCAGAGTTAACTCCTTGCTCCCTAAACAACGGAGGATGCTCTCAGATCTGTCACGTCAATGAACAGAATCGCGCCCAGTGTCTCTGTGAACCAGGGTTCTTGCTTCTGGAGGACCAGCGCACCTGTCGAGGTGAGAGTGGAACTACATACACGTTTTAACCGTATCTATTGATCGGATCTATTGACCACAGAATAGCATTCTTTCGACAGCCAGACTCCGGTGATTATGGGTTTTCCACTTTTGGAATGGCGGCTTACTTTCTGTCAAGAGGTGCTCTTGACACCGGGTTAAAAGCTTGTTTACGCATCCTTGACCTGTGTGTCTTAGATTTATGGTTTTGGTTTGCAAACCAGCTGTGGTGTGTCCATTCAGCCCTGAAGGCCCTCAAGACTCAACATCACCCTCTGGTGTCATCCCTGGGTGTTGAATACTTGACCCATATTAGGCTGTTAATTAAAGCTAAAAGACACGCTACAGCATGTCTTAACATTTTAATTATCTGAAGAACATTTTTACCATAATATCTAATATAATCCACCATAATAAATCTTTTATGCAATAGAAAGGTTCCATGGATGTTGAAGGTTCTTCATAGAAACATGTTTTGCTTGGTCCGTTGTTTGTTTTTGCTTTTTGCGTTGAGAGGTTTAGCATAAAGGTTAAGAGGTCCATCTGTCAATGTTTTCCATGTTCGTACAGTTAGTTCATGTACATGTTTTTTTTTTTAAATGGCCTTTGCTGGTTTTTCACTTTCGTTATCAATCAATGTAAACTTACATCACTGCTAGTTCCTATAGTGCTTGGTTAGACCCTACTCTGAAGTAGGAGCTAATTTAGTTCCCCCAAAAGGCATTCCTGGAACTAACATAGTTCCTGTGGTGCAAACACACCAAAAAGCAGATATAATACTTCAGCCATTAGTTCTAGGAACTATGAGAAGATTCGTCCGGTGCGAAAGCCCCTATAGATGTCTGTAAAGAACCTTTATTTTTAGAGTGTAGGTCTACACATGATATATTTTTATTCAGCCAAACTGGATTTAAGGGTGCTATTTGCGTACACAAAAGTATATATGAAATGAGTTATGACAACATGTTTTTACATTGCTTTAGCAGACAGAGATATTGTGGTGCAGCAGGCAAACACTTACCTGTGTTAATTTATTTTTTCATAAAGCCAAAACCTTTTTCATTTTGTCATTTCTTCTGTCATTTAAACCTGATATTAACATCCATCTCTGTGATCTGATCACAAGTGGACAGCACTAAATACAGATGGAAAAATGTTGTGTTTCAAATTCCAATTATTCTTCTGTGCATAGCATAACTTCTTCATCCCTGACAAGTAATGTTTGTTTGGGTGAGTGTGTCTCTCTCTGTATACTTGGTTATGCATCTGATTCTGCATATATTAAATATATAGGAATGTGTTTGATTTCACTCTTCTTCTTCATTGTTTGTGTCCATGTGTTCATTCATGCACATGCTAGTACTTGTTGTAAGTATGTGTGCTGGTCTTTTCATGTGCCTGTCTGTGGTATTTATAGATCTGGACGAGTGTGTGGAGGAGTTGCACCGGTGCCAGCAGGTCTGTGAAAACACCTTGGGCTCATACAGGTGCAGTTGCAGTCCAGGGTTTCAGCTCTCTTCAGACAGGACATCCTGCTCTGGTGAGTGAATCAGTGTCTGGTGTGATGCATTACCAATGACACAACCATTTTTACAGTTAAAATGATGTATTTTGGCAATATATATTTACGCAGGTATTACTCTATACAGTACAGGATATATATATACTGTATATACCTGTGTGTGTGTATATATATTGCCAAATGACATACTTTAACTTTAAAAATGGTTGTGTTAATTTTAATTTTAATATTTCTACCTCCAGATGTAGATGAGTGCCAACATGTTGGTAGGGCTCTCTGTGCATTTGGGTGCATTAATACGCCAGGCAGTTTCCAGTGCTTGTGTCCCGAAGGGTACCGACCGGACAGCACCAACAGACATTGCATAGGTCAGACTTTTACATATCTTTAATTTATCTTAACACTGGTGGACAGAAGAAGATATGTCTTAAGAGGTCGAAAAGTCTCTTCACACTGATTTGTGATACACAGGCTTAGTACTGTAAACTAATACCAGGAAACCAGGGATAATTCACCCGAAAATGAAAAGGATGTCATCATTTACTCACCCTCAAGTTGTTCCAAACCTGTATGAATGCCTTTAATTTCAATATTCTTTAAATACAGTGGTGTGAATAAGTTTGGACACCCATGCTAAAGTTGCCTAAAAAGAGGAATAAAAAATCATCTTTTGGATATTGATCTTAATGCCTTAATTAAAAAAATGACGAAAACTCCAACCTTTAAGGACACAAATTTTCTTTGTGAATGAATAATGTATCATAAATAAATACATGTTTTTCCTTTAAATACAGGGTGCATAAGTCAGGGCACCCCTATGTTAAATTCCCATAGAGTCAGGCAGATTTTTATTTTTAAAAGCCAGTTATTTCATGGATCCAGGATAATATGCATCCTGATAAAGTTCCCTTGGCCTTTGGAATTAATATATCCCCACATCATCACACACCTTCCACCACACCTAGAGATTGGCATGGTTTTACTTCAGTTAGCCTAATAGCTGGTTTGATTTGCATTGAAAGATGATCTTATGGAAAGTACCCCATGCCAATCTCTAGGTGCACCCTGTATTTTAAGGAAAAACATTTATTTATTTATGATACATTATTCATTCACAAAGAAAATTTGTGTCCTTAAATGTTGGAGTTTTCCTCATTTTTCTAATTAAGGCATTAAGATCAATATCCAAAAGTTGATTTTTTTTATTCCTCTTTTTAGGCAACTTTAGCATGGGTGTCCAAACTTATTCACACCACTGTATACTGGGTGAACTATCCCTTTGAGGCCCATTCACACCAAAAACAATAGCTTTAACAGTAATGATAAAGATCATTCTAAATATAAAATAAAAGCAGTCTAGACCACAAATATAACAATAATGGCACAGAGAAACTATATCATTGGATTCACTTTCAGAACATTTTTTTTTTCAGTTTATAAACGATAATAATCAGAATCCATGCCGCTTTAAAGAGCTCAAGCATTTCAAGCATCCTTTTTTAGTATTAGAAGTCTTTTAAATATTATTTACAGTCCCTTCCCACCCGACATACCAGAGAGATTTTGATGATTTTGAGATGTGTATTTGAAGTAAAGTTGTATTTTCTGGTTTGTTTTTAGACATTAATGAGTGTGAGGAAACCGAGGTCCTCCAGCAACAGCAGTTGCACACGTGCGAGTGGAAGTGTGTGAATCTGCCAGGTACTTACAGATGTATCTGTCCTCGTGGATACAGAGTGCACTCTAATGAAGCCCAGTGTGAAGGTCAGCACGCAAACATGCAAACCCTGCCAGCACAGACTGATGCATGCATATATACACAACTAAAATCTGTTTAGTTTTTCATTGAGAGATGAATTCTTGCAGTTAAATGTTCTTCCTTCTGATATTTGTCAGATGTCAATGAGTGTGAGCTGAAGAACGGCAGCTGTTCTCACCGCTGCATCAACCACAGAGGCGGCTTCAAATGTGCCTGTCCAGAAACACACCGAATATCCCCATACAACCGGAAAAACTGCCAGCCAATAGACACACACACACCAGCTCCTCACACTGAAGAGGACTGATCTCATTTATTTGTCTTGTTTTGCATACAGTATTGTATTTAATTATTCTGTGTATTTAATACAACATATTTTGTATTTCTTCACCCACGTGTATGAAGAAAATATATATTTGGAATAATAAATTTAATTTGTTTTTGAAATAAGTCTCACTGTATACTGTATTTATGGTATTTTTATTATCGCCTTCCCATTATTATATTATTATTGTTATACCCTTCCCATTAAGTCATTGAGTTGTAGGCCAGTAATAAGGGTTGGATCTACGGGGGTGGCAACTGCCACCCTAAGAAAAAGCTTTGCCACCCCAACTGCCACACCAGAATTATCACAGCAGTTTAAGAACTGCTTTCCAGCAGTGCAACTTCCATATGGTGAGATAAAAAAGACAGCAGGTTTGTATGGGTTTTCTAACCCATACATGCTTAAATAATTGCCTGAAAGGCTGAATGAGTCCTTCTCTGATCACTGCGATTGCCTCTATAATCCTGTACAGTGAAATAAATAAGAGGGATTCGGTATTTGAGACTGGGCGTGACGTCATGCGCGTTCACACTCAGCTGGCTATGTCTGGTAGGTTTGTGTATTCGTCATCATTTTCCGTATCAGCGAAGACAACTCAAGCGACAAAACTTTAGTCAACTTCGACAAAAGATAGATTCAAAGAGACCGGCTTGTAGTTCATTCCAAACCGCAATGCAAACTCCAAGTAAGACAAAGAAAATCAAACTTTTAAACTCTAGTGCCAGGCGTCGGAATAAGACAAGAATCAACATCGGGAAGCTTTCGACAAATGGAGAGAACTCCGGTCTGCTCTAGCCGGGCTCAAACAGGATCCTATGAATGTGTTTCCACAATAATACAATCATAAGTGGATGCAGTAAACACATAAAACAGTTCAATATGGAGATAGATGGAAACAAAACCCAAAGTTTTCAACTACAATTTAGAATTTTCAACTCAATTTAAATTTTTCAATGTTAAGTTGCCCCAACTCATTAAATAATATTTACAGATAAAATTGACTCAATTTAAATTGTTCAAAATTAACTCAATTTTAGAAAATTCTAATTCTATATTATTTATTGAGTATAGCCAACTTAATTTTGAACAATTATGTTATGATAAGTTATGATAGGCCTATATTTTTAATGAAAACACACACACAAAAAAAACCTTTTATTACCAAATATAATAAGACGGGTGACCCAAAAATACCCATATTGTAACAAATAAATAAAAGAATAAATATTTTACTTCACATGAGAAATCTTTAAAAGTAGGAATTTTCTTAAGAAACCTTTGTGAAAGTAGAAGTTTGCCATTAAAGGTGCTGTTTTCTCATTTCTGCTTATTTTATTTCAAATTGGAAATCAAATGATCAGATGATACACGGACCGTGTTTCCCCCTCTTAGACCTCATGCCACCCTGTAAATAATTTTCTAGATCTGCTCCTTTTTTATTTGGTTTGGTTACCATGTGATGTATGGCACCACTCTGTGGTCAGACTTAAGTACATTTTCAAAACACTTCCTGAAAAAAGCAATGTACTGTATATTAAAATGTTTCATTCTGTCCAATGGACAATTTGCATTTACTCTAAAAGAAGGAGGTCCTCAGCGCTGGCGTTTTGTGAAAATGTAAACCTCAGTTTAAAACTAAATCGTTATCTAGTTTTATTATCTGCAGGTTAACCCAGGCTGGAAAGGGTAAAAGGTCCTGGGATAGCAGACGGTTAAAAAAAAAAAGATAAGCAGGACTTTGAACCTACATTCTTGCCAGGGTCTTTGTGAGACATGCATTGGCTCTGTTTTTTCTCTTTCTGCTTCACTTTTTTAGAGTGGTCCCAGCCTGACCACATAGTTAAATAATCCTGCAAGGAATTCACACAGAAAAACAACCCTTGATCCCGTTTGTTGAATACAGTGAAGGGGGAGATTCACGGAGAGTTCTGCACAAGACCTTGAGGAATCATTGGCAGAATGCATCTCTCCTCAAATACACCCTTTAAACATGAAGACCTAAAGATGAAATTGGTTGCATTTGTAGGGTGCCTCGTGCTTGTTTTTGCAGATGAAAAAGAGACGATACATCCCAGAGAACCTGGTTGGACTGGTTCGCTTTTAGTGGTGCCCATGGACGGAAGTCACTGGACTGGAGTGAAAGCCGTAGCGGAGGAGATGGGTCGCAGGGGTCACAAAGTGATGGTGGTCATTCCTGAGGTCAGTATACTGCTAGGACCTGGTAAACACTACGCTACTAGAACGTTTCCGGTTCCATATGGACAGCAACAACTGGATGAACTCAAAGCTCGAAATGCTGAGGTGTTGGATAATAAGCAGCAGCCTCTGTTGGAGAAGATCAGCACCAGAATCAGTAACATTAGGAAATTTGTGGACTTCCAAAGGGCCACAGCTGAGAGTCTCCTCCTAAACCAGGAGCTTGTGGATTTCCTGGGGACGCAAAATTTTGATGCGGTACTCACCAGCCCAGCTGTGCCAACTGGTGCCATCCTGGCTTATAACCTCTCCTTGCCTGCTGTCTATATGTTGCGAGGCTTACCCTGCGGACTAGATTCGATGGCCACGGCCTGCCCAAACCCTCCCTCTTACATCCCACGGTTCTTTACACGCTATTCGGACCGTATGTCTTTTCGTCAACGTGTGCTGAACGTTATAGTGAGCATCTTGGAGCCTTTGCTCTGCAGGCTGATATATTGGTCTACTGAGGATGTAGCCTCCCGTTTCCTGCAGAGAGATGTAAGTGTGGTGGAGATCCTGCAAAGTGGAGCTCTATGGCTGCTACGGTATGATTTCAACCTGGAGTTTCCTAAACCCTTGATGCCAAACATGGTTCTGATCGGCGGGATTAACTGTGCCATGAAAAGGCCTTTGATTAAGGTGAGTGGAGGGGTGTGTTTGCAGAAATTTGAATGCTTATTTAAATAGGTGTCACAAAAATGTTTGCTTCAACTATTTACTACACCAGGCATAGAAGTGGATTAAAAGTTTAAAGCGATAGTTCACCCTAAAATGTATATTTCTATAATCACTATAAACTTATAGTGTTGCAAAACACAAAATAATATACATTTAAGAATGTTGGTAACCAAACTGTTATTGGGACAATTTGCTTCCATTTTATGGACAAGATGTCTGAGATATTTCTTGGTGAGTAAATGAAAGAAGTTTCAGTTTTGTGTGAAGTGTCCCTTTAAAGGGTTAGTTCACCCGAAAATGAAAATTAAGTCGTTAATTACTCATCCCCATGCTGTACCAACCCCGTTGGAACACAAATGAAGATATTTTTTTATAGGCTCCTAAGGGATTGAAACTTGACGGCCCAGAAAGTCATTGAACAAAATGTGACTACAGTGGCTCAAGTATATCAAGCGACGAGAATATTTTTTGTGCGGAAATAAAACAAAAATAACGACTTTATTTCTTCCTTCTGGGCCTGAGACGAGAGTTCAAGAGATTTCCACAACGCATGTGCGAGAATTGCACAGGAAGTAGTAGAAAAATAACGCAATTCTTGCGCATGCGTCATGGAAATCTCTTGAACTCTCGTCTCAGGCCCAGAAGGAAGAAAAGGAAAAGTCGAATAAAGTCATTAATTTGGTTTTATTTCCGAACAAAAAGTATTCTCGCTGCTTGATAAACTTAAAGTTGAGCCACTGTCGTCACTTGTAATATTTAAACATTTTCTTCAATTTTCTTTCTGGGCCGTCAAGTTTCAATCCTTTAGGAGCCTATAATGTAGCAGTGATCCACCTCTCAAATTTAATCAAAAATATCTTCATTTGTGTTCCCGAAGATGAACAAAGGTCTTACGGGGTTGGTACAGCATGGGGGTTAGTAATTAATGACTTAATTTTCATTTTTGGGTGAACTAACCCTTTAAGGGTTACTTTTAAGATTTAGGTTTTGAGGTTAACATTGAGGTGACGTTTGCACTTCATTAGGGCAAAAAGAGTATTCTTTGTCTTGAGAAGCTTATGATTGCTTGGAATGATAAACATGCTCTAAGAGATGAGTTTTCATAAAGGTAAAGCTTCAGAACGTCAGTCTTTTTAAAATATTTTGGGCTAGAAAGATGCACTTCAGAGCAATTGTGATGTCTGATCAGTATAGTCATATGTGCAGCGCTGGACCAGAATCCGACTGGGAAGAGCACTTGGACTGGGAAGCTGTTAGTATTACCAATGGATGGAAGTCACTGGACAGGAGTGAAAGCTGTGGCAGAAGAGATGGGATCCAGAGGTCACACAGTGATTGTGGTGATTCCAGTGATCAGTATGCGTTTGGGTCCAGGCGAACACTACATCACAAAGACTTTTCCAGTCCCTTATGAGCTTGAGTTGTTCGACGAGATATTGACCAAGCAAGTTTGTGAATTGACAACCTCAGGAAAACTGATGAGTCTGACTTCAACAGTGTTTGACCGACATACAGTTCGTTTCGTTCAGCGTCACGTTTCGGGGCGTGGAAATGTCCCCCACAACAACAGACCGGTATGCAACTAGTCAGTCAGCAGTCACCGGAGGCGTTCACAACGCTCCGCGTTATTAAATTCACCCACGAACTCGCGCTCGTGTCCATCTTATGTCCGCTTTGTCACACGGCCAGTTCAACCTCGTATAAATCAGGTTATGTGTGTAAATCACGTGCCTGCTCACTCTTAACAGACACACTGTCCCCGGCGCTACTCGTGGGTCACCGAATGTTCATAAAGCGCTCCCCGTTCACAGTAACCGGGTCGTTTCCAGCTGTAGCTGTCAGCGAGCCGCCGCACATTGAATACTCACATGAGTCAAGCTGCGATTGTAAGTTACGTCCCTGCCCCAGCGCGCTCGCGCCTACTAAATAAACGCCTCACCTCAGGCGCCGCGCACTCGCTACATTCCCTTTAGCACATCTAGTGGAGGCATAACGCAAACCCAGTCAAACGTTTGACTCTGCAGTATCTTATGCGCCTTATAATCCAGTGTGCGCCCTATATATCAATACTGAATCGGCCAGCTGCGATGTCAGCGTCTGTTGTTTCATGTTTGTCCACAAACGCGGCTGATATCCCCTTAGAAGTAACGTTACTTCACTTGATCTTCCATAATAGATAGGAGGGGACATACAACTACGTTTAGCTGATCTTGATAAACGCTCATTGTCACTCATATAAACACAACAGTTTTTAGGCTTGTTCGACTTCATGCAGCTCTGCGCAGACCGATCGGCGGCTGACTTGAAACAGTGCATGCCGGTTAGAAATTTTGTCCGACTTGATGCAGCGCTGACTCCACGTGACTGTGACATATGCCATCAAAGTACCGCGAGAGCGATACGAGAGTAGCCGGAGGACTCAGCCAGTGCAGCTTCTCAAGAGCCATAGACATATACACTAGACCTCACCTTGGCTACGGCAGTTCATTGGAACGAATGCGTCAATAGAGCCGCCATCTTGAAACAGGGGAGCCCCTCCACTTTAATGCATCAGAGTCAATGTAGTAGACACAGGTCAAACGGAAATAAAATCACCATAAATCATCATGAATGGGATTTTTCTTGTTTTTTTGGTTTGTTCCAACGGTCAGACATGTATTTATCATTGATTCCAAAAAGATTTTTTTTTTTTTTTAAACATTCTTCTTAGTTCAGATTTCATCCGTGAACATCATACGCTGCACAAAAGTCCGCCACCATCAATGAATTCGAAGTAAAGGCAGAGATAGCAGCCTTACCTAGCTACTTCCTATGACAAGACCCCTGTTCCAAGATGGCGGCGGTTTTGACGCATGCTTAGAACCCCAAGGTGACGTCTAGTGTATATTCTATGCTCAAGAGCGGCTGCACGAGGTCTGATGATGTCACAGCTGTTCCACGATTCGCCGGATTCACCGCATGACAACGATCACGTGCGTTTCGTGTTTATTCTCACAGGTTTAGTTCCACTAAAGCTCACAAATCAGTATTTTATAACAGTAAACACTCTTTTCATGTAGTCGCAATGTTATATTGTGTCATGTTTATCATGTTTATCAAAATAAAACTGATTAAAAAACGTTGATTCCACGTCATTGATTATAGGTTTATTTTGAACTTTATTCTAGTTCAAACAGATGCTGTATGAAGCAGTAAAGTATTGAATGAAAATGTGTCTGAAATATCTGTTTATTTGGCAAATGTTGCATTTATTTCACTTCAGCTGTGGTATAAGCATGCAAACACCACGTGAGCCGTCACTACGGGGACCAGAAATTGTTCGACTTCACGTCTCCGTTTGCAGCTCCTCCCCGCCTGCACGCGGCTGTTCTCGCCGATCGGTTGCATCCAGCCGCAGGCGATGTCGAACACACCTTTTTTCTTCCGCAATCACACGTGGCCAAATTGATTAATTCAGGTGTGTCTGATTATTGTTGCCGTGACTATTGAGGTCAAGCACACCTGAATTAATCAATTTAGCCAATAATGGCAGACAGGAAACAAAGAGCTGGCTGAAGTTCAGGAAGTAGCTGTGCATAAAGCCCGTTAAGTGTACCATATGCATCAGATGTTTAGCCAACGTTCCGTGGGCTTGACGTCTGAGGCTGAGACTAAGAAACATGCGCTTAGCAGTAATTGTATGTCTAGTGATCAGTATAGTCATATGTGCAGCGCTGGACCAGAATCCGACTGGGAAGAGCAGTTGGACTGGGAAGCTGTTAGTGGTGCCAATGGATGGAAGTCACTGGACGGGAGTGAAGGCAGTGGCAGAAGAGATGGGACCCAGAGGTCACACAGTGATTGTGGTGATTCCAGAGATCAGTATGCGTTTGGGTCCAGGCGAACACTACATCACAAAGACTTTTCCAGTCCCTTATGGGCTTGAGTTGTTCGACGAGATGTTGACCGAGCAAGTTTGTGAATTGACAGGGAAATCCCTACTGGAGATTGTGACTTCACAAGTGAGAAATATATTAAAGGTGCTTAACTTAATGGCCTCTACAAGCGAAAGTCTGTTCAAGAGCCAGGAGCTTATAGAGTTTCTGAGAGCACAAAACTTTGATGCTGTTTTAACCGATCCTGCCTTACCAATGGGGCCCATATTGGCATATAATCTTTCCGTACCTGCGGTGTACATGTTTAGGGGATTTCCATCCAATGCTGCGGCCACCGCCTGTCCAGACCCCCCTTCATATATCCCACGTTTCCTTACACTACACTCAGACCGCATGTCTTTTAGTCAGCGTGTGCTGAACGTTCTTGTGAGCATGCTGGAACCACTAGCATGTAAGTTTATTTTTTGGCCCTTTGAGGAAGTGGCATCCAACTTCCTGCAGAGAGATGTGAGCCTGGTTGAGATCCTGAGCACTGCAGCAGTTTGGTTAATGCGGTATGATTTCACCCTGGAGTTCCCCAAACCCCTGATGCCCAACATGCATCTCATAGGAGGAATTAACTGTGAAATAAGAAACCCAATGACGAAGGTGAGCATCACCTTTATACTCATCACATGATAATCAGAGTTTCAAAGCACAAACTAGAGTAGCGTATATCAACAATCAAGTCTGTATTTGTTTCATGACTAGATGTAATAGGTGATGAACAGGTCTGCTTTTCTGGACATGATAAATGGGGGCATGATTTTGGGGGCATGTACACCATTCTTTACAACCAGTATAATTTTCCTGAAGTTTATATGGGTTGAGGTAAGGAGTAGGGATAAAAGTTGGATTTTTTTTTTCCAAAACCTGATGAACCAACAAATGCTTACTCTGCAAAATCAAGACTTTAATTATTGTGATACTTATTGGACTAAACTTGACCTCCACAGCCTGCCTGGACTCTTCATTATCTTAAGCCCTGATTCTTCACACTAAACTGTATAGGCTATATGTATTTTCATCAATTTTTGCTAAACATTCTGAAAATATTGAAGCCTTTGCTCTGCTGACTGATATATTAGTCACAGGGTATCTAGGTTTTTATAGTCTTAAATTCAGATTGATCAAATTTAATGCAAAATATATATCTTAAATGGAATAACAAAACGAATAACTTCCATTTTAAGAAGTCTAAAATTTAGGCGTGAGAAAACAGGAATCACCATATAGCCTAATTGATTATTAAACTTCAAAATGCAATGATGAAATTGATGTGAGCACTGCGTGTTCTCGCTGTTTCAGAGCAAATCACAATCAATACTGCGTATTTATACCAAGCCATTGCTTATTATCTGCTGTTGATGAGTCATGTTTTTATTTTGTAATAAGTTGTAGATCAGTGTTTCTCAACTCCAGTCCAGAGGTGACCCACCTTCCAGAATATTTTAGATGTCTTGCTAATTAAACACCTGATTCAACTCATCATCCTGTTAAATAGGGAGACATCTAAAACATTCTGTAAGGTGAATGAATCCCAAGGACTGGAGTTTAAAAAAAAAAACAGAGTTGAAGATAGTTGTAAGAGTGCATGTTTTATCCCCCTCATATTTGAATGAACTGCTGGAAAAATTAGAATCCTAGTGTATTTCGGCCTTGTTTATTAGGCTATGTTTACAAGGAAACGATCTGAAGAGAAAACGCAAAAGTGGCGTTACGATATTACTTTTTATTCTGTGTTTAGACGAGCCTAATGGGTGGGAAAGCTGTGTGTATAGGTGACGCAAAAGTGTGTGAAATTCGATGTAGTGCACCCCAGGTGGCTAGGTTGGCAATGTGAAACACTGCCACTCAACAACACTGTCTAGCAGACTTTTGCGTTTTTACCCAAAAGATGGGAACCCATTTAGATGGGAACGCAACGGTGGAGCATTTTTAAGATTTCCACTCTGGAGGGTGGTTTCACTTTTTTGCGTTTTTAAACCCCCCAAAAAACTCTGTCACCGTGTAAACGAAAGGCACATCTGATTAAATATAGTTTTACGTTATCACCCACAAGCGTTCTCGTGTGTAAACAGGGCCTTAAAATTCCTCCCTTTTTTGTTTTTGTTTTTTGTTGCTGATACTCTGTGTTCAACTCAGAGGTTAAAACTGAGGTGATTTCGCAGTCTTCCTCGGGAGGAGCAAAGAGTATCCTTTGGTTTGAGAGGCAACTGTTTGTTTATGATAACAAATTAGGACCTATAACCCGCTAAACTGCTACTAAGTAAACATGGGCCATGGCTTTTGGACAGTCAAAAGATCAACAACACTGCCAGTTCTTTTGACACTGACAAATTATTAACCAGTCATGACTACTTTAGCAAACTACAAGCTAAGCCTTCACATTTTTGTTGTAACAAGATACGGGAGATCTTTGTTTATTTTAGTACCATAAATGTGTTTAATAGTTGAAAGAAGAAAAAAAAGGTTCCTCCCAGATCATTTTATCCAGCCACTAGCAAGCTGGAAAGCTATCTACAGTATCTGATAATAAATTGTGAAAGCAGTCAGTTTATATATTGCACATGGGAAGAGAAACTGGCACATAGAGGCTCTCTATGTTTATCAGGAGAAGAATTTTTGTTTAGAAACATGCGCTTAGCAGTAATTTTATGTCTAGTGATCAGTATAGTCATATGTGCAGCGCTGGACCAGAATCCGACTGGGAAGCTGTTAGTATTACCAATGGATGGAAGTCACTGGACAGGAGTGAAAGCTGTGACAGAAGAGATGGGACCCAGAGGTCACACAGTGATTGTGGTGATTCCAGAGATCAGTATGCGTTTGGGTCCAGCCAAACACTACATCACAAAGACATTTCCAATCCCTAAATGAGCTTGAGTTGTTCGACAAGATATTGACCAAGCAAGTTTGTGAATTGACAACCTCAGGGAAACTGATGAGTCTGACTTTAAAGGGTGGAAATATGTTAAAGATCTTTAACTTAATGGCCTGTCTAGTCTGTTCAAGAGCCAGGAGCTTATAGAGTTTCTGAGAGCACAAAACTTTGATGCTGTTTTAACCGATCCTGCCTTACCAATGGGGCCCATATTGGCATATAATCTTTCCGTACCTGCGGTGTACATGTTAAGGGGGTTGCCATGTGGCCTTGATGTTGCGGCCACAGCCTGTCCAGACCCTCTTTCATATGTCACACGTTTCAAAACACTATACTCAGACCGCATGTCTTTTGGTCAGCATGTGCTGAACGTTCTTGTGAGCATGCTGGAACCACTAGCATGTAAGTTTATTTACTGGCCCTTTGAGGAAGTGGCATCCAACTTCCTGCAGAGAGATGTGAGCCTGGTTGAGATCCTGAGCACTGGAGCAGTTTGGTTAATGCGGTATGATTTCACCCTGGAGTTCCCCAAACCCCTGATGCCCAACATGCATCTCATGAGATCATAGGAGGAATTAACTGTGAAATGAAGAACCCACTGACGAAGGTGAGCATAAGCTATGCTTGTCACATACTTAGAGATCTGAGGCACTTAACCGCAAGTATACTAGATGTCTACAATCAAATCTGTATATGTTACAGTATATGACCTAGAAACCGTCTAAATGAGGTGATGAAAAGTTAGACTTTTCAAAAAGGCCAGATGAATGTATTAGAACGTAGAATATTCATGTAAAGCATGTTTAAAGTCACTACAGTATCTGCAGGTGAACCCAGACTGGAAAGGGTGACAACATTTTCTGGGATCTCAGCCAGTCAATAGAAACAAAAGACGAGCAGGACTCTGAACCTATAAGAGATCAGTATGTGTTTAGGTCCAGGCAAACACATTTCCAGTCTCGTATGAGCTGAAGTTGTTCAACCTGACGTTGACTAAACGTATTCATCATTTGACAACCCCAGGGCAATTTCCCACTGGAGATCCCTAAATGATTCTGATTGACCCACTGAAAAAGGTGAGGCTAGTGTAACTCTAAATCATATGATGAGTTGGTAAACTTTTCCTGATAAATGTTTTGAAATGTAGAATATTCACAACATTTGAGATTTGCATTGTGAGAAAATATTAATGTAAAACTAACACATTTTCAAAGACACTATTATTTGTGGGCCAACCCAGACTGGAAAGGGTGACTAGGATCTCAGCCAATCAAAAGAAGGCAAAAGACGAGGGGACTTTGTACTTAAATCATTCATTGCTAAGGTCTTAGATTTTCTCTTGTTACTTGTTGGTTGTTACTTGTTTTTGAGAATAGTCACTAAAAATCTTCAAAACAGAGAAGTCCACCGAGAGATGTGTTAAACTATAAAATATTAGGTATGTACTTCACACAACAATGCATGAACAGGTAAAGCAGCATGACTGCAAAGACTGAGCCGTGTGTGTTGTAAACATTGTTTCAATGACAAAGCATATTTTAATAGTCGGCTAAATTGCCCTTCAGTAGGTGATAAGTCGAGACCATGTATGTAATGATTTGCAGCAGTTACTATATTTTTTTCTCTGGCCTTCCAGGGGCAAATGCATATGCCCATGCATATCATAGAGTTGCATGATCATCAGGCACTCTTTTGGTAAAATAAGGGTTTTTTGCTTGTACCCTTCACGAATACTCAGTTTATTTAGTTTTATCACTCTATGCAGTACAACACAGCACACCAATTGGTATTGTTGTTGAGACCATTTTTCCTCAAACAGCATTTTCTTGTTTCATAAAATAACTGAAGGTGTCACTGTTCTCTTTGTCATATTTGCAGTCCTGAAGTCCTAAAGAGATAAACATCAGTTCAGTTGTTAGTGTTGTATTCCCACAGCGTAGCTGGGTGGGGATGATTACGGTTGGCATATGGTAATCAGCAATGGTTTTTGTAGGAGTTTGCATGTCATACTGGGTCAGTGGACTGGGTTACTTTTAGGGTTGCCACCTTCAGTGAGGCAAAATAAGGGACACCCATACGCGAGATAAATAAATAATTAAATTAATTTTAAAAAATGTGTCAAGGGTATGGAACTGGTTATTTCAACATGACAACTTGACAGCTCAACAATAAACCAAGAGAAAACATGTGAGCTTGCAACAGAAAACATTTTATATTATTATTTTACTTATTTACATCATGTTTTTGACAATTCTGCATGGATGGGATATTTTTATTGTTTTTATTTACTCACATTGATTTTGAATTTCATTTTGAAATTGTTATGTAATTGTTTGTCTATTTTTTATTTTTAATGTAGCACTTTTAAAACTTTCTTTTAATTGCCATAAAGTGTGTATTACAGATATGACCATAATTTAGTATGCATATATAATTAATATTTAATAATACCAATTATAATGTATTTATTAATCTGTTTAATAACATTAACAAATATAACAGTTGTCTACCAAGCTTTGACAAATGTATGGATAATGTTATATATTTATTTTTCAAAGAAAAAAACAACAACAAAAAACAATAGGCCTATACCGCATGTTCTCTAGACTCGTCACCATGGAAAAAAAGACACTAAAATGCATTCATGCGCAAATTAAATACTCTACCTTTTCTTGTGAAATTGATTTTATTATAATTACTATTAGTAGCCTATTATCTACTATAAAATCCTTATTTGTTTATTCAACTATGTGTGGGTCTATGTAAAATTATGTCCGTTGATATGACTATTTGTATTATAAGAAAATCTATTTATGTATTTATTTATGTATTCAGACATATTATTAATTCTATAGTAGCCTATTAAAGGATGACATTCTCTAGGTTTTTAATTTCTCCACAACATGCACATTTTTATTATTAAATATGTATTAAATATATATCTCTCTTATTTCTAATGATAACTTATTTAGGCTACTCATTGCCACTGACACTTTCCAGCCAAGTATTTGTTTCTCTCGTCGGTACTTTTGCACACACTTCGTTTCACAGGTGGACGCATCAAGACCCGCCCTCTTCTGACTCTGATTGGCCCTGAACCTGATGGTATATTAAACAAACCAATCAAACCAACAATGACAGCGAGTATTACCCAATCAAGGGTAGAATAGGACGAGTCTTCACAGAATGCGGGTGGCATGATTTGCATGGGATCATGCGTTCGGAAATACGGGACAAACCGCGTCCCGTATTGATTCAAAACGGGACGCGCTGTTTACTTCACAAATACGGGACGATTCCGTATTTTAAGGGACGGGTGGCAACCCTAGTTACTTTGTTAGTTGGTAGAATCAGATTATGGTTAGTCTCCAAAATATTTCATCAGGACATGAGGTATGAGGTCAAAAAAGAAGCTTTTTTTTGACCGATGGATCCCCCAAATCAGGGAGCTGCTAATATAATAATAAAAGTAGTAGTACTACTTGTAGTAGTAGTTTTTAAGGATTTATTTATTCATCTGAACTCGGTAACACTTTAGAATACTGTTCCGTCATTAATGAATAACACCGGAACAAATAAGCAACACACAATTAACATTCTAGTACAATTAATTAACAAGAAACTCTGATTAGAACCTATATATAGTAGTTTGTAGTCGTCCGGGAGGTACTTACTTAATTGTTTAATCAGTTTATTTTTAGTAAATAGTAGTTACTAGAGTGTTAATATTGCCTTACTAATTTGTTCCTGTATAGTTATTCATTAATGACATTCTACAGTAAAGTGTCACCAATAACTTTACTGTTGCTACTGCTTTTTGAAAAAAAAAAAACATTATCAATGGTTTATATAAAATCATAGAACTATTCTGCGTTATACCTCACTCCCACCACTGTAAAAAAAAATTCATGATTAGTAATCACAACATTTTTTTTCTTTTGTCAAATCAACTTAAGTAGTTTATTTAGTTCATATAACATATAATTTTGAGTTTCTGATGATTAAATTATTCCCCTTCATTGTAGTAACTCACTTTTACCATTTCAATGAACTTAAAATTTTAAGACAACCAGGTTACTTACTTTTTTAAGTTAAACCAACAATACTTTTTTTTTACCGTGCCTTTCTTGAAGAAAACATATAGTTTGTTTCTCTTTGTTAGCAAAATACCCTATGTGGATATGAATGTTATGGAATGCTATTTAAAAGGCATTTGGGGGTGTATTGTGTATTGTTAGTCACGCTATCTCTTGAACACGAGGAGATTGATAGCAAAGGAGTGGCAAGCTTCTCACGCAAGCCGGGTTTGAGTGGAAGGGGGAGGTGCTGGTGGGGGTTACATTGCTTCCTCCTTATGCTCTTGAGTTTATTCAGCTGCTTGTAACTTAGTCTTTGAGTTGTTTTTACTTTACTTAGGAACGGTTTCAGATGCTAAATGCTAAATCCATAGTTAACCCCGCCAAAAAGCTGTATGTATTTTGATGTGTAAGTACAAGTTCTGCTTTTAATTTTTTATTTAAGTGTTTAAAGACCTCCCCATTACATAACTGTAATGAATAATGTTGGCATTTGGTTACGGGATATAAAATTCGAAGATTTGTAAACACACCAGTTGATTTGTTTTTAACAGTGCTGTCTCTTCTTGTAAGAATTTGTTTTGTGTAGATGCATGTTATTCCTTTCAGGAAATTTTTTTTTTTTTTTGCGCAACAGTATGGCATCCTGACTTGATTAACCTCTGCAACTAAAAACACAGATACATGTAAATCCCTCTTGTTCTTCCTTTCACTCTCTTGTTTCTCAGTCACACACAAGAGAGTCTAAACACAGCCCCTTTTCCTGGAGGAGGAGTTCTCTCCTTTCTTTCAGTGCTTGTGTCTGTGCTAGGCAGACCCAGTTATGCTGAAGGAGGGCTGGCTGTGGAGGCTGGGTTCAGGACTGCTGCTGCTCTGGCTGGGTGCCTGGCTGAGGCCTGCGGAGGGTGGCCGGGTGCTGGTCATGCCTGTTGAAGGCAGCCACTGGCTCAGCATGAAGGTGTTGGCGACCGAACTGGCCCAGAGAGGCCATGACATCCTCTTGCTGGTGCCTGAGACCAACATCTTGATCCAGAGTTCAAAGCTCTTCCGCACCGAAACCTTCCCGGTGGGCCTCTCCAAAGAGGATCTGTCCACCAGTTTGAAAGGATTTCAGCAGGGGGTGTTCAAGCGTAGTCCTGCGATGATGGACATCATTGTCCAACTGCAGCGGCTGATGAACTTCACAAATTCGCAGGTGCAAGGATGTGAGTCGCTGCTTTACAACAAACCTCTAATGCAGAAGCTGAGGGAGGAGAACTTTGAGGCGGTGCTCACCGATCCCTTCTTGCCATGTGGACCTATTATTGCTACCACTCTAGGTGTCCCCGCTGTCTACTTCCTGCGTCTACTACCTTGCGGCCTTGACTTTTTGGCTTTACAGTGTCCTTCTCCTCCATCCTACGTACCTCGGTTTCAGTCTGGCATTACTGACAAAATGACGTTTGTAGAGCGCATTCAGAATTTCGTCATGAGTGGCGTGGAGCTGGTGCTGTGTCGAATTATGTACGCCAGTTTTGATGAACTTGCTGCAAGATACCTGGATGCAGATGTGACGTACCTGGATATCATCTCCCGCGGAGCTATATGGTTGTTTCGATATGATTTTACATTTGAGTTCCCCAGACCTCTCATGCCAAATATGGTCCTCATCGGGGGCATCAACTGTCACAAGAGTGCCTTACTCTCCGCTGTAAGTCACCAGAGGTGCCCTTTTTTGAATTTGGTCATGCGGGATAAGTCAAGTAAAGTCACCTTTATTTATATAGTGCAATCTTTACAGATTGTTTCAAAGCAGCTTTACAGTAATAATGAATGTATTCATAAATAATCAACAGAGTTTGTTTTTGTTGCACAGCAGATCTAGAATAAAATAGCACCATAGTCTACTTTGATGGTTCAGTTTTGTTTGTTAAAAAGTTATTAATTTTGTTATTAATTTAGCTCAGTTCAGTTTTCATAATGGTGTCAATGCAGGCAGATGAATAATATTGTTGAATAATAAGTGTCCCCAACTAAGCAAGCCAAAAGCCAAAGGCGCCAATGGCAAGGAACCAAAACTCCATCAGTTGACTGAATGGAGAGGAAAAAACAAACCTTGGGAGAAACCAGGCTCGGTCGGGAGGCCAGTTCTCCTCTGGCCAATGAATGAACAGTGTTTGATAATGATTCATGCAGCATTAATGGTCAGATTGAATCAGATCATTCAGAATATTTATCCAGGATGAGAAAATATACTAAAAAGAAATCAATTTTACAATGAGGTCTTTGCCTTTTTATAAATGCATTTTTAAAGGAGTAGTTCACTTTTAAAAAAAGCTCACCCCCATGTCATCCAACATGTCCATGTCTTTCTTTCTTCAGTCGAAAAGAAATTAAGGTTTTTGATGAAAACATTGCAGAATTTTGTCAATATAATAGACTTCACTGGGCACCAAACGGTTCAAGGTCCAAATGAGAGTTTCAGTGAAGCTTCAAATGGCTTTAAATGAATGAAAGTCTTATCTAGGGAAATGATTGATCATTTAAAAAATAGATTAAAAAAAGTGTAAGTTTTATAAGCTCAAATGCTCGCCTTGCTCTGTTCTGTGATGAGCGTTCGTGACTCTCCTGTTCAAACTCGTTCATCAAAATTAACAAATCTCTTTTCGAGTCATGACTCGAAGGGTCCTAGATAAGACCCTTATTCATCGTCTGGTGTCGTTTAAAGCCCTTTGAAGCTGCACTGAAACTCACATTTGGACCTTGAACCGTTTGGTTCCCAATGAAGTCCATTATATGGAGAAAATCCTGGAATGTTTTCGTCAAAAACCTTCATTTCTTTTCGACTGAAGAAAGAAAGACGTGGACATCTTGCCTGACATGGGGGTGAGTAAATTATAAGCAAGAGTTTTTTTTTAAAGTGAACTACTCCTTTAAGAGAATTTCTTAAACATGTTCAGTACTGAGTCATGTTCATAGCCTAGTTCTATGATATGATTTTCTAAGGAGGAAAGAAGTTATGTCACTGTTTTTAAATTTGGGTTGGGGCCATGTTTGGTTCTGGGAATATGGATTCCATTTTTGAGTTTTGACATTGTTGCTTTGCACTAACATGCATTATGTTTTCCCAGATACAAACATAACCCATGGTAATATGACTCCCCTCTCCAGGGTTTGTTATCCTATGGCAACATGATGTGTTCAGTGTATTCTTTGGCACGCAACCTCCCCCTCTGCTTCCTCGTTGTTATTTTACTTGTCAGCCTCCATTCCTTCCAAGGCAGAGGTTCTTTTTACGCACAAAATAATCAGTTCTGTGCTCAAAAAACTCTAGAAACTATGTGATTGTGCAAAGCATATATTCTTAAATCCCTTGCAGTATATTCTTCATATGAGATCAAATCAGATTTAAATACTATCGTAATTACTTTCGTGTTTTTTTTCCTCTGTCATGTAGAAAAACAACTATAAATTGTGTCAGTTTGTGTGGATGACTTAAAGTGGAATATGTGTGCACATATAGCTTATAAAAACACCAGAAAGATGAACATAGATATGGTTTGGTCATGATGTAAATAGCTATATGTAGTGTCATGAGTTAATTTTGCCTTATTCTCTGGCTTGTTGTCCGTCTTTTACAGGAGGTGGAGGCATTTGTCAATGGTTCTGGAGAGCATGGTATTGTGGTGTTCACTCTGGGTTCTCTGGTCTCTTCCATGCCAAAAGAAAAAGCTGCCATCTTCTTCGAGGCTTTCAGTAAGATTCCACAGAGGGTAAGAAAGAGTTTAAGATGGAGCGGCATACATTTAAAAAAAAAAAAAACTACATACTTGGAGAAATGGGTCTTAGCAAAGCAAAGTGTCTTTTAGTAGTTATTCTGTTGCAACTTAAGTGTTCAAACAAGGTGTAAAAGAATCCTTTCAACTACACAAATGCACTAACGCCAGGCTTTTAGAGCTGGTGCGTGACCTGAGCCTATTCTTTTCAGCATCCCAGATGTTCAGTCATCTCTCAGCTTAGGATTGTAGGATTTATGAGTCCACTTACATAATTGTTTCCCCTGCGTGTTAAAGTGTACAACTAAGTGGAGGCTGCATGCAGAGCTTTAGCTATAGCTAGAGAGAAAGTCCAACATCTTGTTCTCATTAAAGTTATCATGCGTGCTTAAAGGGGGGTTTGGCACTATCCAGGATGGGGCATTTCTGGAGTGGATAGAATTTCTTATTAGACCAAGCACGAATCTGCAAGAGTCAGCAATATCTTCCGTCACTTTTTAAAGACGTTTACCTGGTTATGAATCATTGAATCAGTTAACCTGAGTAACTTGTTCAGTAACTCTTTAAGTGCATTGATATTTTTGAGAGTATTTGGATATTTTCTGTTTGTCAAACTTCGAAAATGTGATAATCTAGACTTTTTCTTTACTCTTGGTGAGCTCAATTGTTTCCAGATGCATTTGGCTTGATATAAATATATTGATTTTATAGCATTATATAACATAAGTGTCCACATACTTACAGTTAAATGATTACAGACAAAGGGTACTTCTAGGAATTAAAAATCAAGTCTGGTGACCTGGTTCAACTGTGAATTGGATTGAGATTATTTTACTATTGTATAACTTGTATAACGTGTCCAAAAGCTAGTTTCAGGAGGACTGTCATTGGAGTCATTGTACTATAAGTTGCTTTGGAAAAAAATATGCTGAATGTCACTTTTTCTAGGTTCTGTGGCGGTATACGGGTGAGATCCCTGATAATGTCCCTGAAAACGTTAAGATGATGAAGTGGCTTCCACAGAATGACTTACTTGGTGAGTTTCTCTGGTTTTGTTGCTGTTGTTGTTTTATGCCAAGCTTACATTTTTTGCACATCCAGGTATAGTTTCATTTTTCTTTTAGCTGCGCAATGACTACCTTAACCCATTCAGACCCTGTGTCCATTACAAGGGACATCACATGTCAGCCCCCTTTTTTTAACTTCTGGAGCATTTCACCTAGTTTAAAGCCTGCAGTCCATGAGATTGGACGTTTGTCATCCAATCAAATGCCAGTAAAGCTCTGCATGTAGTAATTATATATATAAAAAAAACTACATTGAAGAGAAGCATGGCAGCACCTCACTCCAAACACAGAAGCAAGCAACATTTTCTAAGGTGTATTTACATTTTGTATATATTTTTTCCAGTATTTCATAGTTTGTATGTAAAAAAGAAAGATTGAACTTATTAATTAAAGTTAAAAATAGACTGTAGAATTGCACGTTTTAAATCAGGATTTTTTTAAATATGTCTGTCCATTAGAATGGACAGTAGGTTTGAAAGCCTGTTACTGAAGTCACATTTTCAGTCATGCTGATTGAAATTTCTTTTATAAAAAAATATATATATCACAGTACCGATACATTTTTGAAACATTTTTATGTGCAGAATATACAGTTCTGAAGTGCTTGAACATATAGCTGATGAAAATATCTCAGATGTTGACTTTATTAGAGTAATGAGGAAGATGGAGATGTAAGAAAAATATCAATTTTTAAAACTTTATAAAGTTTTATATTAAATCTATATTACTATATTAACTATATTAAATCTAAAGCACAACTTAAATATGAATATTTTAAATATTTTATATTAATATATATTTATTATGGATAGATGCACTTTTATGATGGATAGATGCACTTTTATCATGGATAGATAAACTTTTATGATGGATAGATGCACTTGTATCATGGATAGATGCACTTTTATGGGAAGGGCCAGGACATTCTTTAATATAACTCTGATTGTTTTGTCTGAGAGAAGAATGTCATATACACCAACGATGGTTAGAGGACGGGTGATTAAATCATGGGCTAATATAAATTTTTGGGTGAACTATGCCTTTAAAGGTATAGTTCAACCACACATTATATTTGTCATCACTTTCTCCCCCTCATGTTGTTCCAAACCTGTATGAGTTTCATACCATTTTTATGTTGGACACCATCCCGCCTGCAATCTATTGAATGGGGTTTCGGGTAGTATATTTGATACACATTTTAACTAAAGTTCCAGTCGTGATAAAAACTATTTTACTGCACTCAGCAGGCCCTCCGGGGTCCTTAGAACCAAGCGCCATCCCATAAATACACCGTCCACAAACCCACTATTTTTATAATGGCATAAATGCTACGAGCGATGTCCATATCTCAGCTCTGGAAGGGTCTAGAGACTCCATTTTGTACTCAGGTCTAAGTCCCAATGCCCTCTACCAGAATCCAGAGTTTCAAGAAGATCTGAGCAACTCAAAATTTCGACCCAAAAAAAACGACAGTGGTACCCCTGTCGTTTTTTTTTTTTTTTGGTGCAAAAAAGTAAGTTTCTCACATCTTGAAACACTGGATTCTGATAGAGGGTCATGGGACTTAGACCTGGGTGCAAAAATGGAGGCTGTAGACCCTTCCAGAGCTGAGATATCGAAATTCAAAATTTCGACCCAAAAAAAAAACGACAGTGTTACCCCTTTCGTTTTTTTTTTCTGGCGAAAAATGAAGTTTCTCCAATCTTCTCAAAACTCTGGATTCTGATAGAGGGCCATGAGACTTTGACCTGAGTGCAAAAATGGAGGCTCTAGACCCTTCCAGAGCTGAGATATCGAAATTCAAAATTTCGACCCGAAAAAAAAACGACAGTGTTACCCCTTTCGTTTTTTTTCATTTTTGGGCGAAAAATGAAGTTTCTCCAATCTTCTCAAAACTCTGGATTATGATAGAGGGCTGTGAGACTTTGACCTGAGTGCAAAAATGGAGGCTCTAGACCCTTCCAGAGCTGAGATATCGAAATTCAAAATTTCGACCCGAAAAAAAAAACGACAGTGTTACCCCTTTCGTTTTTTTTCATTTTTGGGCAAAAAATTAAGTTTCTCCAATCTTCTCAAAACTCTGGATTCTGATAGAGGGCGCGAGACTTTGACCTGAGTGCAAAAATGGAGGCTCTAGACCCTTCCAGAGCTGAGATATCGAAATTCAAAATTTCGACCCGAAAAAAAAACGACAGTGTTACCCCTTTCGTTTTTTTTTCTTTTTCGGGCGAAAAATTAAGTTTCTCCAATCTTCTCAAAACTCTGGATTATGATAGAGGGCCACGAGACTTTGACCTGAGTGCAAAAATGGAGGCTCTAGACCCTTCCAGAGCTGAGATATCGAAATTCAAAATTTCGACCCGAAAAAAAAAACGACAGTGTTACCCCTTTCGTTTTTTTTCATTTTGGGCGAAAAATGAAGTTTCTCCAATCTTCTCAAAACTCTGGATTCTGATAGAGGGGCGCGAGACTTTGACCTGAGTGCAAAAATGGAGGCTCTAGACCCTTCCAGAGCTGAGATATCGAAATTCAAAATTTCGACCCGAAAAAAAAAACGACAGTGTTACCCCTTTCGTTTTTTTTCATTTTTGGGCGAAAAATTAAGTTTCTCCAATCTTCTCAAAACTCTGGATTATGATAGAGGGCTGTGAGACTTTGACCTGAGTGCAAAAATGGAGGCTCTAGACCCTTCCAGAGCTGAGATATCGAAATTCAAAATTTCGACCCGAAAAAAAAAACGACAGTGTTACCCCTTTCGTTTTTTTTTCATTTTTGGGCGAAAAATTAAGTTTCTCCAATCTTCTCAAAACTCTGGATTCTGATAGAGGGGCGCGAGACTTTGACCTGAGTGCAAAAATGGAGGCTCTAGACCCTTCCAGAGCTGAGATATCGAAATTCAAAATTTCGACCCGAAAAAAAACGACAGTGTTACCCCTTTCGTTTTTTTTCATTTTCGGGCGAAAAATTAAGTTTCTCCAATCTTCTCAAAACTCTGGATTCTGATAGAGGGCATGAGACTTTGACCTGAGTGCAAAAATGGAGGCTCTAGACCCTTCCAGAGCTGAGATATCGAAATTCAAAATTTCGACCCGAAAAAAAAACGACAGTGTTACCCCTTTCGTTTTTTTTCATTTTTGGGCGAAAAATTAAGTTTCTCCAATCTTCTCAAAACTCTGGATTATGATAGAGGGCTGTGAGACTTTGACCTGAGTGCAAAAATGGAGGCTCTAGACCCTTCCAGAGCTGAGATATCGAAATTCAAAATTTCGACCCGAAAAAAAAAACGACAGTGTTACCCCTTTCGTTTTTTTTCATTTTTGGGCGAAAAATTAAGTTTCTCCAATCTTCTCAAAACTCTGGATTCTGATAGAGGGCGCGAGACTTTGACCTGAGTGCAAAAATGGAGGCTCTAGACCCTTCCAGAGCTGAGATATCGAAATTCAAAATTTCGACCCGAAAAAAAAAACGACAGTGTTACCCCTTTCGTTTTTTTTCATTTTTGGGCGAAAAATTAAGTTTCTCCAATCTTCTCAAAACTCTGGATTATGATAGAGGGCTGTGAGACTTTGACCTGAGTGCAAAAATGGAGGCTCTAGACCCTTCCAGAGCTGAGATATCGAAATTCAAAATTTCGACCCGAAAAAAAAACGACAGTGTTACCCCTTTCGTTTTTTTTCATTTTTGGGCGAAAAATTAAGTTTCTCCAATCTTCTCAAAACTCTGGATTCTGATAGAGGGCGCGAGACTTTGACCTGAGTGCAAAAATGGAGGCTCTAGACCCTTCCAGAGCTGAGATATCGAAATTCAAAATTTCGACCCGAAAAAAAAACGACAGTGTTACCCCTTTCGTTTTTTTTCATTTTCGGGCGAAAAAATAAGTTTCTCCAATCTTCTCAAAACTCTGGATTATGATAGAGGGCACGAGACTTTGACCTGAGTGCAAAAATGGAGGCTCTAGACCCTTCCAGAGCTGAGATATCGAAATTCAAAATTTCGACCCGAAAAAAAAAACGACAGTGTTACCCCTTTCGTTTTTTTTCATTTTTGGGCGAAAAATTAAGTTTCTCCAATCTTCTCAAAACTCTGGATTATGATAGAGGGCTGTGAGACTTTGACCTGAGTGCAAAAATGGAGGCTCTAGACCCTTCCAGAGCTGAGATATCGAAATTCAAAATTTCGACCCGAAAAAAAAAACGACAGTGTTACCCCTTTCGTTTTTTTTCATTTTTGGGCGAAAAATTAAGTTTCTCCAATCTTCTCAAAACTCTGGATTATGATAGAGGGGCGCGAGACTTTGACCTGAGTGCAAAAATGGAGGCTCTAGACCCTTCCAGAGCTGAGATATCGAAATTCAAAATTTCGACCCGAAAAAAAAAACGACAGTGTTACCCCTTTCGTTTTTTTTCATTTTTGGGCGAAAAATTAAGTTTCTCCAATCTTCTCAAAACTCTGGATTCTGATAGAGGGGCGCGAGACTTTGACCTGAGTGCAAAAATGGAGGCTCTAGACCCTTCCAGAGCTGAGATATCGAAATTCAAAATTTCGACCCGAAAAAAAACGACAGTGTTACCCCTTTCGTTTTTTTTTCATTTTCGGGCGAAAAATTAAGTTTCTCCAATCTTCTCAAAACTCTGGATTCTGATAGAGGGGCATGAGACTTTGACCTGAGTGCAAAAATGGAGGCTCTAGACCCTTCCAGAGCTGAGATATCGAAATTCAAAATTTCGACCCGAAAAAAAAAACGACAGTGTTACCCCTTTCGTTTTTTTTCATTTTTGGGCGAAAAATTAAGTTTCTCCAATCTTCTCAAAACTCTGGATTCTGATAGAGGGGCGCGAGACTTTGACCTGAGTGCAAAAATGGAGGCTCTAGACCCTTCCAGAGCTGAGATATCGAAATTCAAAATTTCGACCCGAAAAAAAAACGACAGTGTTACCCCTTTCGTTTTTTTTCATTTTTGGGCGAAAAATAAGTTTCTCCAATCTTCTCAAAACTCTGGATTATGATAGAGGGCTGTGAGACTTTGACCTGAGTGCAAAAATGGAGGCTCTAGACCCTTCCAGAGCTGAGATATCGAAATTCAAAATTTCGACCCGAAAAAAAAAACGACAGTGTTACCCCTTTCGTTTTTTTCATTTTTGGGCGAAAAATTAAGTTTCTCCAATCTTCTCAAAACTCTGGATTATGATAGAGGGCTGTGAGACTTTGACCTGAGTGCAAAAATGGAGGCTCTAGACCCTTCCAGAGCTGAGATATCGAAATTCAAAATTTCGACCCGAAAAAAAAACGACAGTGTTACCCCTTTCGTTTTTTTTCATTTTGGGCGAAAAATTAAGTTTCTCCAATCTTCTCAAAACTCTGGATTCTGATAGAGGGCGCGAGACTTTGACCTGAGTGCAAAAATGGAGGCTCTAGACCCTTCCAGAGCTGAGATATCGAAATTCAAAATTTCGACCCGAAAAAAAAACGACAGTGTTACCCCTTTCGTTTTTTTTCATTTTCGGGCGAAAAAATAAGTTTCTCCAATCTTCTCAAAACTCTGGATTCTGATAGAGGGGCACGAGACTTTGACCTGAGTGCAAAAATGGAGGCTCTAGACCCTTCCAGAGCTGAGATATCGAAATTCAAAATTTCGACCCGAAAAAAAAACGACAGTGTTACCCCTTTCGTTTTTTTTTCATTTTTGGGTGAAAAATTAAGTTTCTCCAATCTTCTCAAAACTCTGGATTATGATAGAGGGCTGTGAGACTTTGACCTGAGTGCAAAAATGGAGGCTCTAGACCCTTCCAGAGCTGAGATATCGAAATTCAAAATTTCGACCCGAAAAAAAAAACGACAGTGTTACCCCTTTCGTTTTTTTTCATTTTGGGCGAAAAATTAAGTTTCTCCAATCTTCTCAAAACTCTGGATTCTGATAGAGGGCGCGAGACTTTGACCTGAGTGCAAAAATGGAGGCTCTAGACCCTTCCAGAGCTGAGATATCGAAATTCAAAATTTCGACCCGAAAAAAAAAACGACAGTGTTACCCCTTTCGTTTTTTTCATTTTTGGGCGAAAAATTAAGTTTCTCCAATCTTCTCAAAACTCTGGATTCTGATAGAGGGCGCGAGACTTTGACCTGAGTGCAAAAATGGAGGCTCTAGACCCTTCCAGAGCTGAGATATCGAAATTCAAAATTTCGACCCGAAAAAAAAACGACAGTGTTACCCCTTTCGTTTTTTCCATTTTCGGGCGAAAAAATAAGTTTCTCCAATCTTCTCAAAACTCTGGATTCTGATAGAGGGCATGAGACTTTGACCTGAGTGCAAAAATGGAGGCTCTAGACCCTTCCAGAGCTGAGATATCGAAATTCAAAATTTCGACCCGAAAAAAAAACGACAGTGTTACCCCTTTCGTTTTTTTTCTTTTGGGCGAAAAATTAAGTTTCTCCAATCTTCTCAAAACTCTGGATTCTGATAGAGGGGCGCGAGACTTTGACCTGAGTGCAAAAATGGAGGCTCTAGACCCTTCCAGAGCTGAGATATCAAAATTCAAAATTTCGACCCGAAAAAAAAACGACAGTGTTACCCCTTTCGTTTTTTTTCATTTTTGGGCGAAAAATTAAGTTTCTCCAATCTTCTCAAAACTCTGGATTCTGATAGAGGGGCATGAGACTTTGACCTGAGTGCAAAAATGGAGGCTCTAGACCCTTCCAGAGCTGAGATATCGAAATTCAAAATTTCGACCCGAAAAAAAAACGACAGTGTTACCCCTTTCGTTTTTTTTCATTTTTGGGTGAAAAATTAAGTTTCTCCAATCTTCTCAAAACTCTGGATTATGATAGAGGGCTGTGAGACTTTGACCTGAGTGCAAAAATGGAGGCTCTAGACCCTTCCAGAGCTGAGATATCGAAATTCAAAATTTCGACCCGAAAAAAAAACGACAGTGTTACCCCTTTCGTTTTTTTTCATTTTTGGGCGAAAAATTAAGTTTCTCCAATCTTCTCAAAACTCTGGATTCTGATAGAGGGCGCGAGACTTTGACCTGAGTGCAAAAATGGAGGCTCTAGACCCTTCCAGAGCTGAGATATCGAAATTCAAAATTTCGACCCGAAAAAAAAACGACAGTGTTACCCCTTTCGTTTTTTTTCATTTTTGGGCGAAAAATTAAGTTTCTCCAATCTTCTCAAAACTCTGGATTATGATAGAGGGCTGTGAGACTTTGACCTGAGTGCAAAAATGGAGGCTCTAGACCCTTCCAGAGCTGAGATATCGAAATTCAAAATTTCGACCCGAAAAAAAAACGACAGTGTTACCCCTTTCGTTTTTTTTCATTTTTGGGCGAAAAATTAAGTTTCTCCAATCTTCTCAAAACTCTGGATTCTGATAGAGGGCGCGAGACTTTGACCTGAGTGCAAAAATGGAGGCTCTAGACCCTTCCAGAGCTGAGATATCGAAATTCAAAATTTCGACCCGAAAAAAAACGACAGTGTTACCCCTTTCGTTTTTTTTCATTTTGGGCGAAAAATTAAGTTTCTCCAATCTTCTCAAAACTCTGGATTCTGATAGAGGGCGCGAGACTTTGACCTGAGTGCAAAAATGGAGGCTCTAGACCCTTCCAGAGCTGAGATATCGAAATTCAAAATTTCGACCCGAAAAAAAAAACGACAGTGTTACCCCTTTCGTTTTTTTTCATTTTGGGCGAAAAATTAAGTTTCTCCAATCTTCTCAAAACTCTGGATTCTGATAGAGGGCCGCGAGACTTTGACCTGAGTGCAAAAATGGAGGCTCTAGACCCTTCCAGAGCTGAGATATCGAAATTCAAAATTTCGACCCGAAAAAAAAACGACAGTGTTACCCCTTTCGTTTTTTTTTCATTTTGGGCGAAAAATTAAGTTTCTCCAATCTTCTCAAAACTCTGGATTCTGATAGAGGGGCGCGAGACTTTGACCTGAGTGCAAAAATGGAGGCTCTAGACCCTTCCAGAGCTGAGATATCGAAATTCAAAATTTCGACCCGAAAAAAAAACGACAGTGTTACCCCTTTCGTTTTTTTTTCATTTTTGGGCGAAAAATTAAGTTTCTCCAATCTTCTCAAAACTCTGGATTCTGATAGAGTGGCGCGAGACTTTGACCTGAGTGCAAAAATGGAGGCTCTAGACCCTTCCAGAGCTGAGATATCGAAATTCAAAATTTCGACCCGAAAAAAAAACGACAGTGTTACCCCTTTCGTTTTTTTTCATTTTCGGGCGAAAAATTAAGTTTCTCCAATCTTCTCAAAACTCTGGATTCTGATAGAGGGCTGTGAGACTTTGACCTGAGTGCAAAAATGGAGGCTCTAGACCCTTCCAGAGCTGAGATATCGAAATTCAAAATTTCGACCAGAAAAAAACGACAGTGTTACCCCTTTCGTTTTTTTTCATTTTGGGTGAAAAATTAAGTTTCTCCAATCTTCTCAAAACTCTGGATTATGATAGAGGGCTGTGAGACTTTGACCTGAGTGCAAAAATGGAGGCTCTAGACCCTTCCAGAGCTGAGATATCGAAATTCAAAATTTCGACCCGAAAAAAAAACGACAGTGTTACCCCTTTCGTTTTTTTTCATTTTTGGGCGAAAAATTAAGTTTCTCCAATCTTCTCAAAACTCTGGATTCTGATAGAGGGGCGTGAGACTTTGACCTGAGTGCAAAAATGGAGGCTCTAGACCCTTCCAGAGCTGAGATATCGAAATTCAAAATTTCGACCCAAAAAAAAACGACAGTGTTACCCCTTTCGTTTTTTTTCATTTTGGGCGAAAAATTAAGTTTCTCCAATCTTCTCAAAACTCTGGATTCTGATAGAGGGCCGTGAGACTTTGACCTGAGTGCAAAAATGGAGGCTCTAGACCCTTCCAGAGCTGAGATATCGAAATTCAAATTTCGACCCGAAAAAAAAACGACAGTGTTACCCCTTCGTTTTTTTTCATTTTTGGGCGAAAAATTAAGTTTCTCCAATCTTCTCAAAACTCTGGATTCTGATAGAGGGCGTGAGACTTTGACCTGAGTGCAAAAATGGAGGCTCTAGACCCTTCCAGAGCTGAGATATCGAAATTCAAAAATTTCGACCCCGAAAAAAAACGACAGTGTTACCCCTTTCGTTTTTTTTCATTTTGGGCGAAAAATTAAGTTTCTCCAATCTTCTCAAAACTCTGGATTATGATAGAGGGCTGTGAGACTTTGACCTGAGTGCAAAAATGGAGGCTCTAGACCCTTCCAGAGCTGAGATATCGAAATTCAAAATTTCGACCCGAAAAAAAAACGACAGTGTTACCCCTTTCGTTTTTTTCATTTTTGGGCGAAAAATTAAGTTTCTCCAATCTTCTCAAAACTCTGGATTATGATAGAGGGGCGTGAGACTTTGACCTGAGTGCAAAAATGGAGGCTCTAGACCCTTCCAGAGCTGAGATATCGAAATTCAAAATTTCGACCCGAAAAAAAAAACGACAGTGTTACCCCTTTCGTTTTTTTTCATTTTTGGGCGAAAAATTAAGTTTCTCCAATCTTCTCAAAACTCTGGATTCTGATAGAGGGCGCGAGACTTTGACCTGAGTGCAAAAATGGAGGCTCTAGACCCTTCCAGAGCTGAGATATCGAAATTCAAAATTTCGACCCGAAAAAAAAACGACAGTGTTACCCCTTTCGTTTTTTTCATTTTTGGCGCGAAAAATTAAGTTTCTCCAATCTTCTCAAAACTCTGGATTCTGATAGAGGGCATGAGACTTTGACCTGAGTGCAAAAATGGAGGCTCTAGACCCTTCCAGAGCTGAGATATCGAAATTCAAAATTTCGACCCGAAAAAAAAAACGACAGTGTTACCCCTTTCGTTTTTTTTCATTTTGGGCGAAAAATTAAGTTTCTCCAATCTTCTCAAAACTCTGGATTCTGATAGAGGGCCAAGAGACTTTGACCTGAGTGCAAAAATGGAGGCTCTAGACCCTTCCAGAGCTGAGATATCGAAATTCAAAATTTCGACCCGAAAAAAAAACGACAGTGTTACCCCTTTCGTTTTTTTCGTTTTTGGGCGAAAAATTAAGTTTCTCCAATCTTCTCAAAACTCTGGATTCTGATAGAGGGCCGTGAGACTTTGACCTGAGTGCAAAAATGGAGGCTCTAGACCCTTCCAGAGCTGAGATATCGAAATTCAAAATTTCGACCCGAAAAAAAAACGACAGTGTTACCCCTTCGTTTTTTTCATTTTTGGGCGAAAAATTAAGTTTCTCCAATCTTCTCAAAACTCTGGATTCTGATAGAGGGCCATGAGACTTTGACCTGAGTGCAAAAATGGAGGCTCTAGACCCTTCCAGAGCTGAGATATCGAAATTCAAAATTTCGACCCGAAAAAAAAACGACAGTGTTACCCCTTCGTTTTTTTTCATTTTTGGGCGAAAATTAAGTTTCTCCAATCTTCTCAAAACTCTGGATTCTGATAGAGGGCTGTGAGACTTTGACCTGAGTGCAAAAATGGAGGCTCTAGACCCTTCCAGAGCTGAGATATCGAAATCAAAATTTCGACCCGAAAAAAAAACGACAGTGTTACCCCTTTCGTTTTTTTTTTTTTGGGCGAAAAATTAAGTTTCTCCAATCTTCTCAAAACTCTGGATTATGATAGAGGGCTGTGAGACTTTGACCTGAGTGCAAAATGGAGGCTCTAGACCCTTCCAGAGCTGAGATATCGAAATTCAAAATTTCGACCCGAAAAAAAAAACGACAGTGTTACCCCTTTCGTTTTTTTCATTTTTGGGCGAAAAATTAAGTTTCTCCAATCTTCTCAAAACTCTGGATTATGATAGAGGGGGCGTGAGACTTTGACCTGAGTGCAAAAATGGAGGCTCTAGACCCTTCCAGAGCTGAGATATCGAAATTCAAAATTTCGACCCGAAAAAAAAACGACAGTGTTACCCCTTTCGTTTTTTTTTCATTTTTGGGCGAAAAATTAAGTTTCTCCAATCTTCTCAAAACTCTGGATTCTGATAGAGGGGCGTGAGACTTTGACCTGAGTGCAAAAATGGAGGCTCTAGACCCTTCCAGAGCTGAGATATCGAAATTCAAAATTTCGACCCGAAAAAAAAACGACAGTGTTACCCCTTTCGTTTTTTTCATTTTGGGCGAAAAATTAAGTTTCTCCAATCTTCTCAAAACTCTGGATTCTGATAGAGGGCGCGAGACTTTGACCTGAGTGCAAAATGGAGGCTCTAGACCCTTCCAGAGCTGAGATATCGAAATTCAAAATTTCGACCCGAAAAAAAACGACAGTGTTACCCCTTTCGTTTTTTTTCATTTTTGGGCGAAAAATTAAGTTTCTCCAATCTTCTCAAAACTCTGGATTCTGATAGAGGGCGTGAGACTTTGACCTGAGTGCAAAAATGGAGGCTCTAGACCCTTCCAGAGCTGAGATATCGAAATTCAAAATTTCGACCCGAAAAAAAAAACGACAGTGTTACCCCTTTCGTTTTTTTTCGATTTCGGCCGAAAAATTAAGTTTCTCCAATCTTCTCAAAACTCTGGATTCTGATAGAGGGCTGTGAGACTTTGACCTGAGTGCAAAAATGGAGGCTCTAGACCCTTCCAGAGCTGAGATATCGAAATTCAAAATTTCGACCCGAAAAAAAACGACAGTGTTACCCCTTTCGTTTTTTTTCATTTTTGGGCGAAAAATTAAGTTTCTCCAATCTTCTCAAAACTCTGGATTCTGATAGAGGGCTGTGAGACTTTGACCTGAGTGCAAAAATGGAGGCTCTAGACCCTTCCAGAGCTGAGATATCGAAATCAAAATTTCGACCCGAAAAAAAAAACGACAGTGTTACCCCTTTCGTTTTTTTCATTTTGGGCAAAAAATTAAGTTTCTCCAATCTTCTCAAACTCTGGATTATGATAGAGGGGCGTGAGACTTTGACCTGAGTGCAAAAATGGAGGCTCTAGACCCTTCCAGAGCTGAGATATCGAAATTCAAAATTTTCGACCCGAAAAAAAAACGACAGTGTTACCCCTTTCGTTTTTTAAT